>CM067534.1:8127500-8392500 GCA_034509925.1 Hirudinaria manillensis
ATATTGATATTTCGAGATATTACAAATAAATCCCATACATAACAGATACCTGTAACTGTCCTATAATATATAACTCCAAATATTAATAAAATGAATTTTAACAAATTCAAAATTAAATTTTAATAAATTCAAAATTAAATTAAACTTTAATTTCCAATTTCAGTCCGAGCAAAAACCTTTCCAGCTCCGGCCAGCCTTTTCCAAGTGACAACGAAATCGCCTGTTTGTCCATGGATGGAGTCTCCTTTGTTGTCGATTGTTCATCGTTCGTCATCATCGTCTCCACAACTTTGGTGGTCAACAAATTCTACAATTCTCTGCACGTTATCACATTTAAGGTCAGTTCATTACATATACTCATTTACTCACCCACCCACCCGTCCGTCCATCCATCCATCCATTTGCCCGTCCATCCATTCAGTTTTAATTCGCTTGATCATTTGGAATCGATATTTTAAAACTTATTACCAAGGCACTTGCCAGAAGAATTGATATTCTTTCATCCATCTATCCATCCTTTCATTCATTCACTCACTCACTCACTCACTCACTCACTCACTCACTCACTCACTCACTCACTCACTCACTCACTCACTCACTCACTCACTCACTCACTCACTCACTCACTCACTCACTCACTCACTCACTCACTCACTCACTCACTCACTCACTCACTCACTCACTCACTCACTCACTCTCACTCACTCACTCACTCACTCACCCATTCACCCATCATTCACTATCGCGATCGAAGACCAAAAAAATATCTTTTGCAGTCCCAACTTGTTGTAGCTTGAGTTTTATGAATTGTTTCCATCTCAACTTCAAAGGTTAACTTCTGCATGAATGAATGCACGGTACATGCATGAATGACTAGATGAGGCACTAATGAATGACAGATGAATGACGCACGTGCGGTGAATGAATGATCGAATGAATGACAATATGGGTGGCTGGGATAATGCACCTGCCAGAAACTTCAAGCAAGAGAGATAAAAAAAAAGAAGCAGTCGACTAATCATTTTAAAACTATTTAATCTCTCGCTGAACTCCAAAATGCACTCGAACCTGATCAAACCTCTTGATGTACGAACGAAAGAAGTGTTTACGCAATCGTCTTTGTTACGAATTTCACGACAAAGGTAACAATTACTGCCAGCGACAATGGCCAAAACACTTTGAAAAACTAACATTAAAAGCATTTTAGCATATTATAATCACCTGTTGAATAATCATGTAATATTTATAATTTACAATTTATAATTTATATTTACAACACTAAATAAATAAACTTGAATAAGTTAATAAACTAAATTCCAGGTACGACCCTTTGACAAGCCAAAGTTCTTTAATCCTTACGGTCAGGTGTTGGTGGGTGAGGTTCAGATATTCTTTGGATTCCTACTCCAGTGCGTCATCTATGGCAACCAGAATATCACCTGGCAGAGTATTCTGGCGCCTGCCTTTTCCGGAGTCGTGGTTAGCGATTGAGACTGATTGAATTACTGATTGAAGGAATCAATCGCCCGAGCGACTTGGCTTTCGAAGCCGTACCGTTCAAATTTAATTCACTTTTAATCAATCAATCAATGTCAATCAACCCGATCAACCAAACAGTCGTTCAGTCAATCTTAATCTCAATCTCAATTCAATTTCAATTCCAGCCCATCATTGCTGGCATAGTGGCCGCTCTGACTCTCAAAAGCTGCGGGATAAACTCAAGACTGTGGGTGGGTCGAATTAACTTTTAATTAATAAAAGAAAATCAATCAAATAAGGTTTATTTATTTTCTTTTTGCAAAATCTTTCAAAGTAGTTTTTCCATCCATGTCGTAGAATTTTCTCTCCGTCATTCTGGAACTCGTGTCCCTGATAATAACAGTTCTGGCCATCGTCTTGATCACCGTCGGTCTAGTGGAAAACGTCAGGGCATTCAGTAGCACCGGTAAGTAGTGACAGACCGGGGGTCGATTTTACCCGGGGAATCTTGTACCCTGGTATCTGAGGTGATCCCTCTGATCACTACTGGAGGGGTAAGGACCACGTTGATAGATTTGTTTCTGCGTGACAGACTGAGCCGCGACTCATTGTAGATTTGTTAAGAAGTCCGTGTAATACAATGTGACACTGGTGATTGAATAAGCACATGCACGAATGGCTTTCGTGAGTCGAGAAGAAAACAAAATCGATGCAAACTTGTGGAGTCCCAGTCACACACAAAAAGGTCCTCATCGAAAGAAAATCTCACCAGTATCGGACGTATTGATACCAAATCGAAATACCAAATAGCTTTTCAATATGGTTCCAATCGTTGACCAAATGAGACAATGCAACCAACAACTTTATGATTCATAATCTCTGTGGGATGCGGATTCCAAGACTTGAAATAAAGTCCTTGAGACGTTACTAAGATTTATTCAATCACCGAACATGACGATATTTTAAAATCAGAATGGCGTCGCTTATCTGAATAGCCGGGCTGTAACGCCGGTCTGACATACCCTCGTACTTTTTAGAAGTCATTATTGACGTAACCAAGCATGAATTTATGACTCTCTCACGATGACACGACAATTCAACCGTGCCTAAGTCATTTAAAACGTATTCGCGCTTATTGAAACATTTCTGTCTTCCATTTTGGAACAGTGATGACACAGACTACGTTCAGTCGGAATCTCATGATCTTCAGCGTCTTCGCCTTCAGTGTAGCCGATCTCGTCTGTCTGATCAGTTTCTGCTACTCGGCTGCCGTCCTTATCCGTCTCCTCGTCTGCATCTGCTATCCGGAACGCCACCCGAAAGAGCCAGACGACGACATGGTCGGCGGGAGCGGGTACTACGACTGGAGTAAGTACGACGGCAAGTACAGGGAGGTGAAGAAGCTGCTTCTAAATCTTTCCACGGACTGACGAAGTGCTTGGGATGACTTGCAGTGGTGTGCTTTACAAACTTCTGTCATGAAGTTATTACGTTGCATCTTGACTAATATTAATGTCTCATTTACGGGTTTTCTCTGAGTCGCCTCATACATTTCGTCGATTTTCCTGGATTCGTGCAATTACTAACTGTAATGACTACAACAAAAGCGAGACGAATCGATAAGACTCGATTTACTACTCTGGTATCTTTGTCGAGGTAATTTTTGCTAAAAGTGAGCGCTAGATAAGTGCACAACGACCATAACACGCCTTGAATGATTCATTCGAGATAAAAATAGCTTCGTCTGAATTTCCATTCCATAAGTGCTTTCGATTTCGACCTTCTTGAATGTGAATTGTTTCCTCTTTTTGTACTTTGTTTTTTGGAAAAGAAAAACGAAGATGAGATAAAAAGCCTGTCTGTCCGTTGCGGAACTATGGCGAGACGTAATGGACTCCCAGAAGATTCCTTAAATTACAGATGCAAGGAAGTTTAGTGATTCAAAATTATTCAGAGCCGACATCTCCAAACGACCTTATACTCAAACAGACACACACACAAATACAAAAACTTCCTGCACTTTAAAAATTCAAGAGCCAGCCCATCCTGCGAGAGACTCCACACAGAATTGAATCATTAGCATGTACTTATTTATAAATTAAACAGAAATTTGAAAGCCACGTTTGGTGGTCATTTTCGTAACTTCTTTCAAGCAAATCCTTGCAGAGACAACATTTCCAGCAATTGATCTTCCTTTCACCCATCAGATCCGTCATCCACCCACCTTCATGGCCCCTAATAGGCTTCCCTCAGTCTCCTCACATCCACCTTAATCACCCACCCAGCCATCGAACGGTAGGATGTCTGGGTATCATTCGTGGAGCAGTGCCGAGCGTGCATGCCGTGCAGCCAGCTTCCAAAATCAATAGCCAGGTCTGGCCGATCCACGACATCGCACGAGACACCTGATGACGATATAAAAAAAAAACAACATCCACTCGCAAACTATGATTCCACACGAGATCGAGACACAACCTTTTGACAATTGCCAGTCGCCATAGAAATGAAAAAACAATCCTGAAAACCTCACGGATCATGGAAAGCTTTTCCATTTGAATGAGACCCAATCAGAATGCCTTACAACCTATTTCCAGGACTCCAGAAAATGGAGGAAACCATCCATCAATGGCTAAAAGCGAGTTTCCCACCCGCTCATTCCGTTAATTTTCGATGATGCACAACAGGAAATGGCAACCTTTGGCTCGAAACAGGCAAACCATTTCCGATTATAAAATCTTCTTTAATTAATTGTAAAAGACTCATCGAGATTCCAGCACTGATTAAATGTGGCATCACTTGCCGTGGAATGCATTTTGCTTTGCCACTAGACTTGTCTTCTCATGTCACGAGTCATTAAATTTTATGGATTGCACACAAAAACACTTTTTATTTACCGGATATGGCTGTCTCCAGTTGTCACAAAAAAATGCTTTTAACGTCTGTTGGAAGCACGTAAATCTATTAGGAAACATCGACTGAAATCATGACACAGAGACAGTTAAGGTGTGTTTATTTCAAAAATGCTTTAAAAATCTTGGAAATTTTATGGACATCCAACAGTTCTCTAGGTAGCACGACTACATTGGCTTGAATTTGAAGAACCACACCATGCATAAGTTGCAAGCTGACAATGAATTGACATCATCCTAAGCTGATCTGCACCAATATTCTAGCATTCTAAACCTTGGTTGACTAATGAAAGGGACAAAAATGTCAATGAACATTGCTTTCTTTTGGAAAAACCTCATGAGCATGTATCATGCGGAAAGGAGTGAACCAAATGTGCACCGCGAAGCAATGGCACAACAATATGGAAGTCGATCAGCAATAGGATCAATACCAGCCCAGGCGGCCATTGCTCGGCACATTCCAACCTTCCCTCCCCTCGCCGTTTCGTTCATATCTCACCTATTTTCCATTTATTCCGTCAAATCTTCCGTGCGTGGATAATAATGCAAGAATAAACAAGCAATAAAAACAAAAATCGTACAATCGCTCACCTCGTTTAAAACGTAAACAAACAAAACGAAGCGCAGACGAGACCGACGCAAACATGGCGAAATATCGCGAAGAAGAAGAATGTTTGCAACGATAAAAAATTTTTTAATACAAACTGGTATCACAAGAGAAGACACAATTTAAAAATTAAAAAAAAAAGATATTTAGGAAAATTAACACCGAACGTCTGAATGTTTAAATAAAATAAAACTTCAAGGAATCCTGAGTAACTGAATTGTGCTTCTGAGTCACTAGAAAATAGTTTTCAAGGTTTTGAAAAGAAATTCGTGGAATAATTTAAATTTCAAAACGTTAAATCAATAGTTTGCCGAAAAATGCGTCTAATCCGTGTACAAAGTGTCCGATTCTATTGATTCTATGCTTAAGCGTGGCGAGATGTTTACAAGCGACGAACAATTTGTCAAATCGATGCCTTAATTAATTCTAATTGTTGAAATCATTGAAATTCTAATTAAATTAACTAAGCTTCGAACTCATGCTAGGAACTAGGTATCGCACGATTATATTATTGTTGTCGTTTCGTTTTGTTTCTAATGGACATTTTTTGAATAATTTCTGTGGAATGCTTTCGCAAAGTTATGTTCATTTTCATGATATGCACTCGAAACTACAGAATGAAAATGCGTTCTTAGTGAATGCCACACGGACAAGAGCAGCGACAAGATGGCCAAATTACGATTGTGATGTCGTGTGAGCTCGAATTGAATAATTACTGGAAAGTCTCCGCTTATCTTCTTGAATGTTTGCATTTTCTCCCAAGAGAGGATCCGGGCTGACAAAGCAGAAAATTGGAAGGAAACCAGCTGCCTCATCTGATGAGGATGAGAGCCACTGATGAACACCAGGTGAGTGATAGGTGCAGTGGAAGATTAGACGGGGCTGCTGCAGATTCATCGAAGCGTGCCGTACCCACTGGAAGAACGATCGATATCGATTAAGCATTTATGCGTTTAATGTGCAACTGCCCAAGCCATATCGTTTTTAAAAACGCTAACAGAAAGTATTTTGGTAAATATGTTTTCGCTAAATGCGAGAAATTCTGGACGACGTTCATGACGAATTGACAATATTTGAGAGTCGACGGACGACCCGAAGCCAGAAGCTGTTTGTCCAGGAAAGATTGAGTTGCTTCTCGGTTTACACGAACAACAATACCCAATTCCATCTCAGCAATCGATGGAAAACATGCGCCCAGCTCCCATCCGTGGCGGGGATTATTGAAGTTTATGGAGTCGAGGAAAAAAGAATGATTGAAATCTTTGATGAAAGCGTCGAGAGAGGATTATTAATAGCTTGTTTATCAATCGGTGTTCAATCAACTTGCACCAACAACGACGTCCAATCTCGGGAGATTGCAACAAAAAACAAGAATAAAAACATCTGAAACTACCAATTTCCTGTTAACGTGAATCCGTGCCATCACGGAATGCATTAATGCATGGCTCAATCTTTCGCGCTCAGAGATTACGTTCGGTCCATTCATGATGACGTTGGTTGAGAAATTATTAAGATTTTTTGTACAGAAATATATTTTCCATTTTCATTTCAAGAATTTAAAAACGACCGGAACCCAAAAGCCGGCAATCCTACAGGCAGCCATCGGTACTCCCGCCTATCCCAAACCCTATCCCTATGGGGTACGGTGTGCTCTTGGGGAATCTTCGTAATAGAGTTTGTATTAGCTTCTGTTTCCCAGGTAAAATTCCCCAAAGAGAAGTCGATAAACATCACCATAAACAAACAACATCATCATCATCATCATCTCAAACATCGACATCATCATCAACATAAAAAACAACAACAACAACAGCAAATCATCATCATCATCATCATCATCATCATCACCACCACCATCGTCGTCGTCATCATCAGCACCAACCCTGATGCAGATTGACATCAAACGTCGACGTTCCCATGGCATTGGTGGCTTCCAGGTGGTACTGACGGAAATGCTGAGGGAAGACGTGATCGATACGGAAGGTCAGCAGCCTAGCCCTGGAATCATCCTTTTGGAATTTGTTTATTACATTATTATTTATTTATTAATAAATAAATAAATTAATTATTTTAATTAATAAATTATTTATTTATTTTAATTAATAAGTGTTTTGCCCATTAAGAATGTAATTTCAGCTCATATGATTTGATTTACATTTACATTTACATTTATTTGTCCAATATTTTACGTGCGCAATGTTATCCCAAGGGGATGTAAAGGCACGGCGGCAGGGTTCACAAGTCCACAGTCTATGAAATGTAAGATTCAAAAAAAAAAAAAAACAAGCAAACATAAAATAAGATGAGGTTAAAATAAAAGTGAGTAAACGGAATGGAGTAAAATAAAATAAAATAATAAAGACAAGGAAAGAACACAAGCTATAGATTAGAGAATTATTGGTATGACGACACAAATAGATGTGTTTTCAGTCCAGATTTGAAGGCCTCTGACAACTGGGCCAGACGAATGCTCGGAGGAAGCAGGTTCCAGATCACAGGAGCGGCGACGTAGAAGGCCCGATCACCCTGCCTGACGCTGCGAGACCGTGGGACGACCAGGGTCCTAGTCTCGGATGAGCGGAGTGATGCCCTGCCAGGAACAGCTGTGGAACTAGTCAGTAGTTCAGTCAAGTACCGAGGGGCTTGACCTGTGGCGGCCTTGTAGACTAGGTAGGCAGTCTTGTACAGCACCCGCTCCGGGATCTTCAGCCAGTGAAGATTAGCAAGTACCGGGGAGATATGGTCCGATGGCCTCCCTCCCTGTATGAGCCTAAATGAGAATAAATTGAATAGTGAGAGACCGGAAAGCCTCAGGTGGTAGGAATGTCTTCGCCTCCTTGAGGATGCGAAGCTTGGCATAGCAGGCAGCAGAAACCCGATTAACATGGGACTTCATGGAAAGGGAAGAGTCCAAGTAGACCCCCAGATTCCTGACTGTCCGCGAAGGGGTGATGGAAGAACCCGCCAGCTGGAGCGGGAGGTCACTGATATGAACGAGTCGAGCTGGGGTGCCGAACCAGATTGCTTCGGTCTTGTCGGCGTTGAGTAGTAGCCTGTTGGAGGCTGTCCAGGAAATAATATCATGAAGGCAGTCCGACAAACGACCAACAAGGGTAGGGGCGTCATCAAGTTTGGTGTTGCCGTAGATCTGAATGTCATCAGCATACTGATGACTGAAAAGTCTATGTTTGGAGATGATGCTTTCAATGTCAGCCACGTATAGTGTGAACAATATTGGTCCTAAGACTGATCCCTGAGGAACGCCCGATTGCACAAGGTGGGTGGCACTAACAGATTGTGACGACACTATTGTCTCGTATCGTTCCGACAAATAATTTCTGAACCACTGCAGTGCATTGTGACGAACTCCAAATGTTTCATCCAATCTGGCGATGAGGATGTCATGGTCAACGGTGTCAAAGGCCGCTGACATGTCCAGCAGAAGGAGGAGGGAGACCTGACCTGCATCGAGTGCCATGCGTATGTCAGACACAACCTTCAACACAGCGGTCTCAGTGGAGTGATGTGGTCGGTAGGCGGACTGCGTGCTGGGAAAGAGTGTATTGCTGTTGAGGTATAGCAGAAGGCGTCTAAGTACGAGTCGTTCGAGAAGCTTTGACATGACGCTAAGGTTGGATATTGGGCGGTACGATGAAGGCGCCTGCAGGTCGAGGGTGGGCTTCTTAATTATGGGCTGAACTTGTGCCCTCTTGAAGGAGTGGGGAACTTGGCCCAGGAACAAGGATTTGTTGAACAGGTGAATGAAGAATGGAGCAAGAACATGCGAGACCTTCTTCAGCAACCAAGTGGGTATTGGATCAAGTCCTGACTGCTTGTTGGGGAGGGAGTTAATGAGCTCCTGGATCTCGTCTATGGAGGTTGGCTGAAATTGCTTCAACTCCGAACCTGTGACACAGGGAAGGAAGTGAGGTGGCGGAGCATCGCTCGTGGCTGAGCGGATGGCAGTCAGTTTTCCATCAAGGTACTCGCGGTAGACTGGTGGGGCAGGAGCAGCCAATCTGTTTGTGACGCTGCCCAGACCAGTAGCATCTCCGATGAGCTTCCATCTTCTGGCAGGATGGCGCACCTCTGCTATGCGCCTGGCATAGTAGTTTCGACGCTTTTGATGTAGCAGAGCAGCATACGAGCGGGCACAAGCCCTGATGATGTCGGTGCTGGCGCGCCGTCTTCTGAGTCGAGTCAGGTATGATCTCACTCTCATGCACTCAGCATCAAACCATGGCTGTCTGTATTTGTAGAAGCGTGGCGTCGATAGGGGGAGGGACCTCTCAACCACCTCATTGAGAGTGTCATAGTAAAGATCAGCCAGGCGATCAATATCCATGGAGGTCCACGTCTCTGGGTTGGTCAAAGGAGAGGCGCTGAGAAGTCGTTCGAAGAGAGGCATGTCAAAATTCCTCCAGAGCCTGACCCTATTTGCGTCTGGTATGTGACGAGGGACTGAAGACGAAGTCGTCCATATTAGAAGTTTGTGGTCAGAAAGACCACTTTCCAGCTTCTCGACCGCCGTAACAGGTAAGCCATCATCGTCCCTCTCAAGGACAATGTCCAGGGTTCCGCCGCAGTCATGGGTGGGGCCGGCAACAATCTGTCTGAGGCCGAAAGATGAAATGAGATCACTGAAGACCAGGCTGTTCAAATCATCAGTCTTTTCAAGGTGAATATTTATGTCCCCAGTAACAAAAAGTGTCGGGGAGCCGATGACAAAACGACGCAGTAGCTCCGAGAGTTCTGAGAAAAAGAGAGTCTCTAAGTTTCCAGTCCTGTATATTGTCAATAGGTTTATGTGTTTGGCGTCTTTGTTTATGTGGACGGCAAGAGATTCGAAGGTAGTTGGGTTGAGACAGAGGTTTTGCTGCTGCAGTTTTACTGAAGGGGAGGACAGTACAGCTAGACCACCATGGTTTGTCTTCAGGGACCTCTGGGCAGGGCCTACACGAGGTCTGGGGCGGTCAATGACCGAGTAGCCTCGAGCTCGTAATTGATTAATTGCCAAGGAACCCTCATCATGCCAGGTCTCAATCGCTGACAGCACATTGACTTTGCCAGCAGCCATAATATCCGAGAGGGCATCAAACTTTTTCCTTATCGATCGGATGTTCAGACATTCCATTCTGAGAGTGACGCTCTGGTCTTTCGTAATTGATGTTTGGCGAGGGGGCGAGGGGATGCATGGAAGCCAGTTCTTCGGACGCCAGATCCGGAGGTGGAACAACGACTTTCGTATAGCTCTGTCGAGACGTTTCCTCCCGTAGTTCAGATTGAGAAGTTGTGTACGATCATACGTCTTCATTTGCACGTATCAAGAGGTCTGAGAAGGACACCTGAAGTAGGCTGAGGTTCAGCAAGCTGTTGCCCGAGAAGAAATGTAAATACAACGAAGGTCTGGATAACGCGCACCAATGTAAGTGAAAGTGGTATATTTCGGAAGCTCCCAATGAGACGAGTAGAAATATATCTAATTTGTAATAAGTAAAAGTCCGCAACACTAGCAAAACCGGCTTAAGGGCACACCCAAAAACAATCCGCCAACACGCACGAGGCGCAACACTGCTTCTTGATTTATGATGTCGATGGTGGCAACAACGATTATGATGATGATGATGATGATGATTATGATAATGATGATGATGACGACGACGACGATGGAGACGGTTGCCATAGCAACAATTATATTTAATGGCACGTTTCGAACCCACCTTCGAACAGATTATAGACAGACAGACAGGTAATAATAGCAGACAGTAAATACAGGTGCAACATAAAAGCAAACATTTTCGCCAACAAAGCAAACCGAATTTTCCATAAAAAAATTTCCTTCCTTTGAAATCCAGCGACAATCAAGACCAGATGTTAATGAACGTTAATAGGCTTATACAGTTCAGAACTACGGTGTGTACAGTTGGACCCGGACCAGGGGGTAAAATTTTCATTTTCCCCATGATCACAGGCACATTCCGTTTATACTTCATTTATTTATTTATTTATTTATTTATTTATTTATTTATCTGAATAAATTTCAGGGCCACCCAATGAACATGACATCCAATGTTATCATAATGTTATTGTGGCCAATCCTAAACCCTCCTAAATCCTCTATTGTCCCTATAAGCCAAACTACCTGTGCGTCTCCCAGCTGGGCCTCGTACAGTCCTTGCTTCTGGCCGGCCACTACACTCATATTTCCAGACGTGTGTCTCTTCCAGTGGACCCTGGCAGATGAGGCCTTCGGGTGGCCAAGGATCTTGCACTGGAGCTGGAAGTTGGAGTAGTGGAGGGGTACCAGGTAGTCGTGGTCGCAGATGAACTTCGGGGTGTCTGTTGGGTTTGGATAGTTTGTAATTTGGAGAGATAATTTGATTTAATATTATTGTTATTATTATTATTATTAGTTTTAAAATATTAATTAATAAATTTAACGATGGTGACGACGATTATGTAGGTAGTAGTATTCAAGCGTTATTGTTATCATCATTCAGTATTCAACGGCAACAAAAACTATCCAACAAAAAGAACAGCAACACAATCATCATCAGCAACATCTATAACAACGACACATACAACACCAACAACACCAAAATAAACATCATCATCATCATCATCAACAACATCACCAGCAACAACAGCAACTCACATCCCTTGAGAACCACGTGAACAGTTGCCGACGACTTCTCGAAACCTGCCGGAAAATCGACCAAGCACGATATGGTGTTGTTGTCAAACTCGTAGGTGAACTCAAGACCGAACGAGGTCATGATGATATCATAGTGTAGGGCACTGAGCTCGCCCATGCTGACCACGCCCTCGTCCGATAGGGTCCTCGTCAGCCTCATGGACTTGTTGAACCTGTCCGTGATCTCCTGCCTGCCCAATAGAATCCTGACCCGCGGCTCGGGGTAGACTTCCCTGATGTAGCACTGGAAGTTTCTCTTTTCCAGCTCCGTGAACTCCACCCTCTCTCTGTCCTGATAGGAGGTCGCCTGATCGTTACCTAGGTTCTTGGACATGAGACTCATCTTCTTTGGCATTTCTGATGTTTTTGATTGATTGGGGTAGAACTTTGATTGATTGATGGAACTTTGATTGATTGATTGATTGATTGATTGATTGATTGATTGATTTATTTATTTATTTATTTTTTTGTTTTGTTTTAGGTTTCGAATTTGCCTTGATTATCAAGACCGGTCTTGGGGAGTGGCCTTGAGGTATTTTTATCGCAATGTTATTGTTGCTGTTGTTGACGAAAATTGTCCTTGTTGTACGATTATCGTTTGTAATCGGATGTTATGGTAAATTAATATTTATTATTTATAAATTTTTTTATAATATGCAATGTCATTATTATTATTATTATTATTATTATTATTATTAATTAATTAATAAATGGAAAATTCAGTATCTAACTGTGGACCACGACAGGCTTGAAGATTTCAATGTGGTTGTTTAACAATCTGCAACCAACTTCTCCAGAATCGGTCGATTTCAAATCTTTTTTCAAATTCAAAGTCAATAATTCCATTAATATTAATAATAATTTAATAATAATAATAATTCATTAATATTAATACCTCTTTCTTTCCTGAAAATAATTGTCATAACATTTCTTCCATTTAATAACAAAAACACGATAAATTCAAAGACAACGTCGCCATGGTAACCGACCGGATATGACGAGAGTGTATATCTGATAGAAACCCTGAAAGTCCTGACTGGCCCTGTACTTGCCAGACTTCTGGAAATCTTCGAGTATCGTGGCATTCCTTCCGATTTCCAGCTCCTTGGATTCCAGCCTTCCGGATGCATCCAGGTCCCTCTCTCCAACCAGTCTTCTCACCCAAACTATTTCCACCTCGTCGGCCTTGGAGCTGGTCTTGTTGACCTTGCAATTGACCGTCAAGTTGTCACCTTCTTTGACGCTTTGAGGTTTTATTTCGATGCTCAGCTTGTACTGAGCCTCTGCATGTTAATTTATCAGATAACTAATTATTATTGGTTTATTTTTTAATTAATTCCGATTATTTAATTCTGTAAAGTTAGCTATAAACGAAATATCCATTGCATTGCGATTGGATTAGAATTTAGGTGGGGTTAAAGGTCTGGGCCAGGTCATAACCTTTGCCCCTATTCCGTAATCTTGAGAAATTCAAAGGGGGAAATTATACACTAGAATAAATAAATAAATAAATAAATAAAATAAATGAATAAATAAATCGAAAAACTTACGAATGGAGGACACGAGAAGGCAAAATGTCCACAAGAGGAGGGAAGTTGGCAGACGATTCTCGTTCGAATCCACGACGAACATGGTTTTGTCCAAGTTGTAGAAAGTAGTAGTAGTTGTTGTTGTTGAATGTTGTTGCTACAAGACAGTGTTGTTGTTGACGATGAACGATGTTGTTGTTGCTGCTGTTGTTGTCGAATATCGTCTTGGAACGGTTAGCAACTCCAGGGTTTAAAGGAACCTCGACGGGCCGGAACATCACCATCAACTCCTATTCCTCTCTCTCTTCTGTCTCAGCATCTCTCCAATTCTTTCCTTCTCTCTCTGTTCGTCAACATCTCTCCAATTCTTTCCTTCTCTCTCTGTTCGTCAGCATCTCTCCAATTCTTTCCTATCCCTCTCTGTTCGTCAGCATCTCCAACGTCTGAAGGTTTAAGCTCCATGTTTTCTGTATGTTTTTGTGGTTGTCATGCATTTTTTGTTTTGTTTTTCACGGTTTAATGCTGAATAAAAGGGATTTTAAGATTAAATAATTTAGCAAGACAAGGCACCAGACGGGAAGCTATAATATACTAATTAAATTTAAAATATTTTAAAATTATTCATTTTATTATATTTATAATTTTATGCATTATATCATAATACTACTTGGAATTAAAAAATTAATTGTATATGAAAAGGTTATAATTCTCCTCTTATCTGATTGGTCCACATTATCATCGTCGTCTTCTTCCTCTTCTTTGTTTAGCGTTCATCACGTGACAGGGAGGAGTCACAGAGTGCGTGATTAATTGAGATCATTAATTATAAAAAACTATTTAAATCTCATTTTCAGAATTTTCCCCGATTAAAATGTTTTATATATTTAAATATTTATTGATATTATTTATTGATTTTATTTATTGATATTATATATATTTATATATTTATTTTAAAGGAAAACTCATAAAGGAAATTTCTTGTAGTGAAAATATTCAGTTTAATTTGATTAATACCTTAAATAAATATTTAATTAATTAATTATAAAATATTTTCAAACAAATTATATTGAAATTTGTAAAAAAATAAACACGTTTAAAAATGTATAAAAATTATAAAAAGAATTCTGCCGTGAAAATATAAATAAAAGAGGCGATCCTAGCGACACCCTGGCGAATTAATTTAAAGTTTGTTTTAGAAAAAAATTAAAATGGAATTATGAAAAATTATTGTCGATAATATCAGAAAACAAACAAATAAATAACAATAAAAAATAAGTAAATATAATAATATTGATAATAATAACAATAATAATAATAATAATAACAACAATAATAACAATAATAATAACAATAATAATAATAACAATAAAAATAATAATAATAATAAATTAGTTTTCTCAAGAACAATCAAGCAAGGGAAGGCCTCTCGTAAGGACATCAACCTTTGACATTTGCAACCACTTGCATTGACCGATGATGATGATGATGACGATGATGATGATGATGACGATGATGATGATGATGATGATGATGACGACGATGATGATGATGACGACGACGACGATGACAAGTTTTTATGGCGTTGGCGACAACTTGTTGTTTGTTGAAACAACTTGAAACAACAATTGAATCCTGCTTTCAGTTATCGAGGCGTTTATTTGCAGTGATGACGACGACGATGATGATGATGATGACAATGATGATGATGATGATGACGATGATGATGACGACGACGACGACGATGATGATGATGATGATGATGATGATGATGATGATGACGACGACGACGACGATGATGATGATGACGACGACGACGACGATGATGATGACGACGACGATGATGACGAGAGCTTTATTTGAAGTCATGACGACAAATGAACGAGCGATGTTGACTCAGAAAAAAATGCAATCGAATTTCAATGATTTTCGTGAAAATCTATTTTTAAATTCTTAAATTCCTGAACTTCTTTTTTGAAGCTAAAGAAAGATTTGAAGATTACTATTCACACATTGTAACTTGTTATATTAATCCTATTATTGTTATTATTATTATTATTATTATTATTGTTATTATTATTATTATTGTTATTATTATTATTGTTATTATTGTTATTATTATTATTATTATTATTGTTATTATTATTATTTTTTTTTTTTTTTCCTTTATTTTCTCGGCCAAAAAAATCATCCAACAGCAAACGCGATCATCAAACACCTCAACTAACATCCACTGTCCCCCATCCGGGCCCGAGATCACCCCGGGACATACAACCGCATTCCCCAGCGCCAACAACACCGCGCTATAAACAAGCGACATCAACCATAATCAATCACTATAGTCCAATTCGCCGGCGCCAACGTTTATGAGTTCTGCGCTTATGGAATTTCCACATAAGGTAGGTGTCCAGCAAAACCGATGTTGCCAGGTACATCATGCCGTTTCTGGACAGACCGATGCCCCGCCATGACAAGTAAGATCTGGAGGATATTACACCTCTGAAGTTGCATACAAAGGCGGTTACTATGATCTTCGGAGAGAGAGCACCCCCAGGGTTATTGTTAGACATCCAGATGTGGATGTCTTTGGAGTTATATTTCCCTGTCTTGGATGAGTGGACCTCGTCCAGTGAGGCGGTATCAGAGACAATGGTGACGTCGCATACGATTGAATCGTCCTTACTCCATGCGACTAGGTCAGGGACTCTGATGCCTTCCTCAACTGGTATCCTCGGCTCGATTTTGGTGAAGTACCCTTTCTCGGCCAACTTCGTTTCCAGCCGATGGACGAGGTTGTTGTGCCTCTCTCGTCTCGATACATCCATTCCTGGACAAACCTGGAAAATGTGATCCAGGCTCTCGGTGACTCTGCAACCGGCGTCACACTTGGTGTTTACCTCTGGATGATATCTGGAAACCCGGAGATTGCATGGGAGGACGCCTGCTCTGACCTTTAAGCACTTTAAGTAGTCACTCGGGAACAATCTTGAATTATTATTATTATTATTGTTATTATTATTATTATTATTATTATTATTATTATTATTATTATTATTATTATTATTATTATTATTATTATTATTTTAAACACTTGCTATCTTGATTATGATAGTGATGATGACTAATATAAATCATATAGATGAAATTTGATCAAATGACACGGTAGATTTATATAATCCATTATTAACAATGGAATTACAATCCATAATTTATCATTTTCTAATTTCTATATTAAACAAATATTTAAAATTATTTAAGTAATATATTAAAATTATATATATTAAACTATTTAAATATTATAATATTTAAAACTATTTTAAAAATATTTAAAATTATTTAAATATTATAATATTTACGATTCATTGTTTATAATAATAATAATAATAATTATTATTATTATTATTATTATTATATATAAGGCACGGGCGAACCCCTCGCCTGAACAAAAACATAAAACTTTCAACAAAAACTAACAAATTATGTACATCGCTCTCTAACAAATCAAATATTTACAATCTCCGAAGTGGTCGAAGCGAACCCCTCGCCTAACACAAATTACTTAAGTAAACAAAAAGCAAAACCCTCCACATATCAAACAAACAATAAAACAACCAGTCACAACAAATATTTACAATCCCCAAAAAAATCATCCATTATTATTATTATTTATTGTTCATAATTTATCGTCCTATGCAAAGTGTCTTCAACGTGTTTTTCATTTTCATTGGCAATTCAATCTTCTGCTTGCATTGACCTGGAAGGCATAACATTACACTGTGGAATGTTGTGGTGGTGATGATGACGACGACGACGACGATGATGATGATGATGACGACGATGATGACGACGATGATGACGACGATGAGGATAGAAATGATTACGAAGGTGATGAAGAGAATGGCGATGATGACCATGAGTTAGATGACCACGGCGATGACGACGACGACGATGACGATGATGATGATGATGATGATGATGACGATAACGGCGATGACATCATCGCTTGGAATGCACTTCAATGAATTCCTGAGACTCTGTGAATTGCTAATGAACCACGAGATAGCGGTTGACATTAAACTACGCAACTATTTCGATGTTTTTAAAAACTCATTAACATTCAATGGGAGACACAAACAGACACGCACACACGTACACACACACACACACACACACACACACACACACACACACACACACACACACACACACACACACACACACACACACACACACACACACACACACACACACACACACACACACACACACACACACACACACACACACACACGCCGGTGATCTGGTCGAATGACGTCAACGCCTCTGACCAATTAGGGGTGAAGTTTCCCGCTTAAAAACTGACCTGACCGACGAGGTCACGAGGTCATCGAGGTCAGTTGTGGTAGTTGCTTCCGAAGGATTTAAATTTAAGTTCGTTTTGTTGTTGTTGTTGTTGTTGCAATTTTTCGTTCAGTTGTTTCATCATTCAAGAATTTAATGTTGTTGCTGTTTTTATTATTATTATTATTATTATTATTACTAATTTAGTTATTAATTCTAAAAGTTATTATTATTATTATTATTATTATTATTATTATTTCTAATAATAGCCATTAATATTAATATAACTTCAAAAAAATTATAAAAAGTTTAAGACTTTGACTTCAAAAACAACAACCACAACAACAACAACAACCACAACAACAACAACATGAATAAGGACTCGGTTTATCTGAATTGGAATTGGAGATAACAGAAAGCATATTCATCAGTTCTTGCTCCATCATCGTCGTCATCGTCATCATCATCATCATCGTCGTCATCATCATCATCGTCATCATCATCATCATCGTCGTCATCATCATCATCGTCATCATCATCATCATCGTCATCATCATCATCATCGTCATCATCATCGTCATCATCATCATCATCATCGTCATCATCATCATCATCATCATCGTCGTCGTCGCCATTAAAATTTCACGACTTCTACATAATTCATATTGTTCTTTCATAGATGTTTGTTCACTATTTCCTCCCAAAAATTAACATAATTAGCTAAATTATTCATAAAACAAAAAGAAAATCTTTTTGCATAAATAATTACTTGCGAATTACAGTCCACGCTATGTAGTGCTCAGGGATTCCATCTCGTCTAGTAGTTAGCTTGCTTAAGTGGCCAATCTGTGTTTATATTTATATTATTAGGTCATGAATATTCATGACTCATTAACTTATTACAACCGAGTCGTAAACAAAATGATAATTTCTAGGCTGAGGAGTTCAAAGTTCAAGACTTCTTAATGTCGTAGGTGTCGTCACTGTCGTCACAAATGATTATAATATTATAATGTGCAATTATTATTATTATTATTATTATCATTATTATTATTAATGTCGATTACTGTTATTATTATTGTTGACGTTGATTTGTCATTCAGTGAATTGCAAACTCCGAGCAAAAACACAACAACCGCAACAACAACACGTGGCCAGCAGACTACAAGAACAACAGCAACAAATGTTTACCAGAGTCAGGTTTCGAACTCCAGACCTGGACGTCGAAATGGATCCCATTTGAAGTGGCCTCCTCTTCTGATTGTTATAAGAGCACACACACACACACACACACACACACATACACACGCGCGCGCACACACACACACAACATCACGTGGTTCGTGTTCTATTAACAGCTTCAACAAGATCGACTTGTTATTTAAAGCCGGACTTGATTTTTCAGGAATTTACAAAATTAGGACGTTGCCGGACATTAAGCGTCGATTGAAAGTACTGTGATTGAAAGTACGAGTACTGATTGAAAGTACAAGCTGTGATTGAAATTACGAGCTGTGATTGAAAGTACGAGTACTGTGATTGAAAGTACGAGTACTGATTGAAAGTACGAACACTGATTGAAAGTACAAGCTGTGATTGAAATTACGAGCTGTGATTGGTGTGATTGAAAGTACGAGAACTGATTGATAGCACCAGCAGTTGTTGAAAGTATTGATTGAAGCAAAACAAGGGCCTGGATTATTTGGTGAGCAATTAATTAATGCTGTTTGTTTTTTTGTAGTTTTCCAGTTAAATTGTAGAAATTATAAAATGTTGCTTTAAAATTAATTAAATATTATATTAAATTGTTATTATTCGAAATCAAGAATAATGTTTTGGTAAGTTTTCCTACCACTGAGCCATTCTTAAGATGAGTTTGTCGGCCAATCATTCACCTTCAATCACTCACCTCCAATCATTCACCTTCAATCCTTTCTCTCCAATCATTCATCTTCAATCATTCATCTTCAATCATTTCTCTCCAACCATTCATCTTCAATCATTCACCTTCAATCAATCGCTTCCACACAGACACCTTCAATCGAGTTGATCAAAAATATTCCTGGTATTCGTAAACATTCAATAGTTTTTTTCTGTCGTCAGATAAGCTGGGATGAGGTCAAAGTTCATGCGATGGCGGTGATGATGACGACGATGATGATGATAGTAATGGCGTATGATGGCTCGTCTAAATTAACAGGCATTTTTATCACTAAGGAATGGATCTCAGTTGCAAATAAAATGGCTAATTATTGTTCTTTTATTGTTTTTATATAATTATACATTTATACATAAAACAGTTAACAGCAGACGTCTGGCATATTCAAGGGGCACCTGGTCAGCACTTGATGAACTTTACCCCCGAACCGTCCGTCGCCAAAGGAGAACAAAACTTTCTCAAAAGGGCACAAACAACCAAAACCCCCTTTTTTCACCCTTCAATGACCGCAGTCTTTAAGTCACCGGGTTCGACCCTAATGACCTCCAGTGACGTCATCGGCAGCACCAAACCCCCATCGCCGGCCATCCAGTGGAAGACATTTCCACGAACTCTGTCCGTTCCGGTGGATACGATCCGCGGCACGCTGGAGGCGAGCAGGTGCACCGGCTCCGTAGTGGAAAAGATCCAGTCGAAGCAGAGAGAATCGTTGAACGACAGGATAAGAAACATGCGCTTGTCTTTGGTCGAAGAGCCGAAGAAGAAGAAACGAGAGAAGTTTCGTATGCCGACCCTGGTCATTTCCAAGGGAACGCCCATGTTGACTGCTCTCAACGAGGCCAAGAGGACGTTGGACGAGGAGAGAAGAGTCCAGACGCTGCCAAAGACTTTGCCACAGAAAGTCCTGCCAACTTATCTCGAAGTCCCAGAGGATCAACTAACAGTTTCTTCGAGATCTTCGTCGGTCCTCAGCGTTTCAGGAGATTCGAGCTTCCTACAAGAAAACCCGGAGTCAAGTCTGGGTGACGAGAGTTCGAGGGACGATGTCGACGACCCCTCGGGTCACTCGGACGAGGTCAACCTAAAGGTCAAGACCCCTGAAACGGCAGAAGTTCCAATCGAGGCACGTTTTAATTTCGCGAGTCTCAGCATTGATTCCCAGAGCAATTCTACGGTCCAAGCTTACAACAATAGCACCAAGTCATTTCCGATTGACCAAACGAACGAAGACCGACCAATTATCGTTGAACAAGCGCCAAAAGAGGAATTCAGGAAATTCAAATCTTCGCTAATTTTCGTCCCACGGAGAGCGGAGGAAGTCGGTTCGAATCCTGCCTCGGGTGGTTCCGGTTCGCGTACTTCGTCAGTGCAATCTCCGAGTTCAGCAGGTATTGAGACCAACGTTCAGTCAAATATCTTGTCATGGAATTCACAACAAACTTTTGCTCAAGATTCCAGCAACATCTCACAACAAACTGGAAATTCTCCGCTTTCCAGCGATAAAACATCATTCACGCCGAGAAACTGCTATCAAATCTCCCTCAGTAACAAGCTCCAACCAGAGTCGCCGAAATCCCAAACCATGCCCTCCGAACCTTTAAAAGCCCCGGGTCAAGAGGTCAAGCGAGGTCCGATTGTGAGGGAAGTGTTGGTAAACAAAGGACCTTTTAGCCTAGGGTTCTGCATAGAAGGGGGGAAGGGCTCGCCCCTCGGCGACAGACCAATCAGAGTCAAGAGGTTATTTAAAGGTAACGGTTTTTCGTGATCTCATTTAATATTCTGTGTTCACATCCTTTCTAACTTTAAATCAAGAAGAATTAGAAAATAAAAGTGATAATAATAATAACAATAATAATAATAATAAAATAATAATAATAATAATAATAGTTTATTACATGAATGCCAGGCTGGTCGTTTAAATCACATTTGCTTACCTTTGCTTACCTGGCCTGTTGATTGCATATTAATCATTTCTCTGGAGACGTAATCGTAGATAGAGTGGGCATTGCTAATTAAAGGACAGGTGGAGCTGGAATGAATCACTCGTATGTGTGTACGTGTGTGCAGATATGAGCGTACGTGATCTCCAGGTGAAATCTTTCCAATTCCGTCCACAATTCAGGGAAATGTATGATCCCGCCGAGTGACAACATCAACAAAAACATGATGACGACGACGGAACTATTAAGGCCATTCTAACGATCTCATGTTTCCAGGAACATTGATAGATGTCGCTAGAGCGTCATTAGGCAGCCCATCTTAATAGGAAAAAATATTCTTAAAATCCAATAACTTAAAAATAAATTATAATATCATTTATTTTAGATATTAATTAAATAATAATAATAATAATACTTTGAAATCCTAAATTAGAGACCTTTGGTGTTGCGCAACAAACATCATTACCATAATCGCTCCTTCTTTTCCACCCCACAGGTGACAGTTCAGTCAAGGGCGTCTTGGAACCAGGTGACGTAATCCTATCCGTGAACGGACACCTGTTGGACGGAATGACTCACTTCCAGGCTTGGAATTTCCTCAAGGAAAAGTCGGAAGGAATGATGGTCCTGAAGATATCAAGGGAGCAGTGAATGAGTGAATGAACAAATGAACGAGCAAATGGGTGGATGGATGGACGAATGAGTGAATGAATGAAGGGTATGCCCGATTGGATGTATTGACCATTTTGCGAATTACCTGAGCGGCGAACGAATCGTGAACTTGACCTCGTGAAGGTCAAATCCCCTTGTCATAACAATGCCCCAAGCTACCAACCTGCTACCTCTCAGCCCCAAGGTGATTAGCACTCGATTTGACCCAAAAAGAACCCTCCAAATGTCAGCTCAAAAGGGTGGGTGGTCCTTTTTGAGACAGCCAATGATGGCCGTCAGCAATCGATTGATTAATCAATCATATAATCAATTAATGTTTCCTTTAATAAATTAACTTTGTAACGACAGTTTACAAGAGATTGTGGTGTACGCGCGTCATTTGTCGGTGTAATAATTCTCGATGAAAATAATCCGGAGTGTACCACGATCCGTGGCCAAACCGGACAGCCGACGGAGCAAAAAGAAACCCAGACGAGAAGCACATTCAGAAGACCGGCGGAGGCGGGAGAACCTCCGGACACGAACAGACCCTTAAACAACATTCCCGCAACTTCTGAATAGACCGAAAAATGAAATCAAAAATTTTAAAACAAAAGCCGTTTGTACAATCTGCATCGTTGTCTGCTTTTTTTGGCGCGTAAATCGTCACGTGTTACGCACCGGGAACCCTTCGGAGCCCTTGGATGACCCCTTTCTTAACCTTGCCCTAACCAGGGTCAAATGAAATTTACATTTTAAAAGTTAATTTAAATTTAATAAAAATTCAAAGTTTTCCTGAGGACGAGAAAAACTTAAAAGAGCAGACGGAGGCCGAAATTTCCGCTCAAAAAAAAAATCCAAAACATTATTCTGTCTTCTGTCGCTAGATGGCTCCTCAAAAAACAATAAGTGAGTGTGGACCCATGCCCTATACACACACACATATCATTCATGTGTCATAACAACGATAATAATAATAATAATAATAATAATAATATTATTATTAATAATAATAATAATAACAATAATAATAACAACCATGATAAGAATAATAACATAATTAATCATAAAGATATTAAAATCATGATAAGCATTATCTCACTGAAATGTCACAAGATGTCAAAATATGACCTAAAATTAAAACAATGAAAACACCAACGATGATGATGATGATCATCGTGGTGATGATAATGATGATGATTATGATAATCATGGTGGTGGTGATAATGATGAAGATTATGATGATGATGATCGGGTAGCAATGACAAGCAAACGTAACAAACGACAGTAACAACAATATAAATAATTCTTCACCGAAGCCCCTACAAACACAACAACAACAACAACAACAACAACAACGATGAGTACAAAGCCACAGGGCATCGATTCTCATTGCAACCTACCACCCACCACCATCACCCCCTGACCGGGCCAAACAAAGGACCAGAGTCCTTCACGATTTAGGGTCCAATGCAGCCCCGAAAGAGAGATATGGATGGATGGGTGGGTGTATGGTTTACAAACAGAAAATCAATTTAAATAACAATAACAACGACGACGTCTCAGAAGAATGATGTGCACAACGTCCAACCTCCTCAGAATAAATAAACCTCCCCCAGAAATAAACTCTTTTTTTTTTAAATTTATTTTTTGGAGACGCTTCGACGACGGACGCTCGGAGACGACGCTGTCGTCGGTGACGACGACAAAAAATACGAAACAAAGTTTCGGAGAAGATCCCAGAGGACAAAATCCAAAACAGCGAATAAATATTTTCACGACTCGTTCATTCGTTTTTCTTTCTTTCTTTCTTTCTTTCCTTCATCATTTTCCTTTTCCAAATCGTGAATAAAACAAAAAATTGCACTTAAAAAGTTTAAAATCGTCAAGCGATCGCATCCGGAGGCGGAATCCGATCCGGTCTCGACCGCGCGGACGACTCCGGGGGAGGAGAATCTGTCCTTGGAGATTCCGACGGCTCTTGGGGCTCCTACCGAGGCACGGTTGACTGAAGAAGAAGGGGGGGGGGTGAAGTTGGGGTGAATCCACCCACCGATCACTTGGGGGAGAAAATCTCGGGGACGACCACCGTCGGAACGATGGGCGGCGACGTCAACAGGGATGCTGTAAAGATCAACAACCGATGAAGTCGTAATAATAAATAATAATAAATTATGACAAATTATGCAAAGTGAATCGATTCTTTTATTAAGTATTTTGTTTAAATCTATTTATAATTTTTATAACATTTATAATAATGTTTATTATAACAGGAATAATATTTCCAGTAACTGGTGCGAAATCCGAAAACATAGATAATTAAAAAAAAGCAGTTTGATAATTTTAGTAATATTAATAACCCGATAACTTAATAACTATAAATTCTGAGATAAGAACTCTGAACGACCAATCCGGAGATCGGGATTGAAAATAAATCCACTTAACATTCCCACGTTTGAATCCATCAATTTGATTGGCTACAGGTGCTCGTCTTAATTACAACCGGCCTCACCTCGGCTCGGGATTCTCACGGAAATTATCCAATTTCGGACCCTTTTTTATTCAAAATAATCGTTTTTTTTTTGTAATAATAATCGTTTTTCGATTTCAAAAAAGCAGAACGAGGAACAGATACTTACTGTACATGGGATAGGGCGTCTTGATGACGTGAGTGTGATGATGCGTGTGGAGGTGGTGCTTCGGAGGAGGAGGACCGTCCGGGTGGGACTTGGAGGAAACGGAAACCGCCGGAGACCTGCCGCCAGAGGGCCCGCCCTGCTTGGGGTCCATGCCGTTCGGGAATTTGAACCTCTCTCCAACCGTCGGAGACGAGTGCGAGGGCTGCTGTCGCGGGTGGACGGGCGACTTCTCGAGCGGATCCGGAGGGTAAGGAGACGCGTGAGGGGCGGAGTAATTGCCGGGATGCTGGGCCGAGAAGAAAGGAAAGGACGAAGGAAGGAGCGGAGGGGGAAGCGGACTTCGGAAGACGTCCTGCTTCGAGTAGCTGGAGGACGAGGGTCGCCTGAGGTCCTCCTTCGGCTTGCCGTTCTTCGGGTTCGGAGGTTCGTCGATCTTCTGCTTGTGGTGCTGCTTGTAGCCAAAGTCTCGCTCGAAGCTTTTCGAGGGCAGACCATCGTCCTTGCCGCCACCGGAACCCGGACGTCCGGGGTCGAGAAACCTGCTCGTCGGAGCGAAGCGCTGGAGTTTGGGAAGCGACTTGTCTTTCGGAGATGGAAGAGGACCGGGGAAGCTCTCGTTCAGAGACCTGGAGACGACGTCCGAACCTCCGTCCTTGAGGGGCCCGAAGAAGTGTCCGGAACTCTGGGCCGTTGGGGCAGACGGAAGGTAGGTTGGCCAGAAGCCAGGCGGCTCGGGTTTCGGCGTCGGAGTCTTTTTGGAGCTCATGTCGACTGGCTTCAGGTCGTCGAAGGATGTTTTCGGAATCCTGTTCCTGGGGTCGAGATTCTTGTGGAACAAGAGAGGATCCCCAAACATGGGAAAGGCCTGTGCCCTGTAAATGGGGTCCATGAGCATCTGGTACTCGATGGAATTCTCGAACATGGACCTGAATGCCTTGTAGAAGTGATCTTCCTCTCTCGCCTCTTCTGAGAACTTGAGCTTCTTGGTCGCGGGGTAGACTTCGGGAACCAAGTGGTGCTTCTTCGGGTTAGACGAGGACGACGAGGACGAGTTGAAAAAGTGTCTCTGAGGATCGTGGGGTGACGAGAATGAAGATTGTTTTCTGCTGCCGTCGTGCAGCCGAGGGGCCGGGTTTCCTGCCGAAGAAACCGCGAGATCGATCCTTCCCGAATCCGTCTTGATTTCGCCGGAGTTCGGGACGAGCTCCGAAGAAGATGCGAGAGCTTCTTTGGGCTCCATTCTAAGGTCGAATGCCTCCTTTCTGGAAAGATACGGAGGAGAAAGGAAGTTGGTCGAAGTTTCCTTGACCTCAGAGCACGGTTGCTTGACTTCTTTCGTCAGGTTCTCTGCCAACGACGGCGTCTTCTGGACGGACGCGTCGAGTCCTTTTGCAGACGACGAGCAGACGTTTTCGACGTCTTTGTCTGGAAGCTGGCCAGACTTTGATTCCTCTTTCGAAGACGAAAATGAATCCGTCTGCGACACTAACTTCGTCTCTCGTTCGACGGTCGAACTCCCGTCGGAACCTTCTTCCGCTCGAACTTCGGGTCGGCTCGACTTAGAAACGACCGGATCCGACGAGAGTCCCGGAGCGGGAACCGTTTCTACGACGGGACCGGTTTTGACGGAAGCGTCTTCGGGGGTTTTCGTCCCGGGAGGATTCTTTTCCGAACTTTTGCCGGACGGGGACGACCTGCCGTCGGAGGCCGAAGACTTGTCCTTTTCCTTCTTGCGAAGGCAGTGGGCATGGCTCTGGTGGTAGCGCAGTCCGGCCGCGTGCTTGAACTTCTTACTGCAGTTCTCCTCCTGGCATTCGAACAGACCCACTCTGTTCTTGCTCGACTCGCTGCCGGCGCACGACTGACTCTCTTTGACGGAATTCGAGGCGACGTGAGAGTTCTTGGAGGTCCGCGTCTGATGAGAGGCCAGGGCCGCGGCGTCCTTCCTGCACCTTCTCGGCTTCCTGGTCTCTCCGGCGGTCTCCTCGCTCCTGGACTTCTGGTGGATCGTTCCTCCCCATCCGCCGCAGGCGTACTGGGTCGAGCCATTCGGATCCTCTTCTGAGAATCTGGGTGGTAATGACGGAAATCAATTACTAACGATGTCATTAACGATTACACGGGCTGACTGAGTGTGCTCTTGGAAGTCTAATTAAGTAGAACTTGACATCGAGTGCAGTAGAAAAACAACAGGAAGGTAGTTTGTTTTTTTTTTTACAGAAGGACACTTATCCATAAATAATAACTGCATAATAATTAGCCAATAACTCTAAGCAAAGTGGACCCCACAGAGCGTCAATTATACGTTTTTAATTCTCACGGAAATTCGCTCCTGGCTTTCAAAGGCCGAGAAAAAGGGAAGGAAAGAAAACGAAGAAAAATAAAAAAAGGTGATCAAATGATTTACAGGAGGCAACAGCTTTCTTTATCAATATTCATTTGCCGAGAGGCTTTTAAAATTTTATTTCCAAGAACACAACAGATACCGACGACCTCTGTCGAGGGAAGATGTAAAATTGACGATCCTCAGAAGAGAGAGAGAGAGAGAGAGAGAGAGAGAACAATCCCAGCCATGTTTCAACACAAAATGGCGGAGGGCGGTTTGCCTGGATTATTGAAGAAGCACTTAAATGCGGCGATTTTTATTTTTCCAGATAATAAAGAACAAACATCTCGTTTGGTAATCGTTCGATGTTTTGTATTGTTTTGTATTGTATTGTTTTGTATTGTTTTGTATTGTTTTGTTTTGTATTGTTTTGTATTGTTTTGCATTGTTTTGTTTTGTATTGTATCGTTTTGTTTGTTTGTTACGATTTCCAGCAAATTGAAAGAGGATCGGACGGGAGATTTTAAGAGTAGAAAGAAATATGAACGTTCACGTTGCAACGATCGAGTGAAGTTAAGAAAAACGAGACGAGACAAAAATAGAGGAATAATCAAACAAAAGCTTTCTGGAAATGGAAAAACTGAGGAGAGAAGGAAAAAATGAGAGGAGGAGGATGAAGAAGAAGATGGAGAAATTCCCCTTTTCACAGTCCAAGCACAACTGAAAAATCTGCGCCTGTCAGTGTTAAGATCTAATTTCTCTGAAGGATTCTCTGAAATAATTTATAAGCCTCGACAAAAAAATACAAATTTCGGCTCCGCGCTCTTTTTTTCGTTTTTTTTTTTTGCTCGAGAAAAACCGTTCGAAGCATTTCTTGGAATGAATTCCGAACGATTCCATTATGAAAATAAAAAAAAAGGCGAAAACGAAAGAAAAGCTATCAAACGCTCCGAGGTGGGTACCTTGGCGGCGCCCAGTGGTGCTTGGTTGAATCCATCAGGGTACCCACGTAGGTCTTCCCTCTCCACGTCACGTTGACCACCAGAATACCTGGAAAATGTTTACCACAGTTTCATAACGCAGCACAACAACAACAACAACAACACCAACAACGATCCTAAATACTAAAAAAGAATAGAATTTTTTTTTATGAATTAAAATCGTAAGATTGAAGCTCTGCTAAGAATTAAGACTCGGACGTTAAATTATTGTTTCTGGAAAAAGTCTCGCGAACGAAATTTAATGCCCGGAGAACTGAAAAGCGCTCGGTCGAAACAAATAAAAATAAATAAATAGGAGAGAAAAGATGGCGCTTTTAATGTAAGGGAAAATCACTCGAGCAGAGAGGTGGATCTTGAATTTGTTGAAATTGGTCAATAATTCCCTCGAGGGCAACTATGCAAGACAACGAGCGATCGAAGCGAACATGACATCTTTCGAGAAAAACTCTCCGGCTTTGCAAAAGGGACAAGGGACACGCCTTAATTCGCCCCCTCATCCTACCCTACCCTACCCTACTCTACCCTATCTACCTCCCCTTTTCCTCTCCATCTCCGCACCTTTTCCTTTCTCTCGTTCACTCTCTGAGTGGCATTATCCGGTCTCAAGTATGCGTCTTGATGCTTTACGACGGCATTGGGAAACACTTAACTGGCTGGAAGTGTTCCGAGCAGTGCGTTACAGTGGACATGAAAGAGAGATTAGAGATTTTATGACAACTCAATAAGAGGACGGAGTGCAGCCCTGTGGCAATTCATCTGAGCCGCTCTTCCATCCTACCGCACGGACACGCTACTGGTCGGTACGAGCGCTCGCACAACACCAGTACACATGTACGGCCATACGCTCGTACACACGCACGCACGTACGTATGCAAGCAGAACAGAACATCACTGGAGAGACGACATCGGAAGAAATTCCAAACTCTGAAAGCAATTTGCCTCCAGATTGGTTGTCTCTGCCGATAAAAAAAAAAAAAGAAAGAAAGAGCCATGGAAAGCTTCCCCTCTCTCCCGGCATTCAATTCTTTCGCTCGACCGGCGACCGGGCATTGAAGACCGGCCACTTGCAAATTGCCAGACGCCATTTCGCTCGTTAGATGGCGTTAAATAGTTTTTTTTGTCACTTCGCTAAATAATGCCTTTCTTTCAGACTGTGCGTAGACTTTTTAAGAAAAAAAATTCTTTTAAAAACGAAACGAAACAAAGCTCTTGGAATCGTTCACAATACAATCCGTGGGCAGTACCCAAACCAACCCAAACCCCCCTATAAGGCTAAATATGGAGCCAATACAACACCTGATTGAGAAACAATCAGTCCTAAGATCGTCGTCTCAAAGAGAGACGATTTGAATAGAAGACCCCTGCCTAGTCTTTATTTGAAATTCTTTTAAACATCGTTTGATACGCTCCAAAGGATACGGGGAAGGGTAAAGATTTATTTGGTGGGGACCACTCCCAAACAGTTCGCTGCGAACCTGCCGGCCAAGAGGCCGTCTGAGATTAATTCGAAAGAGCAGACAGAGCTTAATGCGTCTGTTCCCATTCAGGCGTTTGTTGTTATGTTGAGATCGTATTGCGAGTTACATTCGTGCAAGTCAATATCGTATGTCGTGAGCAATAAATCCTTGCATGAAATTAAACAGCACCACAACACCTAGAGATTCACAGCGTGATGACATCAATCAAACGAGAAGAAGGAGAAGAAGACGACGACGACGAAGGCAAAGACAAAGACACGGTCTAATGGCGTCAGTACAGCAGACGACATCCGTCACAATCAATGAATGCATGGCATTGTCCTCTCCTTGCGATAGCTTCTGTAGTTTAGTGACGACATAAGAACGATGAAGAATAACTCGTTCAGAAGCTTAAAAAGGAAAGAAAAAAGGAAGATAGTTTGTCTTGTCCGGTCATTGGCACGGAGATCCAGGGAAATGGAACCGAAACTAGAGAGAGAGAGAGAGAGAGAGAGATGGAGGAAAGAAGAGAGTGTCAGAGAACATAACTGCTTCCTAATATTAATGTAACTTCTCCTGCTATCCTGGAAAGTGCCGTTCAGTAAGTCATCATTAAGCCGGAAGGGCAACTGCTCTTTATTACACTCCTAAGCATTGGCCGATCGATCACCTTAGTGATAAAAACGATTCATTTAATCGAATCAAGTCCGACCGACGAGCGGCGACTTTCATTGCGACTCCATGAAGAAGAAAATGGAATTGCCACGGATCTGGCAAATAAACAGATAGGCAGATGAGTCCGATAAAAAAGACGAAACGAGGTAGCGAGAGAAACGAAAATCAATGAATCGAAGAGAATCTGAAACAGTATTCAGTCAGTCTCTCGTTCCATCCATCCACCCACCCATCCTGTCCACTACCCCCTCCCAAGGCCCCCATCTCTCATCTCGTGTCTCAGAGGACCAGGAGAAGATTATAAGGAGCTCTTCGGACTAGACAGGAAGGAGGGAAACAAGCAGACGTCGACAAATGAATCGATGTCGGAGATGAGGAAATGAGAACAAAGTGTAAATACAGTGGAAGCCCCAACCGGTTGATCGGCAAACAAGAGAGACGAATGGGCCGTGATAGAACGTGGAGTCAACAGCATCGCCTGGAATCTTTCCCTCTGGAAAGCTTCTGAGATCGAAAGACGTACGCCGGAAGAGATCCGCTTAACACTCCAACTCCACCCTTGGAAAGAGAGAGAGAGAGAGAGAGAGAGAGAGAGAAAGAGAGAGGAAATTCAAAAGCCATTCGAATCTATCCAGCCCAGCTTAATGAAATGAAAAGATTCGAGACAACAGTAGCTCCAGCTTCGTTAAATTGATGTCCCTGTTTAGGACCGGAATAAAAGAACACACGACGTCCGTCAATAGAAGAGAACGGACAGAGATAAGAGCCGATACAAAGAGAGGTACAGACCTTGTCCATTGACAATCCTTAAGGCCTGCAATTAACAAATGCGAACGCTTGTTTATACAAACTCGTGAGCGGGAAACCGTATCGGATTCATAATCCCACAAACGAATGTACGAACTGCCTCGTACAAATCACACGCACGTTTGAGCAGAACATTGCTTGGGGGAAGGTGGGTGGGGAATATGGGGAAATAGGGGGAGGGGTGTGTGTGTGCTTGTGCATGCTTACGTGCGTGCGCGTGCGTTTGGCCATGCGTGCGTGTGAGGGAGCGCAAACACGAAAAGAAGAAAAATTCATCTGATGGATTAAAAGCCTAAGAAGGAAGCTTTGGAATGGATTGTTTAACATTTCATTCATCCGATGGTGCTCGTTTAGAGTCTATTTAATTCTTACAAGTCAACGCTCTGCTCCTAATAAGGTGGATTAGGGCTGGCCCACCCTTTCGAACCGAGACCCCCTCGAAATGAACTCCCCCCGTTCCACCCTTTCCACCCATTCCACCCATCCCAACCACCATACAAACCCTGGCAGCAAGAAAAGAGTTCGCATTTCACTCACACTGGAATTAAAATGAAAAAGGAAAAAAGAAACTTTGAAATTAAAATTGAATTCACGAAATACAAAAGAATCCTTTCGACGTTTTCCAAACGTTTACACGCGCGAAGATGAATTCCAGGGCCGCAGAGAGGTGACATCCGGGGGACAATCGTGGAAGGACACGGAAGCTCTCGAGCGGTTTTGATGAAAGACCGGCAAATGTAGCCTCGACGAGATGTGAAATCATTCGAAGAGGAAGGAGAAACGTCGACCGTTCTACCTACACATCGTCGCCGTGGCTCGGATACACTGTGCTCTTCGTGGAAACATGGATATAATCAATAGAGTTAACCGACTGACTCTGCAAAAACGCTTCCCACGAATTCAAGATGTACACACGTGCACACATACACACACGCACACACACACAGTGTGCGTGCACATGAAGAGATTTAAAACGATTTCAACCTCATCATGACCATCGTCATCATCGTCGTCGTCATCATCAGCAACAAAACAACTTTAAACAACAACAACAACAAGAACAAAAGGAGGCAACAATTTGAAAATATAATAAAAAAAAATTCCTAGAAAAACTGAACTGTTTTTAATTAACTGCTGCCAGGAATAATTGGAAGCGATTACAGGCGACCTGCAATAATCTCTCATTCGGACTCTTAGCATTTAATTCAGGTAGCAGTGCGCTGTGGCGGTGGCTGTGCTAGCGACATCGGCGACGTTAGCGACACCAGCGACATCAGCGACGATAGCGACGTTAGCGACAGCTGAAGCGGCTGTAAAATGAAAACTCATGGATCCATAAAATAAAGAAGACAGACTCTCATTCAGGTCATTAAAGGGCTGGAAAGACCAGAAGAGAGGACGGAACGGAGGAGGAAATCATCCTAGAGCGACGACGACGACGACGAAGGAGGATCATTCATTAACGGAGTCAATGACTGGAAAAACCGAGCCCATAAAATATCTTAAATAAATCCCAGTTGGAAGACAAAATAAAGCATTGGAAGCATTTTCCACGCCAGAACAACGAACATCAGATGAATGCTTGGAGACAGACTGAGTCACTGAGGGCTGCCGAGAAATGATGATGATGATGATGACGATGATGATGATGATGACGATGATGATTACGAAGATGATGGTAGTGGTGATTGTGATAATGATGACGTACAGCGCACGATAATGACGTGGACAATGACATGACGTGACGTGAGAACAACAACATCGACGACGATGGTGTTGATGACAAATGAAGATGGTTTTTTCAAATGTTTTCAATGATTGTAGGTTCAGTAGCTTTTGAGGAGATTCGTGGGACTACAACAAACACAACACCACAACAAGCACAACAAACACAACAACCACAACAGCACAACAACACAACAAACACAACAAGCACAACAAACACAACAGCACAACAAACACAACAAACACAACAAGCACAACAAGCACAACAATTTCTAACTGTCGTATAAACACAAAGTTAAAAATACAGCCCACAGAATTAGCTCAAACTTTTTTAACCCCTCTCAGGCTCGTAAACTTTCTGGACGTAAATATTTAACGTGGTTCTTTAATAATTTCTATTAACAGTACTTTCATGTCTCGTGCTGAACGAATTGAAATCGGTGTGAACACCAATAGAATGTTGTACGTTGTAGAGTGTGTATTGTGTACAATATGGACCGTATGCTACGTACAATATGGAGTGTACTATGTGTACTTTGTACTATGTACAAGTGTACTATGTACGATACGGACTGTGTACTATGTACAATATGGAATGTATGCTATGAACAATAGGTAGTGTATACTACAGATTTTATACCATACATTCTATATATATATATATACACTGTATGTATACACCGTATATACTATTATACATACTACACAGTATTACATATCGTGCGAAGTATGGTCGTAAAACATGCAATTCAGTTGCCATTATACATTATAAGGTTTCATTCTGTTGAACAATGAATTCCCCCACCCCCCCGACTGGTAATAAATACATGCCATGATATCATAGTCTGCTAAAAAAGATATACTTAGACAGAAATAATGGATATAATAAGAGCTGGAAGCTGGAAATAATAAAGATAACGACTCTTAGTGATAATAATAATAATAATAATAATGAAGATATAATATTACAATAAAATATAAAATTATAATAACAACAGTAATAATAATAATAATAATAATAATTGATATAATAAATTATAGGAACAAAGAGTGAAAGACAGACAGATACAAGAAAACACCCGATGAACGAAAGAAAGCAACGGTGACAGCCTTTAACAACGGTGGACCACAATTAGATGCAACGACAGATGGACGTCCCCAGACTTAAACAACTATTACTTTGTTCAAGCACACCGGGCTACCCCCCTCACCCCGGGCTAGCCCCCTTACCCCGAGCTAGCCCTCTCACCCCAGGAATAGGATGATGACGACGATTTTAATGACGACGATGATGATGATGAGGAGGAGGAGGAGGACGACGATGACGAGTTGGACAGCTGGAATAGACAGAAGGTCAAGGTGAAGAACACTTGCTTGGAAAAGATAGGAACGACAACGACGGAGCATCACGGAAGAACCGAGTGTGGATAATCGTACACCACGGTCTCCAGGGGCGGAAGAGGGAAATCACCCTCGGGGACTGAGAGTAGGGATTCAACTCCTTCTGTTGGTCGGCCTCGCCAATAGAAAAGATAGCCAATAGAGTGAGAAAGATGAAGACGATGATGACGATGATGCGATTAACAATGATGGTGGTAGGTAAAGTTTAGAAGTTTCAAGGGAATGGTATTATAAATTTATTATTATTATTATTATTATTATTATTTATTATTATTATTATTATTATTACTTACTATTGTAATATTTCCAATCTATTTACTGAGAAAACAAGATGAACAGACGACGGAGATTTCCCGCGTAATAAATAATTGGACATCCACGCTAAGTGAACCAGGATTTGTTACTGGGGAAAGAGGCAATGACAGATGATCAGACGTCTGAGGACGATGAAGATAGAAAGATAAATAAATAAATAAATTAATTAATTAATTATGACGAGTTAATTAAACAATTATACTAAATAATCGAGTAATTCTAATATTAATCGAGTGATTATAATAAGTAATAATTGGATAAAACCCTAAACCGGGCCAAAAAAAAGCTCCCCAATTTTGGAAAAGCATTATAACGCCCGCAACGCTTTGAAATGATTCGTTGCCGGACCTTCGCGTCTGGCATTGCCGCAGGTGTCCGCAGATGATAAATTCCGCCGAACTAGTCCGCGGGGCAGGCGTAGTGATACAGAAGTCGGGTAGGAATTAACCTCTGAAAGACGTTCATTGCCAACGAACATCGTACGATGCGGATCCGGCCGTGGATGGAATGGAATGGGAAATTGAAGGATTAAGAAGAACTTAGAACGAGAGAAAGAGATAATGAAGGAAACGAGCCGTGGGGGCGAGCGGGTCCTGTGGAGTTGTGGGTGGACGTGGAAGCATTCCATGATGAGACACCTCGTGGAGTCCCCCGTGACTTTGCGGATCGAGGGGCGGATGTTAAGCACCAACCAGGGAGGTACAAATCACATACAAGGTGAGACAGATATATAAAGAGAGAGGAGAGATAGTGTTGGAAAGAGAGGGTCCCCATCTGAAGCTAGAGAGTTGAAAATTCCAGAGGATGGTAATAATTAGAAGCTCACGTCACGTGCCACGACTTGAATTTCCGGTCTGTGCTTGCGTGCTCTCGTACGAGAGTGTACCCACACGTTGGAGGGTAATTGACAAAGACCGAGAGAGAGAGACAGAGAGAGACAGAGAGAGACAGAGAGAGAGAGAGAGAGAGAGAGAGAGAGAGACAGACAGACAGACAGACAGAAAGAGACGGGGTGACGCGGAGACGGATGTCATCATCTGGAATAAATTTGTTCAAACGACGTCATCATTTTTTGCGTATCGTTTGCGCGTGTTCGGCCATTAATAGAGCTTCCTTGTCTTTTAATAACAAGCTTACAAATTATGGCCATTGTTTCTCGTAGACATTCTGACGAGGGAGAAAGGAAAAGACGAGACGAGAAAAAAAAAGAAAAAAGAGAAACATTCATTAGGGACAATTTTAATTTCACTCAAAAGAACACGAATGCTGGACAAACAAACAGACAAACAAACAAAGAGATATACAAATAAACAAACAAACAAACAGATACACAAACAAAGAGATACACAAACAAACAAACAAAATTGGAATAATTGCTCTGAAACAGACACGTAATAACGTCATGAGTCAATGCAGAGGAAACAGACTGAATGCTAGGGCAGGGGGAAAATCCAAAAACTCGAGGATGGGAAATTCCTCAGCGGTTCTTGTAAGCGATGAAAAGTGAAAGTGAAACTTGCATAATGCATGACGTCCATTCCTGAACGAATATTCAGGACTAAACAGGACCACACGGAAGCAATTTAAAAGAACGGAAAGAGATATTGGGAGCTATTAATTCGGGCTTTAAAAGACAAAAAAAAAGGCAGGGCAAGAGAAACTGAGGGGAAGAAAGAACGAACGAATGAATGAATGAATGAATGAGTGGGTGGGTGAGTGAGTGAGTGAGTGGGTGAGTGAGTGAGTGAGTGAGTGAGTGAGTGAGTGAGTGAGTGAGTGAGTGAGTGAGTGAGTGAGTGAGTGAGTGAGTGAGTGAGTGAGTGAGTGAGTGAGTGAGTGAGTGAGTGAGTGAGTGAGTGAGTGAGTGAGTGAGTGAGTGAGTGAGTGAGTGAGTGAGTGAGTGAGTGAGTGAGTGAGTGAGTGAGTGAGTGAGTGAGTGAGTGAGTGAGTGAGTGAGTGAGTGAGTGAGTGAGTGAGTGAGTAAATGTCGACTCGCGAGTCGATCTCAATCAATCCGTGGGCTCATTCAAACAAACAACCGCAAACGATTTGCGCCTCAAATCACAAACAATGGTACAACAAAAACAACAACAAAGCAACAACAACAACAACAATACCATCAAGAGAAGCCGTTATTTAAATTTGAGGGCACCAACAACTCTAAGAAGAGGTTGGTAACATCGAATGTCATCGTCTTCAACAAGAGCCACCGAGACGCCTGTTCATTCTGAGATCAAAAAACTGATTAGAAGAGAGAGAAACGAGGAGGAGAGAGGGATGCAGATAGTAAAAAGACAACTGGATGGATGGATGGATGGATGGATGGATTGATGGATGGATGGATGGATTGATGGATGGATAGACAGATGGATTGATTAAAAAAAAGAAGATCCTTAGATGTTTGTAAGTACAAAAAAACAAAAAAACATCCTTAGATTCGGAGTTTGAACGTTCTTTGACAGTCCACTTTGTTTTATTTAGTTCAGGCAAAGGTCATCCATCATCATCAGGAGTATGTATGTTTCATCAGACGTCCTACACACCGTGGAGAGAGGGAGATAGATAGAGAGATAATGAGATAAATAAGAGAGGGGAGGAAAGACCAAAGAAAAAAAAATGCTTTATGACCTAAAAATAACACGAGCTCATTGATAAATATTGCCAGCTCTCGACACTTGACAGTCGTAAAAGAAACTCACGGGTCCAAAATGGCCTTTGAGAAAATATGAAATGGATTTGAAAGAGTACACCTTAAGGTAGGGTGGAAGATAGACGTACAGACAGATAGAGGGAGAGAGTGGCGATGATAATGATGACAGAGTGGGATAGAGAGAAGGGAAGAACGAAAGAAAGAATGAATGAGTGGATGAGTGAGTGAGTGAGTGAGTGAGTGAGTGAGTGAGTGAGTGAGTGAGTGAGTGAGTGAGTGAGTGAGTGAGTGAGTGAACGAGGGAATGAAAGAAAGAAGCAGAAAGAAGGAGGACTCTTTGATTTACTTAGCGCGGTGCATGGTTGGCAGATAATAGAACTGTTAATCATAATCTTAGTTCCTACCAACGACTTCCAACGAACAGCGCCAATCCTGAATAATTGAACGATCAGTTCTCTTTCACGAATTAATCAACCTTTCACTCCGGCACTTCTTTTTTCTTTTAACCATTTTTACACTCATTCATGCATTCATTCATTCATGCATTCATTCATTCATTCAAGCATCCATTCATTCACTCATTCATTCATTCATTCACTCACTCACTCTTGCGAGTGATTTCTTCGGATGCTCTTCTCCAGGTTTTTTTTTGACTGGTGTTAAGAACGTCACAAAATATATTTAAATAACACCACAAACGTCCGTCCGTGAATCCGTCCATCTCTTCATTTCCACATTCATTCATTCATTGATCGATCCATCCATCCAACTCTGTCTAAACATCCATTCATCCTCCCATCTGCCCACTCATTCATCCACCCATCTGCCAACTCATTCATCCACCCATCCTCCCATCTGCCCACTCATTCATCCACCCACTCACCCATCCATAGAGCCAGTCTGGACAGCAACCACTGGCGGCCAAATACTCATTAAATTTGCATCTTTCAAGTAGCAGATAACAAACGATTCGATCGATGACTCGAGAAGAAGCCCGGCCGCGTAATTAAATCCTCTCATCAAAATTCGTTCTAAAAATCAGGCAAGTCCGAAACAAAATGGTAATAATAATAATAACAATAATAATAACAACAATAATAACAACAATAATAATAATACCAATAATAATAATAATAATAATAATAATGGGACATAAAATCAATCACTTGCCCAATAATTAGGGTTCCCTACCCTGGACCCTGGGAGACGATAAATTGCTTTCGTGGCCGTCGTGGAAGGAGACCGACAGAGCATTTTGACAACTAATTTCAAACTCGAAATAAAAATATTTCGATGTATGCATGTGTGTATGTATGTTTATGTATACATACATACCCCAATCCAACCCAAACCGAGCCAACATATACAAGACACACATGCACATGTATGCGTATACAGTGCGCGTCATAAAGATAGGACAGGTACTAGAATCACAAGATTTCTATCTCTATATTTAAAATTACCGGTAAACTTCGGTCAAAATGCTGATTTTAGCGATCATAAGAGAGTAATTAATTAGTATTCAATAAAAGTTAAGACTAAAATTTGAATATTGATGAGAATCCACCAAGAAACACATACGCGTGTGTGTATGTGTGTATTTGGGTATTTGTGTGTGTATATGTGGAGCGACTAATTATTATTCGTGAACAGACAGAGAGAGAGAGATGGGCGTAAATAATTTCCCACCACTCCAATGCATTCCAGTGCACTCCCCGGGCTTCGGCTGGAATTGAGAATTCCCCTCAAACTGAGCAGACAAATGAATCGTAGAGGATCGGTCCGGGATGATTGAGCGAGCGAATTTCCAGGGATAGGCAGATGGAAAGGAATTTTCCGCTTATTAAAAGATCCATCCATTGGATCAATCCATCGGATCCATCCATTGGATCCATCCATTGGATCCATCCATTGGATCAATCCATCGGATCCATCCATTGGATCAATCCATCGGATCCATCCATTGGATCCATCCATAGCCTATGCCCGATGTGGAGATCTTTTATTGTCCGAGCTAAAAATTTCATTTTCGACCCGATAACAGGAGAAATTCATTTGCACCGACGCTGGCAAGACAGGTGTTGATGGCTTTGCGACTGTTGCTCGTCGGGGGTAATTGAATCCCGGCGTAACGACCAGGCAGGCAGAGAGGCAGGCAAGACACCACCGCCAATACAATCATCATCATCATCGTCATCATCGTCGTCGTCCTCGTCGTGAAAGAGGAAGCAGATTTTCACTCTCCGAGCCACTTTACGGGTCGAGTTCGGGCAATTGAAACGAGATTTTGCAGGCCGGTGCAAACATATCAAAACAGGCGTGACATTTCCTTCGCTACCGGTGGCTCTAAAGCCGATCAATTTGCCATTTCGGGTCCATCGACCGCCCACTCACCCGTGAACCCTGCAAACCCCACTACCCCACCGACCCCACTCAACCCATCCCAACCCAACCACACACATCCACCCACTTCTCTGTCCGCTCGTACATTCGCGCCGACGTCTCGGTGCAATCCGGCAAAGCAAACAAGTTATCTGTGAGAAAAGTGACAGACAGAGAAGAGCTTCCGAATGAATACAAATTCGACGGCCAGTGACTTAGCACATGAAGGATTATCGGACGACCGGGCAAACATCGCCTGCGAAGGAAGGCAATCAATTTCGACCGGGAATTTGTCGAGAGATCTTTTGTTCTGCTCGGCTCGTGAAATTAATAAAGAGACATTTTTTTCCCCGAAAGGAAGCATCGATGACCGGCAATTTTTCGATGAACGTCCCTCGACAATTATTAAACTCGGAGCTCGACGATGGCAACGGACGAAGCAGATGATACGGTAGCGATACAGTATCACCGACAGTATCATCTCCAACGTATACTCCTCAAGGGGTATACACGGTGAGGGCTGGCCGAGAGAGTGTGTTGCACTCGTTGCGTAGGCGAATTCTGGATGGAATGAGGAGTAGTACCGATGGTAATTGAGAGAATTAAAATACGACATGGCAAGCCATTTGTGAAGATCTTCTTTCCACGGAGTAATTTCCTCCTGGAAAGCCCATAAATCATTCTAAGAGCAGTTCTGGAATAATTTCTCCATTCACGGACACCCCCCTCGTTCGTTCGCTTTTAACGCTGCGAATAACTTTGCAATTGTTGTGCAAATATAAAGGCTGATGCGTCTATTTATTTATTTATTATTTTTTGATTTTATTTTTTTTTGTGGGGGTCGTCTCGAATTAGTAAAATCCAAGGGCCAAAGTAAACAAAGCATGAACTTCTTAAATACTTACTTATGTTGCAGTTAATATTAACAACGCCTATAATAAAAGTGATAATAACAATAATAATAATAATAAATATTTGTTGCAGTAACTTGATAATGAATGGCTTTAATAAACAATTATGCAGGAAGAGGAAGGGAAGGTTTGAAAGGAAGAAAGAAATGACAAAAACAAGAACAAAAACAACAAGAACAAAAAAAAAAAAGAAATATTTGTTTGAGATTTCTCGGCTTCATAAAGCAGCGCGATGCTGGAATGATAAGCATCCGGGCGGACGAGCGGATGGAGGAGTGAAACGCCGCTAGAGATAATGAGGAGTGATTAAGAAGACGAACGCGTGAAATCACTCGATATCAATTCCAAAGAGTAAGAGGGGGAGTAAGGACGGAAAGACGGTGATGCAGGGAGAGGAGAGTTGGGTGGAAGAGTGGGTGCAGAGTGGGGTGGATGGGTGAATGCAGAGTGAGGTGAAAAGAGATTGGGGTGGCAGATTGGGTGGAAGAGTGAGGCCAGAGCGGGGTGGAGTAGTGGGTGCAGAGTGGGGTGGAAGGATGAATACAGGGTGAGGTGGAAAGAGATTGGGTTGGCGAGTGAGGCCAGAGTGGGGTGGAAAGAGATGGGTGGAAGAGTGAGGTGGAAAGAGATTGGGTGGAAGAGTGAAGAGGGGAGAACGGGGTGCACTGCTAAGCATCGCCATCAACCAGATGCTGTTGCTAGGAGTGTGCGTTAGATATTGGAAATGTCAATAAATCCTTTGTAATGCCTCCTAATCGAGTATCCTAACCTCCATGTGTCGCTGTATATCAACATCACGATGATGATGATGACGACGATGACGACGACGATGATGATCATCATCATAGCCAACCCTTCCTGCTCTTCCTCGTCCTCCTCCTCCTCCTCCTCCTCTTATTCATAATCATTATCATCAGCATCGTCATCGTCGTCATAGCCATTGTGACGGCTGCAATTCTCTGCCGCCATTATTCGAGTGTCGACTAGCTCAGTCCACGGCAAACATGATCACGTGATCACTCGCCATCGTCGTCGTCGTCTTCATCATCACACTCGTTGCAAAGAAAGAGAATCTCAGCAACAGGGAAGACCTGCGCTTCCATAAAAGTGAACGAGTACTCGAGATGACACTACCGTCTAAAATCCGACCCCCTCATCCGACCGGATGGGTCGAAGACCAGACGGAAAGACAGTCGGGAGAGCAGTGTGGAATGCGTACGGATGGGAGACAATGGTCTCGATTGGTCCATTAGGCGTTACTCATCGCCTGCTCGTCTTAGAGCAATTGACACAACTGAAGCGGTGGTTGCGGGGGTCGTTTCAAATTTGCCATCAAGCGACGATGGCACAAAAAGAAAACGCTTCATTGACTCGACTGCTTCCATTCGTATCAATTATTCAGATTTCTTTTTTAACGATTTATTTGTCATTTATTTCGACGCATAAAGAACCTCATAAAGTAAAATACACGGAAAGAGTCTGTAAATACTAGCAGCACTTGAGATGTAGCACACGAGCTCGAGTAGTGGTGGAATATGGAATATGGACGGATGGAGTGGAGAACAAAGGAAAGCAAATATTTAAAAAAAAAAGGGTATCCTAATTGATTCTCATTTCAGCAAAGACAGCAAAGAACAGGGAAAGGAAGCCGGGTCACCTCGCAACAATAACAACAACAACAACAACAGGCGACAAACAGACTGTCACTTCACAAGGCACCACTAAATGCAGAAAACATCCTCACAGAAAAACGTGTCCACGCATCGTCTGTCAAACGGATGGACAAACAGACAGAACCAGTTACAGAAATAAAGGCAACGATTGACAAGGATTGACAAGCAATTGGTCGAGGACAAACGAAACAAAGCCTCTTATCCATTTCAACCCACTGCTCACCCATTGTTCACCCACTGTCCACCCATTGTTCACCCACTGTCCACCCATTGTTCACCCACTGTCCACCCATTGTTCATCCACTGTCCACCCATTGTTCACCCACTGCCCACCCATTGTTTACCCACCCAGCGAAAAGGGGTAAAAAGAAAATCGTTCCCCCTCAAAACCGGGTAGAGACATGATTGATGAAAGTATTTGAAAAATCGATAGACAGAACGCACCCATGTTGACAGAACACGGTCTAGCAACGAGAGGCGAGCGTGTCATCTCGAGGAAAATTCATAACATCAAAAGTAACAGCTGGCCCAGCATAAAAATCTCATGAACGTTCCCCGATAACGATTGACATTCCTCTCGTCTCTCTCTCTATATTTTAAGCCGGTTCAATTATTTCAGACCGGCGCACCGAATCGGCCGGGGAGTGATCGAGACAGAGGAGTGGGCTGAGATTCGACGAGGAGGGTGAATGACCGGCCGAAAGAAGGACCGGCAGTCGGGTTTTATGGTGCTGAGTTCGGTATGAGGTAAAAAAAAATCCTAATTGATAGTTGAGACTTTTCCATTGAAGGAGGCACGTTGATGAATGAAGCCCGGTAGAGGGAGGGACGGATTTTAACCCACAGGTTGGACGGCGGGTCGGTCGGAGAAAATGGGAAGCTTCTCTCGAGCAAAATGGCAGTCCATTGTGTGGAGAGTGACATTTCACCTTAGCGGCAACAGTGCGACAGAGAGAAATAAGATTAATGGTTTCAAAACAGAGCACGCAACGAGGAAGATGAGGAGGAAGAGGAAGAGGAAGAAGAGGAGGAAGAGGAAGAGGAGGAGGATGAAGAGGAAAAAAGGAGCGGAAGAAATATTGCCGAAACTTCACAGGCTCCTGATTAATTGGATTTTTAAAATACTATTTCATATTTTCCTGACGTCGCAGACCGCAAGAAATTACGTCCATTTTTCAATCCCCAGGTTCGCCTGGAGATTTTGAAATTATATGCTTTTTTCTTTTTTCATATTTTTTGTTGTTTTGTTTTTGTTTTCGAGATGTCGTTTAGCGCTGTGAATGTTTGAATGCTTGTTTATATCCATCAGTCGTTCCAATTATCTCTCTTTCCACTCAAACCCATCCATCCATCCACCCATCCATCCGTCCAACCAACCACCCACCTACCTACCCATCCATCCATCCACGAAATTTAAGACCCCGAGAAGCACTCGTAGGAAACACTGGAACACGGATAGGAGAGATGCCTCCGAGTAAAACGATGCCAGTCGCATTTGGAAAGAAATAATCGAGCGCTTCTTACTCGCTACTTCCTCTCTCGATAACAAAGCCATCACTCGTCGAAGGATTCCAGGATTTTTGACGAAGGAAGCGGAAAAAGAAGGAAGGTTTCTCCGGCAAAAGAGCCTCTAATAAAGAATCTGCTGGAGGTGGAAGATGCCGAGAAGCAAAGTACGAACTCTCGGAACATTAAACCAACATCTCGGAGGGACCCGAGACCGATTGTCGGATCTTGGAAACGTGTGTAGCGCTAAGAGTTCGTGAGTCCTTCGTGGAAGGAAAACGAGAGGGAAACTTCCGGCGAAACCAGAAGAGACACGAAGAGACGAACGCTTTTTTGCGTTGTTTAAAAGTGAATTTACAGTCGAGATGGATACAGAAAGACCCGGTCGAGCTCTTTGCAGATCGATTGACTGATTGATTGATTGATTGATTGATTGATTAACGGATCGCTCCGTGGATCCTGTCGCACTGGAAGCAGGTGTGGCTGGATGGAAAGAAGAAAGAAATATATAAATAAAGAAAGAAAGAATTCATCTAAGACACAACAAAGTCATTGAAGAGACACATTGACAGCTAAGGGCAACAAACAGCCGACGATTCGACACTGCTTTGGCAGTCTCCAGTAACTCGACAGACAAAGTGCGCTAACACGGCCCGAGATGTCGCTACCACTCCACTTGCAATTCCAGCGTCTAAAAAAAAAAATTGTTCCACGAGAGTTTGCGATTGTGTTTGCTTTCCAAGTCTTCATTCCTTTGTCGTTTACATCGCCGCTCTCGGAAAGAGCGAGCGGAGAGATAGTGACGGAGAGAGAGACATCGCCGGAGAGTTTCCAGGTCTGCCGGAGTGATATCTCCAGGCGTGATTTATAGTGCTTACCATTACCTCCTTCCTGTTACGCACGTTCAAAGACCATCAAATAAAAGAGTACAAAGATGATTCGCTGACCCGGGCGTACGATTGGCTGGGCAAGAGAAAGAGATAGATCCGCAAGGAAGAGAAGATGAGGTGTGGGGTGGGTGGGTGGATAGTGGGTGAATGAGTAGAACCACCCATGAGTTATGAATACATCCACGTGAGCGCAAATTAATATCAATACCTGCAGACAAACACGGGGGAGCTTATGAATTATGTCTCTATCGATTAAATCGTACAGTGTGTTAACAGTTGGTTTGGCAATAAATAAGGTAAAGGAGCCATTCACCCACCCATCCTTCCTTCCATCCACCCATCCATCCAGCCATCCACTCACCCACCCAACCACCAACCCATTCATCCAGAGGTCCCAACGGGAGTGAGACGAAACTCCCCAGACGAGCGGACAGGCAGCAGATGTAACGAAATTCTTCTCCGCCTATCTGATTGATAGACGCATGAAATTGAAGACGAATGAAAAGAAAGAAAAAATAAAAGAAATAAAAGACTCCAATCCACTCCACCGGTTAGCTAAACCACCAAGAGTTTGCATCGGCTACTCCACAGATGGACGGCCCGTGGAAAAGGAATAAGAAAGCCGTGGAGGACGAAACGAAAACGACGAAAATGATGAGTTTGACGTGAATAGGGAAACAAAAATCAATGCGTCATGAACTTGATTGATGGACGACAACAGCAGCAGAGGACGACTCGAAGAATGATGGAAAGACAAAATGGAGAAGGAGCTGGAGAGATGATGATGACGACGAGGAGGAAGAGGATAAGGAGGAGGAGGAGGAAGAGGAGGAGGAGGAGGAAGAGGAGGAGGAAGAAGAGGAGGAGGAGGAGGAGGAAGAGGAGGAGGAGGAGGAGGAGGAAAGTGAGGGGTCTCCCTCGGATAGCTGGCAAATACTCGAAACAAAGAATTGAGACATAAACAAGCAAAGAATCCACACGCACGCAAACATGCACACACGTACACACACGCACGCACGCACACACACGCACACACACACCTGATCCATTAGCGTGGAGACCGCACGAACATGCCTCCTGCTTTCTTTGCCACTCAATAAGACACGCCACCGGCGATGAATAATTGGAAATTACACACACACACACCTCGGTCTTCACCGCCTCTTCTTCCAAATCATCTCCGTCCTCATTCAGTCACTCGCCCGTCCATGTAGTCGTTCGGCTGGCTAGCTAGCTAGCCGGCTAGTTAGCTAACTCGCTGGCTAGCCATTTCACTCGACTGAGTTCGACTTGCACGCGAAATTACTGCGGCACTGACACCCAATAAATCAGTTCATTGAGAGCAAATTGAGTGAGATTAGTTCGAAGACCAACGATGTACGAGAAGAGGGATATCCATCCGCCGGTAAAGAGTTCCCGCTAAACAGGTGATCGAATGGCGGAGCGATACAAACAGGCGCTCGCGGAGTGACGCGTAAATGCAGAACAAAAGAGAGACGAGCGCAAAATGAGATTTGCGTCATCATCGTCGTCGTCATCATCATCGCCATCATCATCGTCGTCGTCGTCATCATCATCGCCATCATCGTCGTCGTCGGCCTCTGGTTCTCCTTATCACGTCAGCCTCCATCGAAAGTGTTGCGAAACGAAAATTAAATATAAATACCCTCTTTTATCAGACGTACGATCATCTTTCGCTCGTTCATTCGTTCACTTACTCGCTCAATCATTCTTTCATATTCTCTCATCACTACGATCTCTCTTTCTTTATATCCCAGCACCCAGCTTTAGATACATGCACAAACACATACATATACAGATACACATACATACACATACATAAACACATACACAAGCACAAACACATACACACAGAGAACAAACGATCTTATAGTTATAAGCCTCTGACAGTCGATAGATTCACGGTCTCTGTTGTCCTTAATTCAAGTCTTATTAACGAGGAATGCAAACAATGGCTCTCACGCAGGGCTCCTAACTCCACCCCAGACGACGATGATGAAGACGACGACGATGATGATGATGATGATGATGATGATGATGAAGATGATGATGGAGAGGGGTGAGAAGGGGGAGCCGATGACGGTAAAGGATCCCGGAGAGGAATGAATCCAAGAACAAACAGCTAAATAAACATCGGCCTGAACGTCCGAGGTTTTATTACGTAGGATCGGCGTTGGAATTGGAAATGAAGTTGCGCAACAACATCAAACATCGGGGGGAACAAACACGACAAGAGCGACAATAATAATAATAGTAATAATAATAATAATATTATTATTATTAACAATAATAGCATTAATTATGATTACTTTTAATGGCACTAGTAACATCAGGATGCTATGAAAAGGCAAGGCTCAAGGATTAAGTAAAGAAAATCAGTAAAAAAATCGATTGTAAAATTAATAACAATTATATAAAAAAGATCACCCACGGGGCAGTTTACGTCATACAAGAACACACACACATACAGAGACACAGTATCGCACACAGACACACACAAGGAGACACCGAGCGACAAACAAGGACGACTATCAACAGCGACAAGCCAAGTCATTCCAGGAGGAATCAAATGTCTCCTTTGGGCTCATCCAATTCACTATCCTTCTGTGCCACGACCGTCGACGACGAATCTCAAGACCACTTCACACCACACACCCCAGGCCACACACCTCACATCTCCCTCACCCACACCTCACTCCCCCCCCAGAGAGACCGAGTCGGATTGGAAATACAGGTGCCAAACATGGAGACTGACTACCTTTAATTTCCTTCCAGCTTTGCTACATCGTCGTTTCCATTAGACGAACGGCCATTCATAACGCAAGAGACAACTCCAGCGAAGCGTGCGTGCACCTTGAACGCACACGCACACGTGCATACACATCCTCCACACATCCCTCGTACACGTGAACGCACGCACGCTCGACAGAGGGCCCTTCGTGGCAATATAACTCTATTTTATTGCACCCGATGTAACTGAGATTAGACGAAGTTTTAAAATAAGCTCCCCAACCAAACCAGACTCCACACCACCCCACACCTCCCCACACCACCCCACACCACCCCACACCACCCCACACCTCCCCACACCACCCCACACCACCCCACACCTCCCCCCAATCTCATCCACGTACAAATTGTACTGAGACTGCTCTCTCTAAGACTGTGTAAACAATTTGATAGCCTTTCTCGTTCGCTCAGATCTAGAGGTAACCGTTCTCTCTTTCTTTCTACCTATCTATCTCTCTATCTCCCTCTCCTCGTCGTCGTCATCATCATCATCGTCGTCATCGTCATCCTCATAGTCTTCATTATCTCCCTATTTACGTACGGGTTATTATTATTATTATTATTATTATTATTATTGTTATTATTATTATTATTATTATTATCATCATCATCGTCTTTTTTTTTATTCAGTCTGCTCTAAATTGAGAATCTGTTATCAATAACGTGGCAGGCAGTCAGTAGTGACTCACGCCTGTATGCAGCAGCGTTCGAACACACCAGCCGTTGGCCGTTGTGGGGATATTGGAGGATTGTTCGAGGATAACGCGCGGGTTGGATGGCTTATCGATTGATTAGTTGGTTGATTGATTGATTGATTGATTAGTTGGTTGACTGGTTGATTGATTGATTAGTTGGTTGGCTGGTCGATTGATTGATTGATTGATTGATTAGTTGGTTGACTGGTTGATTGATTGATTGATTGATTAGTTGGTTGACTGGTTGATTGGTTGATCGGACCGGTGGTGTAAAATTAACTAAATTCAATCAGAGCCGGGAAAGTTGAAAATTATCGGTCGAAAAGCATAAACGATAATTACTCTCTCGTGAAATTCAAATAATTGAGCCTAATTACAGCGTCGGGTCGCTCGAACTTAGGCCGTCATCATCACCATCATCCCCATCACCATCACCACCACCACCACCACCACCATCATCATCATCATCATCATCATCATCATCATCATCATCATCATCACCATCATTACTGTTATTATTATTATCATCAGAGATTTTAAATTCGCATTTCAAAACAAAAAAGTCTAAAAACTTCAAAAGCATTAGAATCCACAGCCACCAAGGTTTACCGTTGTCTGATTCATTCCAGACGATCCCTTCCAGCACCACGGATGTTCCGGGCTCGCAAGGTCCGAGACAATCGGGATCCGTGATGACACCGACGTCGCTCGTCTCCGTCTCTGCATCCCTGGTGGACGTGTCGGTGCCCTGGGGGAGGTTTTGGTGGAGGAGAAGGAAATCAATTTCCATGGAACAAAAAATTAATTGATAATAAATAAATAATGATAATAAATAAATAATAATGATAATAATAATTATTATTATAATTATAATGATAATAATAATGTAGGATAAGTGTATAATAATGAGAAGCGGAAAAGATGAAAAATTTACATAATAATTATAACGATTATGTGATAAATAATATTATTATAGCAATTAACAGAAATAGCAATAAATATTATTATTATTATTATTATTATAATTATAATTATTATTATTAATTGTGAGGATCTCAATCCTGCAGGCTTCTTTAGATCCGACACTTGTCAGATGGTTGTCAGACAGATGGACTTTGTTCAAATAAACTATTTAATGCCTCCTATTTACAACAGCTCCATTTCGCGAGACGAAACAACAACAACATCAACAACAACAGCAACAACAGCGACAACATCAACAACAACAACAGCAACATCAACAACAACAACAACAACAGCATCATCAACAGCATCATCAACAACAACAACAGCAACAATAACAAAGAAGTACAAAGTAAAATATTGAAATACCATCCCGAGAAGGCAAGGATTGAAAAGTCTTTTTTTGGAAGAATTTCGGTACAGAAAGAAAAAACAGAAACAAAACAAAACATAAACAATACAATACAAAACATAAACAATACAATACAAAACATAAACAAAACAAAACAATACAAAACATAAACAAAACAATACAAAACATAAACAAAACAATACAAAACATAAACATAAACAAAACAAAACAAAACATAAACAATACAATACAAAACATAAACAATACAATACAAAACAGCAGCCGAGGAAAACCATGAACTGGCAATCTTTCGACTTGGAGATTAAAACCTTCAGAATCGAATTTCTATTGGCCAAGACAGTAAATTTATTACATCAAAGACTCCCATGTTTATGAAATAAAACAAAAAATAAAACAAATAAATCATAATAAATCATAATAAATTATAATAAATTATAATAAATTAGAGGAAGACATTTTTTACTAAGAAAGAGACTTTAGATAAAAAATGCAGCCAGTGGCCTGGATCTGAGCAAAAACATAAACATAACAAAACATAAACATAAACATTGATGCTAAGCAACAATCCCTCTTAAGAAGTCTCTACTTTTCAATCTACGATGAGAGAACATGACGAGGGTTGGTGGAGGGGGGTTTGGGCTTCCAATGGTCTTTCAATTGAAGCGATTATCAGTTCTGCTCAGTCTTTTTGATGTCAGATGTTAGCAAATCAACTCTTTGCCTTTTTTTTGAGGAGATTGAAAGGGGAAAATAAATGCAATCAAATAAATAAAAGTAGAAGAAATACAACCAGGAGAATGACACAAGAAACTTCGTTGCCTGAAAAAAACAACACGCACGTGCATACACACAAACACACACACACAAGATGGAGAAAATTGTTCCTTGCATACACGTACACACACACACATACACACACAAGATGATTGAGAAAATTGTTCCAATCCAGTGCCTAATTCTTGGAATGCACCTAAAGTCGTACGACTTAGGGTCGGTGATTTGCACGCCTCGTTACCACCACCCCCACCACCACCACCACCACCACCATCGTCGTCGCCAAAGCATCTACCCACCGACCTTGACGACCGATTAAAGAGAAATCTTAAACAAACAAACAAACAAAACAAAACAAACAAACAAACAATTAAATAAATTTGAAAAACAAAACATAAATTCCGAAAAAGAACGAAACGATCCTGGAAAAACTGGAAAGCTATTCTGGATTCGTAGCAATAAAATCTGGAAGAGCATAAAGGATTTCAATAATAATAATAATAATAATTAAAAAAAAAAATAATAGTAATAATAATAATAATAACAATAATAATAATAACAATAACAATAATAATAATAATAATAATAATAATAATAATAATAATAATAATAATAATAATAATAATAATAATAATAATAATAATAATAACACGCCTCCTACGGGCCTTTAATGAAAGCTCAGGAGATAAATTGCTGACAAAGATGGGCTCCCGGTGTAGAAAATAAGCCGGATGCATAACAACAACAACAACAACAACACGAACAATAAAAGTAGCAGAAACACGCAGAAACATACATAACATACATAAACAAATAAACACACGCACACACACATATACAAATACACATACAAGGATGCACACGTACTATCACACATATGCAGTAGGACAAAAAATACACAGACAGACAGACAGAAACTGGCATCAAATTAAACGTCATTCTTGAATCAAGCAGTTGTGTGGACCATTAGGGCCAGGCTGTAAATCACTTCCCTGTTTCAAGACGAACACGAGAATCCCCAATTAGCAAGAAGGATGGACTGACTCCCTTTTACCCTAGCTTCTCATCCCACAAAAAATTACACCACACACCCTACCCAGCCTGGACGGCCACAGCCCATCGGGCAAGTTCATGGTACGGTGGGCCAATATCGGACGAAGATTTTCAGTCCTTCTCCAATCGACTTCTGGTCGAAGATTGGAGTGGAACAACAACAATGGAAGGCAGGAGGACACAAAACAGCAGAGTTGGCTGTCCATCAATATGTCTCAGAAGAAAATGAAGAATAAAAAGAAGGACGTCTCATCTTTCACGTTTGTTTGTTTGTTCACGAGCACACGGACAGTAGTAGCTGCAGCGGCAGCAGCAGTAGTAGTTGTCGTCGTTGTCGCTGTTGTCGTTGTTGTTGTGTATTCTTGTTGTGCGTGAGTGGATCGTCAGTTAAAGAAAAAATAAGATTGAGTTCCAAAGAATGGAGAGATAAAGATAAAGAGAGAGAGAGAGAGAAAGATGGATGGAAGATGAAAGGACAGAAAAAAAAATAATAAAAATAAATAATAACAACATAAAGATCCGATGCTACATCACCAGTCGCAGTCGCCTTACAACAGCGAACAGATTTTTTTTTTATAAGAGGTTTTCTATTCAAATATTTCAACGCCTACGGATTTGATGAACCTGATGAACGGTTTGATGAACAGTTTGATGAACATCATGAACATGATGAACATCATGAACAGTTTGATGAACATCATGAACATCATGAACAGTTTGATGAACATGATGAACATCATGAATAGTTTGATGAACATCATGAACATGATGAACATGATGAACAGTTTGATGAACAGTTTCAGACCAATTGATGTACAAGTTGAGGGCACTTAAGACATCAAATCTGACAAGGGAGCATTGAAGATCCCATGGGTCTTGAATGGGACTCCCAGATAATTTATGAGTCGCGAGAATGTGTTACTATTAATAATAACGATAATAACAATAATAATAATAATAATAATAATAATAATAATAATAATAACAAGCGCTTTGAGTATTAGCATAATTCACACTCGGCAGTGCAAATTAACAGCGCTCGCAGCTCGATTTATAGCCGAAACTCGAGCCTGGAGCAGAAATTATCACTCGACATACCTTGTCCGTGCTCGAAGTTTGCTTTTCAGTTGACTTCTGAGAGGGATTATTGGCCGGATAGGAGTCCGGAGACGCGTGGAAAGCCCCGGTCGACCTGGATAATGTTTCGGGTAGGGACAGAGATGTCAACGAGGGATCCTTCCTGGTCTGATCGTCCCTGTCCTTGTCCCTGGCCGAGGGGACGTCGGTTCCGTTGGGTTTGAGGACGTTGCAGTCGACCAAACGATCGAGGGAATTCTTACCCGAGGCGGGCAAACATTTGCCCACATTCGAACCACTCCCGACCCTATGGATCCTCTTCTTAATCTTTTTCTCCTTTAAGGCTTTCGACTGTTTCTTATTCTTTCCTTTGTTCTTGCCGACCTGTAGGATCTTCGCCGACAGCTTGGTGACAGACTCTGCCTTTCTCTTGTCGCTGGCGTCCGATTCGAGCAGGTACTTCTGCTTAAAAGGTGACGCCACCCTCGTCCCGGAAGCGTTCACGTTTTCCACGTCCGAGACGACTTTTCCAGTTGAACTTCTTCGCTTGATTTTCATCTTCAGCCCATTTTCAGACGTAGTCACTACAGAACTCATAATCCTCGCCGATTTGCTTGCAAACACACGCACACACACGTACACACACACACTCTCGCACACGTACAAGCACGAGCAAACAACAAGCACGCACGTACGCACGCACACACGCACACGGGTTCAATTCTTCAATCGGGGAGAGTGGCTTTTCATTTCAAATGAGACATACGATCTGAAAAATATAAATCCATCGGTCACGGAAGTAGGCATTACGTAACACTACAACAATGGTAATAATAATAATAATAATAATAATAATAATAACAATAATAATAATAACAATAATAATTATAATAACAATAATAACAATAATAATAATAATAATAATAATAATAACAATAATAATGATAATAATAACAAAAGACCCAATAAATCCCACGGAGGCTGCCGTTAACGAAAGAAAAGGCGAAATTCATACACCAGTCCAAAGTGAGGATCAATAACTATAAAAACACGTGCGTTACGAGAGAATCCAGAGAATAATAACAATAATAATAATAATAATAACAATAATAATAATAATAATGATAATAATAATAACAATAATATGAAAAAAAATCTATCTAAAAGAGAAGATAACTCTTGAATAACGTTCACTTGAAAAGCACCAGAAAGATATTATGGGGCTCTCTAAGATATTAAGTAGCATCGACACAGTCGTTATCGTCATCACCATCATCATCACCACCACCATGACATCATCATCATCGTCACCATCATCATCATCACCATCATCACCATCATCATCATCATCACCACGGCTATTATCAACACCATCATCGTAATCTTTATCTTCCTAAATCATCGCCAGAAACCAAATAACAGGCTTTGTGTGCGTGTGTACGTGCGTATGTGTGTGTGCGTGTGTACGCGAACGAACGAACGAACGAAAAAAAAAACAGTATTTGACGTTTGCCTTTCACTGTTCGTGTTTTAAACAATCGATTGAATCAACATTTCCAGTCATCCGCTCCTCATGTTGTTTTACATTAAAAGGGAGATTGTTTTGGAGGCGAGATGCCGTCAGTCACATCGTCATCGTCGTCGTCGTTAGGGAGAGTCATCAAATCTAGGTCATCCAATGCCGACGGACTTCCTGGAAACAGGTCACATCACGAGCAGACAGGTGTTAGCAAGTATTTCATCCATACTTCCCCCTTTTGCCTTGCATATTTAACTGGCATCAGGAGCATGTGAAGAATCTCTCCTTGAACTGATGAAGGAAGCTTGATATATCTGCCTTGAACCATCGGGCTGCAACGACTAAGGCCTATTACAATTTAACCATCCGGGTGGGCAAGCCCGGGTCCAAATTGGGACGTCTCGAAAGGCGAAGGGTCAAAGCACAAGTTAGCCATCCGACCGTACAGACAGGGTCACAGTCAGGCCGACGAGATTGAAAGAGAAATAGAGAGAGAGACAGAGGGAGAAAGGGAGAATGGAGACTTAATGAAGATCAATAACAGCGCAAGAGGATGGAGATATTATTTGCGATTCCAGTCATGACCGTTGCCTGACAATCGGCCGCTCATCAGACCGGGAAGTCATCGAGAAGTTCTTTATTTTCCTAGCCATTAAAAGCCAGTCACTCGAGCGATCCAAAACGCCAAGTCAGATCACGGCTCCTTTCGGCTACTTTCTAGCGACCGCTAACGACGGCCGACGACCGCCAATAACGGCTAGCGACCGCTAGTGACGGCTAGCTCACTTCATAGGTCGGCAGGCTTATTTCATTTAATTTTTATTCCATTCTGTCGGTTTTTTCCAGTCAAATGTTTTTTATTTATTAGGCAGCTGACGATGAACGATGAAATCAGACCGAGATTATGCTTGCGAAAAGCGAACGAGAAGATGGAAAGAGAGAGAGAGAGAGAGAGAGGGAGCGAGAGAGAGAGAGAGATAGAGAGAAGGAAAAAGAAAAGAAAGAAGAAAAGAAAGAATATAAAAGAGAGAGGAGGAGGAGGAGAAGAATTGTTTAAAAATTGAGCCACTCAATGTTCCAACGCTTCGAGCAAGATCTTTAATCCCGGACTTGGAATCATGCCGACCGGGAATTTCGAAGGAACGTAGAGAAACGTTTAAGCCTTTCAAGTGCGAAATTGAAAAATGGTACTTGGTTCTCGAAGCGTAGTTTAGCGAGTAGGTTATGCGACGTGCCTCATTTTTCCTTCCGTTGACTTCTTGCTCCGCAAATAGTAATAATAATAATAATAATAATAATACCAATAATAATAATAATAATATCAACAACAATAATAACACTATTAATATATTATTATAACACTAATAATACCGATAACAATAATAATAATAATAATAATAATAATAATAACGAGAATAAGTAGCAATTGGTTTTTTCTGTTTTGTAAAGGAAAATAATAAAACATTAAAGATGGGTCGTTAGTGGCGTGCACTGAGATAATTCCTTTCGACCTCAACTGGAACAAAGGAACACTACGCTTAGGCGGAGGAAGACATAATTGGAGGGAAACATGCACCTTTTAAAAGCAAAACATATGACGACGCGTTTATAATCGTGCTAATATAAATTAATAACCCATCCGGTCGGACCGTAGGTGGCAAGCACCAGGGGGGAGGCTTAGCTGGAAAACCGGGGGAGAAGGGCCCTTTCCAGGAGACGTTACGTAGATTAGAATGCACGGATGAAATAGAGGAGGAGTCGAGAAGACTATCATCAGCACTGCTAAGGTAACGACTATTGTTTGCAATGAGCTGCTAAATAAGGGTAACTAGATACGAACAGGCGAAAGTCTAAAGATTTTTATGGATTCACTTTTAAAACTAAAAATAAAAAGTAAAAATATGATGCTTTATGATCTCTCTAGGAGAGCACAAAAGTTATTAATGTTCTTATCGAGACGACAAACGTTCGGCTCGATATTTTATATACACGTTGCTAGGCTTACAAATATGGCTGCCTTTAAAAATTCACGAAACAGTCCTGGATTAAAGGAAATATGATGATGGAAGTGGACTTGGAGTTTACCAGAGCTTTAAAAAAAATTGTTTCTAAGTCGTACACCGGCAATAATAATAATAATAATAATAATAAGAAGAAGAATAATAATGATAATAATAATAGTAATAATAATAATAGCAATAATAATAATAGCAATAATAATAATAGTAATAATAATAACCGCCAACAACTGAAACAACTACTTCGGTAAGTCGAGAGTAATTCGAGTCGAGTGTCGTTTTAAAAACAACTTCCGGGGTCAGAAGAATTTACATAAACTCTTCAGAATGAGATTCAAACGAAACGTATTAGCTTCCTCTGAGGCATGAATTAACTCCATTTTCTCTAAATACTCTCTTGCTTCGAACGATCATCGACGAAATCGCTAGAGACAAAAATAAAAATAATGATTAATAATAATAATAATAATAATAATAATAATAATAATAATTGCTTGCTCCGCTTGTTTGCTTATCGAACTTATTATTAGTATTATTTCGTTTAAAATAAATTGGGAGAAATCGAGAAATCTAAACTCGCGAAACAAAGACGAGACAGAAAATCTAAAAAAATAAAACAACAACAGCAAGCTCATAGAATGATTCAACAACAACAACAATCACAGCTCCAGGCAAATCTCACTTGTTGACTTTCCCATCGTCGACTTAGAGACGTCAATTAGTGGCCTATCTTAGCTAATTAACTTCTAATTAGGATCGAGTTAATTAGATTTGGACCTGGTTAATTGGTTTAATTAAAAGAACGATTCGAACGAAGAGAACTCCTTCATCGACCTCATAGTCAGCAAGAATGAGCATAACTCTGACAGCGAGCCAATTATATCAGAAAGAGCCTTCGAGCAAGAAATGAAAACACCGACTGGCCAAGATGGAAATCGCCGAATAAATAAACATTAACGGACCGTCGTAAGTGGTAAATAGTTTAAAGCGGACGTAAACAAATACATAAAGATAAACAGAAGAAGAAGAGAGATACGAGCCGCCAGAGTTCGCCATTTTCTAGCGACTTTCGGAACCCGATCGCATAAAAAATAAGAGTCGAATCGAGGCCATTATGCGTCGAATTAGGGGCCAGGGAATCGTCCGGACGGAAACGAATTTAAATGAAACGCCAGAAGCCATTTTGAATCCGTCATTAAATGAATTGGGAAAGAAGGAGCCAATGATTAGTCACTTACCGCTAATAAGAGCGACTTGGAAAGCTCCGTCGGTAGTAACTCGACAATGATGATGCTTTATCGTCTCAGGTTCTTCCTTAAAACGACAACAAGAACAACAACTGCCGAAACGATAAAACCGTAACAAATGCGACATCAAATGGAAACGACCGGGCACAAAGGATCGCTCCGAGCTCCTTCCTTTTCAGATGGAAAAAAAAACACCGAAAAGAGGAGGAGGAGAAGAGCAGACGAGAGAATTAAAACTCGTCGGCCATGATGACGACTGCGTAACAGGCTTCGCCGGGCGAGAAACAGATTGACGATCGAATACAATTTATTCTGCTCTTAATTGTTCTCGTCTTGCTCAGGAATGAAATAAAATGGCCGACGGTTGCGAACCGAACATTATGTCACCTGAATTTTTCATGCGACCGGTACCGGTCCGAGTAAATAACTCGATTTGCAGCGATTATTAACTCCTTTTCGGCCATTTTATTTATTACGCATCTCATCCATTATCCCTCGTCAAAAGAAAAACGCTCTCTTACGATTCTTTAATGTTTTCCGACTCGTTCGCCTTTTTGTCGTCTTTGTTTTTATATAATTAGCGTGTTTAAAAATTTAATAAATATTATTTTTTTCTTTATTTTCGCACTCAATCCCCTGGAAAGGACGATTTCATTTTCAGATGAATTATTTTCAAAGTGCAAACGAAAATCCTCAGACACACGCATCAAAACATAATAGGCGATTAGTCGTGCCTCGGTTGCCTTGGCAATCCAAGTCGTTGTTTATACGCGAGCGCTCCGAAATTCCCTTATTATAAACTCGAGTGGGATTTAAGAGCATATCTGTTAATCATTAACTCCGGTGTGAAATTAAATCCAACCGACAATGTCGGTCTTCTTTGATCATCAGATACGCTCAAACTTTGCGGGCGAAAAATATACTGATTTTGCGTGGCACAAAAATTATGGATTACTTGCGGTTGCCGGAGCAAGCCAAGCGGGGGGTCAGACCGTAGCCATATTCCAACAAGAAGTGAGATCATAAATTATCGCTTTGGAATGGCCGTGCCGGCTTTAGTGCTTATTTCATATTCAGTCAACGTCCAGACGGAGGATTTAGATTTCGAATCGAACTTTTAAATTGCAGGGCGAGTGCTCGCCGGACTCCATACAGAGAAAAACTCAACCGGCGACGACCCTCGCATGGCACCCGGTCAAGAAAATCTTGGCTGTCGGGTGGAAGACCGGAGAAATAACAATAAGGAACGAACACGACAACGAAATTCACGAACCCCAGCTCCTTCACAGATCACCGATCATCGTGATGCATTGGTCTTCTAATGGGAACCAGCTGATTTCAGGAGAAGTTGTTAGGAAGCGTTTACTCTTCATTGGCATCTTTCATTTCCGCAATTATTTATGACTCTGGAATTTCCTCATCTCTAAACGTTATTTTTTTTTTCTGTTGTGTTGTTGCTTTTGCTGTAAAGCTCCTGAACGAAATCGTCAGGAGACGTCGCTAAATCATTTATTATGCAAAGATTATTTCATTATCGTCGAATTCCTGCCTAACAGGAGGGGACCTTGGTCTTGTGGAAGGTCGACGGGAAGGGGAGGCCGAATCAGAACGTTCTCCTGCAGGAAAACATCCAGGAGCAGCCCACGTACCTCGTCCTCTTGAATCCTCCGAGCGTCGATCCTGCCTTGTTTGTGTTTTATTTCTGGGGAAGCGCTTTTTGCGAGAAATTTCCGATCGAATTTTAATCATTCGACCGTTAATGAATTTGCAGATTTCTTATCTTTTTATCATAAAAAAACCATCTATAATTAATGTTAACGACTTAGCATTTGATTATTTGATTATTTATAGCATGAATTTGGCTGGATTTTTTTAAATTTTTATATTTTAAATGGGATAACATTAGTTCTTGCTAATTTCTCAGTTTTCCTGCCTGGAATTTAACTCTGGTGAATAATTTCTAAAACTTGAAAGGAATAAATAATAAATTATAATAATAATAATAATAATAGTAATAATAATAATAGTAATAAGTGTTATAACTTAACAATCATAATCGTATTATAGTGTCTAATTTTTATTACCCAGCGACATAAAGAGCCTGGCCCGAGCGGCAGTCAGCGGGGACGAGACGGCACTGGACATGTTCTCCTGGAAGAAGGGAAGCAACAAGATTCCCATCACCTCATTGGGTCCTCAGGAAGCTTTGACCTACTTTGTGGGAGGAGCTAAAGGTACCTCAGAGCACTCGGATTCGTTACGGTTAACTATTAACGATAAGATTAGTAATCACGGCATTATCAAGGACGACGTGCCTTTATCAACAAATCAAAAACTGAATTTACAAGTAAACTTTATACTTTTATCAATTTTAATGATAACAGTGCTAACCCATATGATAACCTAACCTTAACCCCAACCCTAACCTTAACCCCAACCCTAACCTTAACCCCAACCCTAACCTTAACCCCAACCCTAACCTTAACCCTAACCCTAACCCCTTATCTATCAAATCATTAAACCCATCAAGGTGGAGTCTTCTACCTGAACGAGAAGCTGAAGGTGGAAAAGAAGTTTGTTGTGGAAGGATCTGTCAGGAAGCTGCTCTTCCACGAGGACAGGAACCTCCTGGTGACGCTGTCATCGTCCATGATGGTGACTCTGACCAGCGTCGATCAGGACACCAAGGATACAAAGATGCTCATGAATGTAGGTGATGATGACGACGATGGTGATGACGGTTATGGTGATAACGGTGATGTAAGTAATGATGATGGTGGTGGTTATGATGATAGCAATGATGATGGTGATGATGATGACGATGATACAAATCATTTTACTTTCAACCACATTGCAGTGCAATAGTATAAATGCAGGTTATGAATAGCACTCTGAAGATATAGGCGTTGTTTACATAGTGTAATGTTTACGTTTGAAATGATTGATGACCCGCAATTAAACTCGAAGCATAATATTTATCATACTACTTATATATACCATAATATTTATATATACCATAATATTTATATTTATCATAATATTTATCATAATATTTATATTTATCATAATATTTATATTTATCATAATATTTATATTTATCATAATATTTATATTTATCATAATATTTATATATACCATAATATTTATATATACCATAATATTTATGTTTATCATAATATTTATATTTTTAAAATCGTCATCTCACAAAAACAATTCGACTGCTCAACTCCAGGTTAAAATAAACGGTCGACCGAGTACCACGGACATGATTTGGGCCGGAAAAGGTCTTCTGGCCACCTGTACTGGAGAGAGATACGTCAGGTTAGTAGTTGACGAATATCATGGTGATGATGATGATAATAGTTACTATGGTGATGATGATGATGATGATGATGGTAATGGCTGTGATGATGATGACGACGACGGTGGTGCGGATGGTAATGCAGGCATTCACGAGACATTTTCGAGATTAGTTGTTTTTTAAGATTTTGGATTTTGCTATTTTTACCTGTCATTTGAAAGATTATATTTATATTATATTTATTACATTTTCTATGATGTTAATGATTTACAAAACTTTTAATTATCTGTTTTATAAAATGTTTTTCAACCAAAGATCTTTGACCTTTCAAAGGGAGGTCACAACCTTGATGATGATGGCAAAAATTATTATTGTCATTAAATTATCAATTTTTATTATTATTATTCCAGGATGTGGGATGTTGACAAGGATGAGAATTACATCCTGCAGGTCAACGAGGATCTTTCTGCTAATCCGGCTGGAATAATCTCCTCCATTTCACTCTCCAGCAAAGGTTTTAAACGTATTTTGATTAATTATTATTGGAAATCAACTTATTGTTTATTCGAATAATCAGTTTACATATTATTACTTGTTATTATAATATTATTAACTTATAATATTATATTATTTATTATTATTATATTATTAACTTATTATTCATTCAAATAATCAGTTTGCATTGCAAAAATTTTTTCCGAGATTTTCCTAGATCTTGCCATTAGAAAAGAAGCAGATTGAAAGTCTGCTGATATTCTTTTAATCAGACTTTGGCTTTCCTTGTTTGGTTTCTGTAATGCGAATCACCATTATAGTCATCAATACAAAGCTTATTAAATAAATATTATTAATTTATTAATCAATTGCTTAAACCAATTATCAGATAATCCATGTTAGAAATATTCTAATAGGCAATATAATATCTAAATATAACTTTTTTTTATAGGCATTCTGGCATGCGGAGCTGAGAACGGCAAGGTCCTCCAATGGAAATTTGCCCCTCTGTTGGGCGACAGGAGACTCAGGGCCGAACCAGAGGACGACTGGCAGTTACAAAATGTGTCCGTCATTTCGGGGACGATTCTGGACATCGGGGTCAGTCCGGTGCATGAGGATGCGTTTGGGATTCTGAATTCGTCGGAAAATCAGAAAAGAATCTCATCGGATAAATTATGTTCTTATTATTATCATTTATTTATTTCCTGCTATACTGACAGGATATAAGAGAGACATCATAGTTTTGAGATATAATAGTATAATAACTAGTATCATATTTCAATTTGGACTAATATAATTATTTGATAAATGTCACAGCATGTCACGTCATTCGTGTAGCAGAACGACTGAGCGAATGAATTTGTAATTTTCCAGTTTGGCTCCGGAAAGAACCTCCTGGCAGTGAACACCTCCGACGCTGTTTACATCCTCCACGAACAGGAACCCGCTGCGCACTGTTGCAGGGAGGTGGGTCTTTTTTTATCCGCAGAAGTCTTCGAACGATGCCGAGCCAGACACGGCAGGGTCGCTCGGTACCGACCTTCGTCTTTGAACAGAGCACCTGTTGATGCCAACTGCGCTCATATTAAAACTTCAGTGAACAATTGCAACTGCTGCCAGCTTATTTAATTATCACATAATTACTTAACAATAATAATAATAATAATAATAATATATAAATTAAACAAATGCTTTTGTAGTTTGCAGTCGTGCAGACAGGAAGCATGCAGTTGTCCATCGACAACTACGAAACCAACGAGCACTTCTCCCTCAACACGGACATTCAGATCAAGGAGCTCTGCTGCAACAAGGTCTCAGACTAGTCATTAGCATAACTAATCAATCAATCAATCAATCAATCAATCAATCAATCAATCAATCAATCAATCAACTTGATAATATAATAAATAACTTATAGATGGATTTAACCGGTCGACTGCGAATTAATAATTCTATCGATCAAATTATGCCGACATAAACTCCTTGAACATCTCTAAGCACCAGCTTGTACCAGATGAATTAATATTTATTTATGATAAAATACGTTTAAAATTAATTTACAAACTCTTTTAAAGATAAATTTATCAGCTAATTACTTAATTTATCAATTAATTATTTTTAAAAATAATTTAAAATCGAATGATTTTATTTTGTTTCATTTCAAGGTTCTTCTCAACAAACCCCTGATTTCAATGGTTACTTTTTGCGTTCATTTTCTGTTTTTTATTTAAAAATCGTCGTTTAAAAATATTTTTCCGTTTAAAAAATTTAAATATTTTTCCGTTTAATTCCTTGTTTTTCCGACTCCACCAAAAGACGTCCTGGACTTCTGGTTTTAAGTTACAAAATAAAAATTTGATTGTTAGTTTCCTATTTTTTTAAAATATAATAATAATAATTGTTTATTTGAAATATAAAGATTAAAACCCCAATGCACATATTTATATTAACATTCATCCAATCGTTTAAAAATTTAGCAAATATTCATAATTATTAAATGATTATAAATATCTTTTGCAAATTTTTCCGTCGACAGGATGCCCTGGCCATAGCCAATGGCAAGAAGGTGGTCGTTTATGACGTCACAGGAGGCCCCTCCTCCTCGCACGTGATTGGTTCGTTCAACTCCGACACCCACCTGATTTGCATGTACGAGCAGAATCTATACACCCTCGAGCCAGGAAAAGTTCAAGTCAGAAATTTTCAGGTCAGTAATATAATGTGAATAAAATAATAATAATAATAATATTAATAATAATAACAATAAAAATAATAACAATAATAATAATAACAACAATAATAATAATAATAAAGAATATCAACACAGACCATTACATCATAAATAATTAACTAATAATCTGATTAATTATTAACGATTTAAGTAACCGAAAGTGAAACTCCCTCGCAGGGCACGGTGAAGCAGTTGCTGTCTTTTCCAAATCCCGACGATGAACTGGTGTCGATGGACGTCACGTCGACGTTCCTCGTCATAGCAACCAACACCAATCAGGTCAAGGTGTTTGACCTCTCGAGAAGGTTGGTGATAGCAGGTGTTGTCTTATGATGATGGCAGCTGGATGTAATAGTGATAATAATAATAATGATGGTGATAATCTTGATGATAATAATAATGATGATGATAATCTTGATAATAATAATAATAATAATAATAATAATAATAATGTTAAATAGAATCAGGAAAATATCTTAACCATTTAAATTTATATTTTGGTAATGATGTGAGTGCTTGTAATTAAAATCTTACAACAAATATTAAAATATTAAAACACTAGTCCAAGCTTTTAACGATATAATATGATAACAAACAAATAAATAACAAAACAATATTTTCAATGAAAACAAATGGATCGATAAAAAAAGAAGCAAACTAGTTGATAACCATCGATAAAATTAATCATAATTAATTAATTAACTAACTAACTAACTTATTAGTTAATTTATTCGTTTGAAACCAGGGAGGCTAAGAACCATTCTGGACCGAAACAATTCTCCGGAATAATCCCAGACCTCCACAGGATCGTCGGCGCAAAGTGCAACTGCACGGGGTCGAAGGTCAGCCTCATCGTTTCCAAGGTGAGTGCCTGCATCCACGTGGAAGGCATTCCATGGTAGTGATGACGACGACGGCGTTGGTGATGTTGATGATGATGATCTTCAATGGAGGTTGTGATGACTAGTAGTAGCAGCAGCAACTCTAGCAATTGCTGGAAACAATACATGGCATCGTAACAATTAAATTAACCAACTGATTATTAGACTATTATTTATTATTATATTATTATTAATATTGTTATTATTAGTTATACATTTTAAATTAATTTACTACTTAACCACTCGTTCCCCCAGAACGACGGAACGACCGACGGAAAGCTGCACGTCTGGGACACGGAAATGAATTCCATGCAATACTTTAACTTCACCACAGGGAGGGACGATGCAGACGAGGGTGGAAGCTCTCTGGACAGGTGGGTGATTATGATGATGATGATGATTACTGAGATGGATACAATGATGATGATGATGATGATAATGGTGGTGACGATGATGATAATGGTCATTGTCGCGATGCGACCGGTCTCATCTGATAGACAGTTAATGTTTTGATGGCTGCAACCTGCAATGTAACCTGACTTAGTAGCATCAACTGGACAAGCTTAATTCACAATACTATGTTTCTCAACTTTATTATTACTATTTATAATAATTTATAATTATTACTATTATTATTATTATTATTATTATTGTTCTTTTGCTTCTTAAAATGTTGAATTGAAACGATTTTTCTCAACAAAAACAGATCTCGTTCGAAGGCGTAAGTTGAGCAGATGAGGAGCAAGTTCTTCTTTTTTTTTCTTTTTACATTTTTTTCTCTCGTTTCTCATTTTGCATGTTAATTTGACGACGACGACGACGATGATGATTGTGATGGTGACGATGATGATGATGATGATGATCATGACGGTTGTTGGTCGGGTCACTCGACGGTCAGGAGCGGAATCAAAACATTCCATGGACATTTTCATCGATGCAATGGTGAAACGGATCTTACGTGGATCCGATCAGTTGCAGCATTGATGATGATGACGATGATGATGCAGGGGTTTGAATTCCCGCTCAAAGCCATAATCCCAGTTGTTTTACCACCTCAGCATGTTATCAATTGTTCTAAATAATTAGACATGTTTGTGTGATTGCTGTTGTTATTAATTAAACTTCACTACATTTACCCATCCATCCATCCATCCATCCATCCATCCATCCATCCATCCATCCACCCATCCATCCATTCATCCAATACCTGTCTTTTCCTTTGCTGAAGCATGTTCCATCTTTCATAGATAAAGTCCTTTTAATCAAAACAACATTCAATAATAACATTCGTTATCAGTTATCAGTTACGAGTTTCCAACGATGACTTGATAAACTTGAACATTCAAGTCATTTATCTCATTCATGAAATCCATTTTGCCTTTCTCTTCATCCTCATCACTATTACATTCATCATCATCATCATCATCATCATCACCATCATCATCACCATCAGTCATCACTATCAAAACCACCGAGCACAAATCCAACAGCGGCAGAGACCAGAGCTCCAAGGAGGTCCGCGGTCGCATCCCCACAAGTCACCACTGGGATCCCGAAGATCCGAAGCTTCTCGTCTGCGAGGCGAAGTACCTGCCGACGAAGGCGGGAAGAGCAGACGACGAGAGCAAGAATTCTGGGAATGAAGCGGAAAACGTCAGTCCGTCCTCGTTCACGTTGCATGTTGACCTGATTAATAGTTCATATTTAAATTAAATTACGAATAAATATCCTTAATCTAAATAATAATAACAATAATAATATAAATAGTAATAATATTAATAATAATAATAATATAAATAATATTAATAATAAATATCCTAAATATAAATAATAGCAATAATAATAATATAAATAACAATAATATTATAAATGACAATAATATAAATAACAATAACAATAATAATAATAAAACCATGCCAAAACTAATCCTTCCAACATGTCCAGGTCGAAGTGATGGTCGTTTCACTCTTCGTCACCTCCGACCACGGCATCCTGGTTCACGACAACTTCCCTCTCGATGGCAACAACAACAACAACAACAACAGCAGCAGCAGCAACAACAACAGCAACAACAACTGCACGAGGCTGGTATCCCTCGACATGCCCTACTACTACTTCACCAGGAGAAAGGTGGAGTTGAGACACACCTGTATTGCTTGTTAATAAATCACGTCGTGACGAATTAAATGCAAAACATAGAAAATATTCTGTTTAAAAATAAATAATAATAATAATAACTATTTATTGACTGATAATAAAGTAACGAATTACTAATCAAGAGCATTTGACCTATGGTTATTGTTATCAAACCAATGAAAACCACTCCAGAAAACAGTCGTGCACTCCTCAAGCAGCCAGCTGATGAACTTGAACCAGTACCAGCCACGTCATCAACTCCAACAACAACATCACCTCAACCAGCGCCACCAACAACAAAAACAACAACAACAACAGACGTACGTCATCGACGAAGACTCCTCCTCCTCGTGTCGACGGATCCACAGGAACTTCGTGGGACTCCAGCGAACGGATCGCGAGGGCAGGGAGGCCATGATGAACTTCAACTTCCACCTCGCACTCGGCGACATGGACGAGGCTTTCAAGGCCATCAAGCTGATAAAGAGGTCGGTTAACTCATCTGACCCTTGATGTTGATGATGATGATGGTAGTGATGGTGATGACGATGATAATCACAATAATGACGCTAGAGATGCTTGCAGAGATTGAACCCATTCTCGATCAATTCCCTAATTACTCCTTATCATTATCATCATCATCATCTCGAACTTGATCAACTCTGGTCAATGATTAATATAATTATGCGATTAATAGCGATTAAAATAATCTCAACATTGCTCTAACCATTATATCTGATCTTCGATCATTGATGATACTATCATCATCATCATCGTCATCATCGTCGTCGTCATCATCATCATCATCACGTGGTGTCAACGACAGCGAGTCCGTGTGGGAGAATATGGCAAGGATGTGCGTGAAGACGAGGCGACTGGACGTTGCGCGCGTGTGCCTCGGAAACACAGGGGACGCGAGGGGAGCAAAACTACTCAGGGAGGCAGTGGAGAAAATACCACAAGAGGATGCACAGGTGGCACAACTGGCCATCATCCTTGGATTATACGTGAGTGATGCCAGTGGTGATGATGACGATAGTGATGATGGTGATGATGACAATACTTTTTGGAAATGGTAGCTCTGGCTATTATTATTATTATTATTATTATTATTATTATTATTATTATTATATTTAGCAAACTTACTCTTGAATTATATTGAGTGCCGATGAAGCAGTAGCGATGATGACGATGATGATGACAAGGATGATGAAGGTGCGTTGATGACTGTGTCAATGATGGCAGTAATGGTAATATGATTATGGTGATGATGATAATGATAACGTCGATGATGATGATGACATCACATCAGGACGATGCAGAGAGGCTGCTGAAGAACTCCAAGAGATACGACCTCTTGAACGAATTCTACCAGAACTGCGGAGACTGGGACAAGGTCGGGTGGCTATTCAGAATCATTCATGAATAATTAATGTTATATTATAATTATCTGTTAAAAAAGACCTCATGATAATTTTGTTGGAATTATATTATTATAATGAAGGACATTGACTTAGAAGCCAAAACATGTTTTTGCCCTTCATCATCTCTTCTCTTTGTCAGTAACAGAATCTTGATCATAATCATCATCGACCTTTTCGTCATCATCATCATCACCACCTCCACCCAGTGTCATCATCATAGTCATCGTCTCCTCCATCGCCCCCACTCAGGCTCTCGGAGTGTCGGAACTCCACGACAGAATCAACCTGAGGAGGACCAATTACAACTATGCCAAGTTTTTGGAAGCTGGGAACAACCACAAACAGGCCATCGAGCAGTTGGCTTTTTTTTTTAAATTTTGCTTAATAATAATAATTAGCTGTTAATAAAATTATTATTAATTAATAAAATTATTAATTAATAAAATTATTATTAATAAAATTATTATTAATAAAATTATTATTAATCAACCTACTCGTCATTGGTTAACTCAGTCGCTGGCTTTATTCATGAGCTAATCGTCTGAGCTTTTCCCTTTTAAAAAATAAATAATTAATTATCATAAATTAAAATAAAAAAAACAAAAATCATCTTTTCGTTGAAGCTACAAGAAGTCGGGGACCCACGCGTTTGAAATACCTCGGATGTTCCTCAAACACGGAAACACGGAGTCTTTGAAAGAATTCATAGACTCGAGCGATGACTTGTGAGTTTGGTCCTGTCAACGACCATTTTGGGATTCCTCCCTGACAATAAATGTTTATTATTACTATTATTATTAATATTATTATTAGTATTATTATCAATCGATTAGTATCAATATTATAAGTTATTATAAAAACTTGATAATCTGAAAGGCATAATTAGCATAATTAAAACATAATTAAGGAAAAAAAGAATTAAATAATTATATTAGTCATTGATAATTTTTCGTTTGACACTTAATGGCTAAGCATCTGATTGGCCGATTACTTCGGTGGGCAGGGCCATGTTCAAGTGGTGGGCCCAATACCAGGAGGGCACGGGAAACATGGAGGAGGCCATCGCGTACTACGAGAAAGCAAATGATTCGTTCTCCCTGACCAGACTCTATTGCGCCCTCGATCAGCTGGACAATGTTAGGGTTACGGGAATCATAATCATCACCAGCATCATCATCACCACACCATCAATATCATTACCAGTCATCATCATCACTAGCTTCATCATCATCATCCTCATCATCATCATCACCATCACCACCACCATCATCATAATTACCACTTCAAGGCAGCAAAGGTTTGCGAAGCCAGCAAGGACAGGGCCGCCTGCTACCACATCGGCAGGAAGTACGAAGGATTGGGGAAGATCCAAGAGGCCATCACCTACTTCAACAAGGCACAGGCTCTCGGCAACGCCATCAGGCTCTGCAAGGTCATGATGATGAAGATGATAATGATGATGATAATGGTGATGATGACGGTGATGATGATGATGATGATGGTGGTGGTGGTGATAGGATGCATCATGTTGACAATGGCTAGAGTGTTACATATGTATGGCAGCATTGAGAGGATATGGTAACAGAAATCAATAACAGAAGCAGTTATGATGATGATAATGATTATCACGATGACGACGACGATGATGACTATTCCTTGCAAATGCAGGACGGCAAATTCGACGACAAGCTACTGAACATGGCAATCAAAGGAAACGCTGATGACATGCTGGAGGCTGCGAGGTACTGCGAGCAGAGGCAGGGATTCGAGGAGAAAGCTGCCCTCCTTTATCACAAGGTATGATGATGATAACGATGATGGTGACGACGACGACGATGATTCATCATATTCACCTTTGTCTTCCTTCCTTCTGGAAGAGATTTATTTTTTCTCTCTTTAAAAACCATTTTACAAAAAAAAAATAAATAAAAAAGAAAAAATCAAATCACCCCTTGCAGGCAGGTTACACTTCGAAAGCTCTCGAGTTGGCGTTCGAGAAGAAGCAGTTCGCGGCCCTGCAAATAATTTCGGAGTCGTTCGACGGAAACACGGATCCTCTCCTTTTGCAGAGGTGCGCGGAGTTCTTCGTGCAGAACTCGCACTTCGATCGGGCCGTTTCGCTCCTCGCTTCAGCCAAGAAGGTGGACTTGTCTTTTCTTTTTTTTTTTTCTGCAAAATATTTTGCATTTTTACTCTTAAAAGTAAAATAAATATTAAAATATTTGTAAAATAAATATAAAAAAAAAATAATCAGGCCAACGATTTGGTGGCCGTCGTCTGATTAATGACAAAGAAACAAAGAATAACAAAGACTAAAAGTAGTTTTAAAATAATCTAAATAACAATTCATTCACTACAATATACTATAAAGTAAGAAAAATCAACGTACATCCTCAAATCTTTTTAATTCAAAATATGAATCCCGAACTCAAAATCCTCAGCACTTGGAAGCCCTGAGGATCTGCAAGGAGCAGCACGTCCCCATGTCGGACGACCTCGTGGAGAAGCTGTCGCCTCTCGACAAGGAGCTGAACTTCTCGTCAGGGGAAAAGAACGAGATCCTGGAGGCCATCGGGGACGTTTGCATGGACCAGAGGCAGTACCACCTCGCCACAAAGAAGTTCACCCAGGCTGGGAACAGAATCAAGGTTACCTTGATGATGATGGGATTTTTTTCCCCACCCACAGTTCACTGTGGATTTTGAACTTTAAACTTTGGCCCTGGTTTTTTCTGAGATTCTGACCTTTCCTGGCAAAGATGTTTGGCTTGAAATATTTCAGTTCAATGCTGTTGAAAGCGATTTTTAGAATTTCATTATTATTTTCATTATATTAGAATTTCATAAATCATTTAATCAGTTTTTTTAACATTTGACAATTTAATTTGTCGGGGATAAAAAAACAATCTTAAACACAAAATTTTCTACCACCTATACCATCACTCCATCACCAGGCCATGAAAGCCCTGTTGAAATCTGGCGACACGGACAAGATCATCCTGTTTGCGAACGTCTCCAGGCAGAAGGAGATTTACATCATGGCCGGTCACTACCTGCAGACGCTGGACTGGCAGAAGGATCCGGAAACGATGAAGAACATCATCAAGTTCTACACCAAGGGTCAGGCGCTCGGGCATCTCGCCGGATTTTACGAGTCGTGTGCGGAGGTAGGCACTTCGGACGGACGGATGAACATTTCGAAGCCTGACGTTATATTTTGGCTCTGAAGTATCACATCCCTTACTTATTGGTAATTGGCTTCAATGCGGCTTTGATGCTTTGTTCTTGCAATTCCAAAGGTCTTTGGAGCACTGAGCACAGCCCTTTGGAGAAAGGACAATGTGCAAGTGATTGATAAGAAGTGTCTCTGCTGTTTTTTGCAGTTATGTGTAACCAATGTACATGTTAAATAGTTAGTCAGTTTACTTTAACTGATACTAACAAGCTGATAACCAGCACTTGGGATTATCATGCACCACATAAACGAAGCACATGACTTTGTGGACGAGAATGGCTTCCAATGCCAGTCGAGTTTGCAAATTCAATGACCGACGATAACAATGACACAAAAAATGGAAAAATATTCTCGAAAACAGATTTGACAAGAAATTTTACAAAGTTTTTTACTTTCAATGCCAGCTGGAGATCGACAGATACCAGGACTACGTGAAGGCCATGGGGGCCCTCGGAGAAGCTTGCAAGTTGCTGATGAAGAACATTAAGGCAAAAGGAGAAGACGAACAGTCGCAGTCGAGATTGGACGGACTGAAGGACAGAATGTCTCTCATTCACAGATTCATGGAGGCAAAAAAGTAATAGTTTAATTGCCATTAAATACTGTTAAAATAAGTCTTTAATGCATTTAAATCTTAAAAATTGTTTAAATATCCATTCTCTGATTCTATTCAAGACTGAAATTGCTCTTCGTTTAAATCCCAACAGCCTGAATAGTACAGAGTCGATTAAAATCTGCCAGAGTTTGTTGGCAGAACCAGACTGCGACCGTGCAGTCAGGATCGGGGACGTGTTCGGCTTCATGACGAGATTCTTTGCCGAATCTGGAAAGTGGAAAATGGTTGTCCGTTGTTGTTGTTGTCGTTCAAATGGAATGTCGCTCGCTTATCGTTTCCGCACGGACTTGACGATCGCATTTTGCCCGTCATCCAGGCTCACGGCTGCATCGAGGAGCTGCAGAAGAGAATGTCAGAAGTCGATGTCCTCAGGTACGTCGGAAGGGACGTCCTCAAGTCCGTACATTCGGCCCTAAACCTGGAATACGCGGACCCCCGTCAAAGCCGCTCCGACTCCAACGTCCAGGATGAGGAGGAAGTTCTCGACGAGGAGATTTCATTCGACGACTGATTTTCGGTTTCCAGTCTTCGGTCGCCGTCCTCTGCTCTGGAGTTAAGCGATTCTCCGATGTTCGTGAATTTGTTTATATAATTCTGAGCGGGTGAAAATTAAGATTTGATTCTAAACTTTTTGAGTTCTGAGACTACTACAAGGATCTTGACTTTTGCATTAGGTTGCATTTTTTGTTGATACCTTTAAAAGTTGTTGTTTAATAAGAAAAAAACTCCAATTAAAATATTAATTCTGCTTAATGGTTACTTGTAGATGCTTTACTACTCCTTTACAGCAATTGAAGACAGACAATGCCAATAACTTTGAGAACAATAGAGAAGCAAGTAGGGTTTGGGGATGTTCAAAATCATATCAGAATAAAACCCACATGCTTCTGCAGTCTAGTTCCCACGTAATCAAATTTGCATAACCGTAGACAGCCAAAGGAAAACATGTATCTTTACAGCTGGAAGAAATAGCAGCACACAATGTTTAGGAGTGATTCTCATAAGTCGATTGAAAGTGCCTCTATCAAACAAAATTTTCCAACATCAATTCCTGACACTGGGACATAAGAAATCTCTGACATGTCACTGTAACATCAGGTCTTTTGCAGAAATAACGGCACACGGTCTTCATAAAAGTAATGTGCCACTTTTGCACTCAATACAAGATTTGTATTGATTACCATAACAAAATAATTGTCTAAGAATTAAATCACTTCAAAAATTCACTTCGAAAGCTTGCGACTGACTTTTCGCATTGGTGTTTCGTCGTCTGCTCTGCAACCCGATATTCGCCACTTTATTCAAACCAAGGAATAAACAAGGACTGGCGTCCAGAAGATTGTAAATGACAATATTGGATCTGCATAGTCGTTTTTAGGGGGAAACTTACAGGCTTTGAACCCCCGGAAATAATTTACAAAAAAAAACAAAATTTCAAATATACTGCTTTAATAGTAAAAATTAAGAGCTTTAAATAAATTACACAGAAGTTTGCTCCGTTCCGCCTCTCAAATTTACAATTTATCAATTGTTCTGAAAATTATGGCCAAATTAAAATTAGTTCGAATCTTTCCTCTGACACTACCCCCAAAAAATATTTCTAAATAAGGCCATGGATATGCAATGTTGAATATTGCTTCCCATTACAGGACTCATACGAGATGTGGCCTATAATAGAAGTCTGTGGTAGCGAGAAAAATAAATCAAATGTTTATTCGAACATCCTCAAATTTTTCGCATCACGCTTGCTATTATTGAAATTTGTTAATCCTAGATCTGTAATGAATTCATGTCTCTCTCGGTTTGAGGATGGAGTGCATAATTATGCATCTGGTGTGGTTCCAAAGCGGTATAATATCGTTTACCGTAGCCTATGCTATTTATATGAAAAAATATAATTTCTTCGGCCTCCTGAAAAAATATCGCTACTATTGAAGATATGATGATAGAACATACAAAATAATCGAAATGACGCCCAAATCAAATCATTCAGGCGTGAAACTTGCTATGTAAACACTTACCTTGGAGATGCTTATTCCTCTCAGCATTTTTACAACATCTTTCATCTTAGAGAAATGGTGGCTTACGAAGAGGAATGGACTGCAGGCGATGAAAGCAAAATATTGAATTTTCATTATATTTAATGAATGTTCATCCTTCTTACCATTGCTTCAGCAAAAACTCAAACCACCAAAGCGATAGTCCTCTTAAAAAAGGATAATATATAAAGTCTGTAAAGAATTTTCTCAAATCCGATTCATTCGATCTTAAGGCTTGACTTATAAAGATAGGATCAATAACTTCCGGCTAAAAGAGAATTATACAAAGTTGTTTATCAAAAGTTATAGAAATACTTAAAATACTAAAAGTTGGAACGTCTACTGACCTGTAGCAATTCATCGTACATTAAACAAATGTTATGAATAATATCCATGACCTTCATGAATTTCGCAAATTCACTAAAGATGCAAATTTGAGAAAATGCCAAAGTATGTCTTGAAACAGGGGAATCGTCAGAATATTCGAAATATTTCTCCATCAATTTACCAGTTTGACCTTTGAACCGAGCGTAGGACAAACACTCGTTGCCTTTTGAATAGTAAGGTGTGTCGTCATAGTTCTTTTCCAACAGCTTGATCAAATTTGGGGGGTATTTATGGGTTTTCTTAGCCAGAAAAAAAAACAATATGGATATTAAAGTGCTGAAATTAATTTATTATTATTATTATTATTATTATTATTATTATTAATCGAAATAATCATCTTACATTTCTCATCGTAGCAAACAAATTATAACAAGTTTGACAAAGCTTGTTAGAATATTTAATGAAACGATCTTGGAATAATTCCTTTCTCCCTTTGGCCATGTTCACCCCTTTTATAAAGTCTTTCATCCTAGTCAATCTTTCGTCTTCTGATTTGGCACTCATGAAGAATTCGTACAAATTATCGACCTGAAAATTTCTTCTGACCTCGTAGACGGGGTCAATGTTCCTTATGAGGAAGCATACGAACTCGGGCTTGAAATGCTCCTGAAATATTTTAGTAATTTATAAATATTAATATATTTATTAGTAGTTATTGTAATTGTTATTATATATTTATAAGCAGTTATTATAATATAATTGTTTATATATATATATATATTATTAATTATATTTTTACTATATTATTAGAATATTAATCAATATTATGCCAAGGTGTATACAGGTAGGTGGAATTTCGTTATTTTGTGGATTAAAAGATCAACAAACCTCCTTTAATGGGTAATATTTGTTTACATAATCTTTTAAAGAGTTATTTGGATACGTTGAAGACATCTTCTTAAAATCTATCTTTTCTAACAGTTCGGTGGCTGAAAGCGTACAGGATCATATCGTTAGCATGTTTTTATTCACATGCGATAATATTTTAATATTAATATTACTTAATTAATTAATTAATATTATAATTTATAGTTAAACTTAAATATAAATGTTTCTCACATCGTTTCGAAAACCAAGATGCAATACGTTCAGCACCGGTGAAATCCGCTTCTGAAATATTCGATAAACTCGACAATCTTAAGACTACTGGTAAGCTAGCTGCAAATAATTGAACGAAAATAATATTTTAAATCATTTTTAAATATTATTAAACTGAAATTACTCAAGATAAATAATAATAATAATTATAATTATTATTCTCATAATAATTACATTCAAGTTCGTCCATAGTCTCTTCAACCATTGTTCTCTTGTGATCCACAGCTAGTGTCAGTATTTTGATGGCGTTTGATAATAGTACTTCATCCCGAGAGGTCATGTTGCACTGCATTTTCCTTTAAGAATTAATTTAATTAAATTAATTAACCTCTTAAATAGAAGATTTTGTTTGTTTTGTTTTTTCTTTCAGATTATTATGTCAATTGATAAAATTTGTTTATAAAATTTACAAAAGTTTCAAAAACACGTGATCGCTGATGTCCTAACCTAATCAGTAATCTTTGGGTATTACTACATAAACTTTCGAATGTTTCGTCACTGGAATGTTCAATTAGTTGGAGATAGGCCATGGTGAGGACACCGCTGTCGTATGAAGCCTAATAAATGTCGAAAATAATTATTTAGAAATGCAATAAATAGCAGTAGAACCAAATTATATTTTCAATTATCACTTAATTCTAGCTAAAGCCTTCTAAAACTAGAGACGTGATTAGTATTACCGCTTCACTATGCCAGTAAATACAGTGGAAATCACGAAAGCACGAATCAATCAGATTCTTCAGGGGTTCCTCTTCCAATAATCCTGTAAAAAAAAGAAAATATAGTTAAGTATTTTCAGTTTAATAAAGAAAAATACTATTAAAATTAAAATTTGCAAATTGACTATCTGCACTCACTTGACCCGGCAACATTAATGGCGTTCTGTCCGAGCAAATCATCAATCTCGAAAATGGACGTATTTGAAACTTTTGGAAGGTAGGAGCTGAGAATGGGGAATTGGTTTTTGAGCGTTTATAATCTATTTTGTTTTTAAATTATGGATATTATTCTATAAATATTAATATATTATTATTCTATAAATATAAATATATTATATATATATAAATTATTTCTTCAATGTGACTTGGCGCCTAATCAATTCCTATCGGGTTTTTAATATTTTTACGACAAAACTAATTTCTTATTCTGACCTCAAATCAGTTACGATTTCCAGGAATTTCTGTCGATTCATCTGACGGTTGAAAAGTTTATAAGCAACAATTAAACTTAATTTAAAACTTTTAATTCATTTTATTCACGAAAATAAATCGTCTTATTAATTATCAATTGTCGCATAAAAATATTTATTTAATTTATAATGCTTACCAGTTTAAATTCATAAAAGTCATTTCCTAAACTCCTCATCGTCGGAGCAATGTCCATCGGTTCTGAAATCAATTTAAAGAGGTTGTTGACCACAATTTTGTATCCACAATTTGCTATAGCGTTACGTATAACATTAGCAGTACTTGATAAGTACAATGTTTTAAAAGTACAATATTACCAAGCAATGCCATCGCTTTAGATATTCTGAGTCTATGTAATAATGTATTTAAGTGCAATGTTTTAAAAGTACAATATTACCAAGCAATGCCATCGCTTTAGATATTCTGAGTCTATGTAATAATGTATTTCTAACAAGCAGGTATTTTACTTATTTGAAGGCAGGTTTTATTGCGAGCAATTCTATCGGTCAAGGCAACCAAAGAATTTCGTAGTTGGATAATTTTAATATTAGAAAATATTGTTTATAAAACATTTTAAAATTTAATATTTAAGAAATCAATGATTTTCTGACTGTCTGGATTTTCTTTAAGTTTTTAAATGTGACGACAATTTATTCGCCAGACTCATTTAACAACTTTGTCATCAGCCGTCATTTCTGTGATTGATAAAGCAATCTTAAATCGTTGGCTGGTATTCAGATTATTAGTGGTATCTTATCAATTGGTATGTTGTCAAACTTCGAGTGTGTCTAAAATTACTAGCTTACAATATTTGAGGTTTACTTAAACTTTCTACCTCATCTTGTATAAAACAAAGTCTCAAGACTCCCAAGAGAGGTCTAAACGCGATCCTAAATAGCCATGGAGGAAGTGAACAGTTTCCACTGGTTGGATTACCTCGTATTCGCCTCCTTTCTTGTCCTCTCTTCCCTCGTCGGCGCCTTTATCGGGATCAGGGATCGGCACAAAATGACCTCCAGAAATTTCCTGATGGGAGGTGGAAACAACCATTGGGTTCTGGTGGCTCTTTCGATGCAGGCCTCGTTTCTCTCGGCCATCTCGATACTCTCGATACCGGTCGAAGTATACGTCGGTGGCATGGTTTATTACTATCTGGTCGTTGCTTACTTCCTAGCTATTCCCTTATCTGGACATTTTTACATGTCCACATTTTATAAGATGAACATCCTGACAGCCTACGAGGTATGCTTTTTTTGTGTGTGTGGTTGTGGATGCTCTGGTGATTGCAAGCATAAATTCGATGAATTTGTTAAATAATCTTTGCTTGCTAAATCATTAATCGAAAGATTATAAATTGGCTCATTTTTCGATATTATTCTTTTTTTCTATTTCAAGTATCTCGAAATTCGATTCAGCAAAGTCGTCCGAACTCTTTGTGCCATCGTCTTTTGTGCCCAAATCGTTGGTTTCCAAACTTTTAAATATATATATTTTTTAAATTTCATAAATTGATATTTTTACGTCCAGTTATTGAATGAATTAATTTCCGAGCAAATTCTAGAGTAAATGAATTTATTATTTTTGATTATAATTGAAGGATTGATAATTTACTTCGAAGCTTCTATATTTGTCAGTCGTCCTATACACACCTGCATTGGCATTAGCTCAAGGTGAACGCCTTCTTATTCAGTAATGAAAGAATTTTAACTGAACATTAATTCACTTTAATTCAATTAATTTCATTTTAATTCGTGCCAATTTAAGTGACCAATCTCTCAGTTCCTCTGTCCATTGCTCTGTGTGGTTTGGTCTGCACATTCTACACCTTCCTGGTTGGTTTCAACAACTCTTTCTAAGCTCATCAACAAGATTTTAGTCAATAGTTTGATAAGATAAAAAATAAATATCTAACCTTAAGCTAAATTTTTAACATAAAATGTTTTAAAGTTTCTATTTTCGATCCTAGCAATTACAATTTAAAAAATTCATTCAATAAATCCAACAAATTCGTTTGATCAAGGGTGGCATGAAAGCCACAATCTGGAACGACTTCTTCCAAATGCTTGTCATAGCATCAACATTGATTTGCGTCATCGCCTTCGGGACTTTCAGAGTTGGTGGTTTGTCCAGGGTATGGCAGATCAGCTACCAAGGCGGAAGAATTGACTTTATAGAGTTGGCTGGCAAACGTTATTTATGTGTTTTTTTTTATAAGAATTTTTTTTTTAATATTTTGATTTTATACAATTATATTTAAACTTTTTCTTGCACTCATGCCAACGCGACATCTACAGAAAAAAACTCTTGTTACAGTTTCCGTGTAAATCCGTTCATAAGGACCACTTTTTGGACCCAAGTTGTGGGTGGCAGTGCCATAACCTCGACAATGTACGCTTCGAACCAAACGACCATCCAGAAGTTCATCAGTGTCAGTACGTTGAGGAATGCCAAAAAGTAAACTTTGGTTGTGGTATTAGCAACATTACAATTCTTTCAAATACATTCATCTTCGAATGTGTTGCTAGCAACAACAATAACGACATAATTTGAACAACAGGAAGTTCATTTTCAGATCAATTTGGATGGTCACCTTTTCATCGGCAATTTTTCTGACCATGTTCTGCTCAGTGGGTTTGGTGGCCTATGCAAACTATTGGGATTGCGATCCTCTGAAAAGTGGACAGATTTTAAAATACGACCAGGTCGGGTTGACAAGAGAAGTTTGCTTCCAAAAGTTTCAATCGATATCGTGGTTGATAATGAAATTAAAATCAATCAGAGGTTGAATGATTGACGAGTCCTTTAGATGTCGCGTTAACAGGAATTCGAGACTCGGTTTGATAAAGCTATCGATAACATTATTTTAGGAAGTTCAAGTAGCTGGATTTGAGCTGATATTCTGATTTTGATTATTATTGCATGTTTAGCTATTATTATTATTGTCATTAAAATATTAATATTATTATTTATAACTTCAAACAGTTGGTTCCCTATTTGGTAATGGACGTGATGGGTCACCTTCATGGGTTGCCAGGACTCTTCATAGCCGCCACTTTCAGTGCTGCTTTGAGGCAGGTGCATGATTATGATGAACATTAAAAATTAATTACAAATAATGTTTAATTATTTATTACACCAATAATAATAATTCATTCTTTCCAAAATGTCTGTGCCATCTCAAACATATTGAAGTTGGAAATGCCACCCAGAGCAAATTATTATATGCATTATAATAAATTATTATAATAAGTTATTAATAAATTAAGATAATTTATTATTATATATTATAATAACTTATAATTAACATTAATTTAAAATAAATTTTAATAATTTATATATCCTTTCCAAACACTGCAGCTCCCTTTCCGGAAGCTTGACAGCTCTATCGGCGGTCATCCTCAGCGATTTCATTGGACCTTTGAACTTGAAAATAAATGGAAAAAATTTGCAGGAATCGACAAAATCACGAGTTTCAAAAAGATTAAGTGGGTTCTTAATACTACGACTGAGTGAGTGAATGAGTGGGTGAATGAATGAATGAATGGATGGATGGATGAATGGATGAATGAATGGATTCATGGACTAAACCATCAATACTCCATCCTTAAAAAAAAGCACCGATACAATCAACACAACACAACACAATCGAATACAATCGAATAATCTCAAGTAACCAACTACGACAGCTCTCTTGTTGGGCCTGTTGGTGACCGGTCTTGGTTTTGCTGCCCAATTCTTCGGTGAAGTCGTCATCCAAGCCAGTTTCAGCATCTTCGGATTCGTCGGAGGCCCGCTGTTGGCCGTCATAACCTTGGGAATATTCGTGCCCTTCGTCAATAGCATCGTTAGTTTCTAGCCTATTTTCCAGGAGTTTTCTTGGAATTAAATGATTATAAATTTTATTATAATGAACGATCATAATAAATTATAATAATTCATGATAATAATTGATTGTAATAATCTATGAGAATTAGGAGGAGGCATGCTACACTAGGATGTCGAGTTGAATGTTAAACAGCCATAATTTTACACAAAATATTTTAATTATGGATTTCAATTGATAATTAAATATTCACTTCGTAATTTTTTTCGAAGGGGGTGTTGGCCGGCCTAGTGTCGAGCCTCGTGGTGACCTCCTGGGTGGCCATCGGGTCCATCTTGGCCCAGTACCCTCACCCGAAACTGTCAATTAGCATAGACGGTTGCCTTAGCAACTCTAGTGCGGATTTTTCCGTAACGCCGACATTATACGACCGGCTGACCAGCCACCAGTGAGTCCAATTTATAAAAGATTAATTTTTAATTTTTTTTTCATTATAAAAACAAATAAAAAAATTAATCTTTTATCAACATCTTTTACGTCACATCTCTCGAGCGTTTCTGGGGTCGAAAGGTCACGTAACTTGAAACGTTAATGTTTGCAATTTTTCCAAACAGTTCTCCTCAAGATTCTCAAGTCCCAGGCATTTTCAAGGTGTCCTACATGTATTACGGAGTAATCGCTCTTTTTGTAGCCATTGTGGTGGCAATTCCAGTTTCTCTACTGACTGGTTAGTCCATTTATGAATATTACATTATCTCAACTGTATATGGAATAATAATAATAATAATAGTAATAATAATAATAATAATAATAATAATAATAATAATAATAATAACGATAATAATAATAATAATAATAATAACAACAATAACAATAATCATAATTATAAGGTCGAACGAAGAAGCTTCATTCGAGCCTTGTGGTGGATTTCCGCAAGTCGTGTTGCTGTTGTCCTTCCGAGAACTCCCAATCTAATTTCCTGTGTGGAACACAGTTGGAGGAAGAGGTAAGGATGACAAAATTTTCAAAGTTCAGTTTGAACTGGGATTTGAACTCGTGGAGTTCGGATCGGATGATGCTGGTCTATTGCTCCGTGGGATAACTAAATCAGTGCAAACTGTCTTCGAAATTCATGTTTATTTCTCTACAAGAAGTGCTCGGACTTGAAAATTTTACTATTTTTAAATCTTCAAATCCAGGAGCTGTCAACTAAAAGTGGACTGGAAAAACATTCGACTGAAGGTTGCACGAACAAAGCGTTCGATGAGACAAACGAGATCACACTTAAGGTGTCTCTTGGAGAAGATGAAGCTGAGGGTACAAACTCCAAAAACCAATCCCTTGGATCAACTCTCAGCCACTCACAACCACCCAACAGTCAACAGACCTACCCACAACCAGCACAAACAGCATCGACTCATGAAACCTACTCTTTGGAAACGGAACTCTCTGATAGGTTTTAATCTCAAAACTTGAATTTAAGCCGTCAAAATGAGTTCGAAGTGTTGCTTAGGAATGTTAAGATGTCGTTGCACTTCGAAATCGTAACTTCGACTTGTTTATTTGGACTTATAACTTGTTGTAAGATCCTTTCTTATCAAACGCATTACTATCTCGCAATTTGTCCAATAAGTTTTGTTTTTGTCCTCGAGAGGGCACTGTGAATCATAGCGGATGGAGAGATTTAAAAAAAAAAATAAGAGAGGAGGAGAACAGAAATTGTTAGATCACTCATAATGAATTCAAGGTTTCGATTTTTTAAATTCAAAAATTTGCACATTTTTAAACTGCTTCAAAGTCAAGATGCGCATGGAAAGATTGGAGCCAATTTACAAAAACTCCACTACCCAGGTGGTGGGTGGATTCTTCGTCTGTTCTGTCCATATTCACGGCGAGTGTTCACTTGCAGGAGAAAAACTGTAAAGTTCAAAATGGACTACAATCAAAATATTAATTTATATTCACAATTCACTAATAAAAAAAAGTGGCACATAATATCGTCCCGAAACAGGAAAACCTTCTGAACAAGCCATAGAAGTTTAAATTGTTACCTTAAATTGAAGGATTGTAAAATTAAGTGACTCTTGAGCGTTGAATGATGACTATTGTGCTTGTTGCCAATACTTTAAGTTGTTGTTTTTAAATTTTAGTGACTACAAAAGGAGGTTAAATGGACTAGCCATGCATAAGCTAAACTAAACAGTCAATGCTCCAACATAACATTGTCGCATCTGGGAGCTGAATTTCTGTTAACTCAATATTAATTATAACAAATTGGTTTAATAAGTTAGGAAGACGTAAACAAATAAAATAAAAAAAAAACTTGCAAGATGCCAGAAATAAGTCGATTCCATTGGGCGGATTACCTCGTGTTAGGAGTGTTTATGGTCATGTCCGCTCTCATCGGGGTCTTCATCGGATTCAGGGATCGAAAGAAAATGACTTCAAAGAATTTCTTCACGGGTGGCGGAGACATGCACTGGGCCCTGGTGGCCTTTTCCATGCAGGCGTCTTTCCTCTCATCCATCTTCTTGCTTTCCATGCCGGTGGAAATCTACGCTTGGGGTTCCATGTACTACTATCTTTTCCTGGCCTATCTGATAGGAATCACTTTTTCAGGTTTCTTCGTTATGCCTATCTTCTACGAGCTCCAACTCATCAGCGCTTACGAGGTATTGGTGCTTTTTGTATTCCATAAGTTTAGAATATGGATTAGATTATTTTAATTTTAATTTGGAATTAGTTAATAGAAATTCGCAAGTTTTTTTGCAAATTATAAAAAAAGGACATATTCTTTAAAAGTGAATCTCCGTCTTTCTTTCAAAGTATTTAGAAATTCGTTTCAACAAAGCAGTCAGGACGGCCTGTTCTCTGTGCTTCTTCCTGCAAACGGTAAGATACAATTAAGATGTATTAATGTGGATCACAGAGTGCAACTCATAAATGGTTTTTATAATAAATAGTTTTTATAATAAATGGTTTTATAATAAATAGTTTTTATAACCAACAAATTATGCATTTCTGCATTTCTCACTTGATTGCAGTTTCTTTACATGTCCGTGGTTCTGTACACCCCTGCTTTGGCTTTGGCTCAAGGTCAGTTGACAGTCGAATGTCTGGTCGATATTATAAAACATGTCCGGTGACATTTTCAGACATTTAATTATTATATTCATAAATTTCAAACGTGGTTTCGGCTCTAACATCTTTGTAAGAAACATCAGTTCTGTATTTATTTCTAGATTTTGGCGCTAGATAAATTCGATTTCTTAACCACTAAATTAAATTTAAATTTAAATTAAAAAATTTCTTACAATTTAATTTTATGAATTTTAATTAAGAATTTATTTATTTATTTATTTATTTATTTATTCATTCATTTATTAATGTTTCAGTCAGTGGTCTATCGGTGTCTGTGTCGATAATTGTTTGTGGACTAGTCTGTACTTTCTACACCGTATCGGTTAGTACTAATCTGTTGTTATTAATGCATATTATGTTGTAAGTTAGGCTTTTAATTTATTATTTTTAATTAATATATATAAAAATAAAATATAATTGATAAAATGTCTTTTTTAATTAAAAACATTTATTTAAATTTAATTTTCCAAAAAATTTATCAAAAATGTATCCATTATAAGGGCGGCTTGAAGGCTACAGTTTGGAATGATTTCATCCAAATCATCATCATCGCCGTCGCCTTGGTAACCCTGGTGGCGTTGTCCTTGTGGAAGATAGGAGGGTTCAACCGGATGTGGCAGATTAACCTCAAAGGGCATAGGATTGATTTCGACGAGTGATGACCTTTGACTTTTTATGGCTTTTAAATTACTCTTTCGATTTTGATTGAATCTTGATTGAGATTTTTTTAAGAGGATAATATTTTTTATATTCTTAATTATTTTTAATAATTTAAGAATTTTGATTGAGATTATTTTATGAGGATAATATTTTTTATATTATTAATTATTTTTAATTATTATTATATTATTATTTTATAATTAATAATTCAAAATATTTGAAACAAAAAAGCTTTAGGGTGGATCCCAGATTGAGGACCACCTTCTGGACTCAGGTGGTGGGTGGATTCTTCGTCAATCTGTCCATGTTCGCTTCCAATCAAACCTCAATTCAAAAATTCTCAGGAGTTGGAACTCTAAGAGGGGCCAAGAAGTTAGATCTGCGGATACATCTCAACGTTTTTTTATGAATAATTAATTTTCCATAATTAATTTTCCATAATTAATTATTCAAGATAATTAATTCACCCAATTAGTCAATCATTAGCATATGTTAATTGATTCATTAACATATCTTTCCGTACAAAGGGCTTCGGTCATGTGCTGTATCTCCATTGTGCTGGTGTTCACCTTGGTTTGCCTCACCGGACTTGGAAGTCACGCGCTTTATTCTGACTGCGATCCACTAATCGAGGGAAGGATTAAGAAATATGACCAGGTGAGGCTAATCAATATTCATTAGTTACAAACAATTAGTATTAACTATTTTGGTGATGATGATTAATGGTAATAATAATAATGTTATTATTATATATATCAAAATAATTAATATTAATTATTATTAACCAATATTAATATTATAAATGAATGTTAACATTAATATTCGTATGTTAATATTATAAATAAATAAATAAATAAATAAATAAATAAATAAATAAATAAATAAATAAATAAATAAATAAATAAGTAAATAAATAAATTATAAATCAATATTTTTAGTTTTATTGTTATTTATTTCACATAAATTTCCAATCCGTGCTTTCAGATCATACCGTTGTTCGTAATGGACGTCATGGGTCATTTACCCGGATTACCAGGTCTGTTTATAGCAGCCGTCCTGAGCGCTGGATTGAGGTTATTTGTTGTTTTAATTAAATTATTCGATTTTAAAATATTAATAATAAAATTATATAATAATAATAATAATAATAACAATAATAATAAAATAAATATAATTTATAATAATAATGACAATAACAATACAATTATAATAATTTATAATAATAATAAAAAAATAAAAAAATAAAATAATTATAATAATTTATAATAATAATAATTTTGTTAAAAACAATTCCTTCTTATAGTTCACTGTCTGGAAACTTGAATGCATTGACGGCCGTAACACTGACCGACTTTGTGAACCCTCTGCATAAAAAGTTCAAAGGTCATTACCTGAACGAAAGAATCCTATCCCTACTTTCCAGAGGATTGAGTGGGTTCACTTAGTGCTCGGAATATTTTAATAATTTTTACTTTATTTTACATTTAAATTACTTTAAAAAATTTATTTATGATTATTATTAATCTAATTAGATAATTAATAATATTATTAAAATAATATTACTTTTCAATTATTTTACCAATAATTTTAAATACTGATATTATAGTGATAATTATTCATGAATAATAATCAGCTCTGGCTTTTGGACTGGTAATAATCGGCATGGGATTTGCCGCCCAATACTTCGGGGAGGTCGTAGTGCAGGTGGCCTTCAGTATCTTTGGCTTCGTGGGTGGTCCCCTGACGTGCACCATCATCTGTGGAATGTGCCTTCCATTTCTTAACAGCATCGTAAGTGGACGGAATTATTAAATAATTTTATTTATTATATTTTTATTATTTTTTATATTATATTTATTAATTATATTTTTATTAATTACTACTATTTATATATAAATCATTTTTAATCCTTAATTCTTATTTGAATAATTTATTTAATAATATTAAAATTTTAATAACATTTCATAATTAACTCATCTTTATTGGTGTTACTGTTACTATTAAAAACTTGTTATAATAATAATTATTATAAAAATAATTTTTAAGGGGGCTTTAAGTGGCCTAATTATGAGCCTACTGGTATCGTCGTGGGTGGCGGTGGGGGCCATTTTGAACAAAGTCCCCAGGGCCATGCTCCCCATGGGTGAAAGCTGCGGCTTCGCAAACGTTACCATGGTGACCGTCGTATCCGATGTTGTAGAGTCGGTGGCAAAAGACAGGTGAGATAATTATAATTATAATTATTGAAAATATTTTATTAATTAATTGAAATATTACTATTAATCAACAAAATATTTTCTTGTTCACACCTTATTTGTGAGAAATTAATTTGGAAAATAATAATATTATAATATCAATTATACTCAATAATATTAATTATAACAATAGTAATTTATAATAATAATAATTATTATTATTATAATTTATTAAAATATAATATTAATTAATCATGATAATAATAAATTATAATATATTAAAGTTTATTAAAATATAATACCATTAAATCATGGTAATAATAAATTATTATTTATTTATTATTTAAAGTATTTAATTATAAATAATAATTAAAAAAAAATGATTGAAGTCTGAATAGCGGTTCATTCGTGGAGAATATTTACAAGATCTCACACATGTATTACGGTTTGGTGGCTTTCATTGTTTTCCTGGTGATTGCAATCCCCGTGTCTCTGGTTACAGGTAAATAAAAATTATTATATTATATTAAAATTATTATATTATTTATATTAAATTATTATATTATATTAAAATTATTATATTATTTATATTAAATTATTATATTATATTAAAATATTATATTATTTATATTAAATTATTATATTATTTATATTAAATTATTATATTAATTATGTCTTTATTGAATGTTTTCTGCTATTATATTTTTGTTATTTTGTGTGTTATTGGAAATTACGAATGTAATTACAGTATGAAAATAAATTGTAACGAATAATTATAATAATTTTTAATTATTTTAAAATATTTTTAATGCTATTATTTTTTTAAAAATTAATAATAGTAATAATAATAATAATAATAATTTATAATTACTAGTAATTATTCGTTAATATATTTTTCCAGGCCGTACAAAATCCGTGGAGTCCAAGCTGATCATAGATTGGTTCGACCAATGTTGTTGTTGTCTTCCATCAGCTTTCAAGAGATGCTTCAGATGCGGAGCAGAGTTCATTGTTAAGGTGTGGTTGTTGGTTCTCAATTTATTTCATTACTTAAATTATTTAATTATATTTTTTAAAAATTAATTTATTATCATTTTTATTTAATTATATTTTTTTAATTAATTTATTATTATTTTTATTTAATTATATTTTTATTCATTTAATTACATTTTAAAATTAATTAATTAATTAATTATTTTACTTAATTACTATTCATCCGCAAATCATTCTCACAACTCAACTCTTCCTCACTAATTATCACTCATTAAAATCGTCGGTCACGTGATGCCAGGTAATGGCGGTGTCATATTTTGTTACCTGAATATCTGATATCTTTGAAGTTTCATCGTACGAATTCTTGTTAAAAATTATTTATGAAGATATTATAAAAAATAATAATATTATTACTATTATTATTATTATTATTATTATTATTGTTATTATTATTATTATTATTATTATTATTATTATTATTATTATTATTATTATTATTATTATTATTATTATTATTATTATTAATATTATTTCAGTTGATTGACGGCGTGTTTTAACTTTATAATTTATTAAATATTTTATTTATTTATATGCTTTTTAAAAATCTATTCTTAATTTTTTAAGTTTATAATTACTTTAAATTCAATCAAAACCTTCAGCAGGAGATTTTAGTCAGTGCTTTTTAAAGTTTAATTTTCTTAGATATTTTAGTTATTTATTTATTTATAAATTTTATAAAATTTTATAAATTTATTTTAAATATTTTTTATAAATATTATTTTTTTTATAATTATTTCAAATCAAAATCTGTATTCTGCATTCTTCAACAGGATGAGGACGTAAAGTCTGAAATCGCAATACAATCCGTAAATGCTTTCATCAGTGAATTCATCGGAAAGAACGAATTGTCCATCCAAGTTTCCTTTCCAAGCGACCAGGATTTGCCCGCACTTGATCCGCCACGTCATGACGACTTGAACGTCCCGGACGTGGAAAACTACACGGAAGTCAATGATGACGGAGCAGGTGGAGATGACTTAACAGCACCTGACAAACCGGATACGAAAGAAGAATCCACTTTTCGCAGAAACAACGTCACGAAATTACACTCGGATTCGGAAATTCATGTGACTAGACTTTGAATTAAATTTATAATTTGTGTTTAATTTGAAATATTTATATATTATATTATATTATTTTATTGAGTTTTCGAGCGTGGATTCAGAGCAGTTTGTACAGGATTTTTCCACGTTTTTGAGAGTTTTCTAGGGTTTTTTTAATAAATCTTTTAAAATCGGAATTGTATCGGGTGACTGAATGTCAATGTTTTATGAATATTGTTTGCAAACAATCTACGAATTTGCAGCATTTTACGATACGAGGGGTCATTTAGAAACCTGAAATCTTAAAAATCTTAAATTTAAAGCAAAACATTTCGGAGGAATAAAAAGAATTTAGCAGTAAAAACGTCTAAATATTTCTAATTCCGAGTTTTGATAGATTGCCTCGTAAACAAGCAACGAACATTACAACAACATTACAAATTACAGATTACAACATTACAACAACATTACAAATTACAGATTACAACATTACAACAACATTACAATTACAGATTACAACATTACAACATCATTACAAATTACAGATTACAACATTACAACAACATTACAATTACAGATTACAACATTACAACATCATTACAAATTACAGATTACAACATTACAACAACATTACAATTACAGGTTACAACATCATTACAACAACATTACAAATTACAGATTACAACATTACAACAACATTACAAATTACAGATTACAACATTACAACAACATTACAATTACAGATTACAACATTACAACATCATTACAAATTACAGATTACAACATTACAACAACATTACAAATTACAGATTACAACATTACAACAACATTACAATTACAGATTACAACATTACAACATCATTACAAATTACAGATTACAACATTACAACATCATTACAAATTACAGATTACAACATTACAACAACATTACAAATTACAGATTACAAATCTTACCTCGTTAAAAAACATGTTCAGAAATGATTTTCAATTTATCCTGCAAATTAGGAGGCTTGAGATTCAGCAAAAACTAATAAAATCAACATTTAAATCCAGAATTTAATTCAAGATTTAACGAATTAAATTAAATTAATTCAAATTAGTTTAGTAATTAATTATTTAATTTATTAATTAATAAACTAACTAAGAAGAGATAGTGATGATCCAAACAGTCCAATCCGTCTCCATCCACCACAACTTAACCCTGTCACGGTGTGACCTTTTCTTGAACCTGACATGACGATGACGATTCATTTGAAAGAAAAACATGATTTTCGAGGTTTAAAAGGGCACTGTTGATGAAATAATCCTGATAAGGAAATCGGATGATTGCTAGCACGCAACTATTTTCATAATTAGGTCTGTCACGCATTTCGAATAATAATAATAATAATAATAATAATAATAATAATAATAATAATAATAATAATAATAATAATAATAATAATAATAATAATAATAATAACTGTAATAATAATAATAATAATTTATCGGAAAGTAATAAATAATATTGATAGCAATAATAATAATAATAATAATAACTCGATTTTTTTATTACCAGGTCACTTTTTAAAATTGAGCCAATTATCTGCAAATATTAACTTTTAAATTCAATAAGCAAACAATTTAAGTTTATGAAAAAGGACAAGGTCGAGTAAGAGAACTTTTTGGGACGTTTGGGTAGAAACGTTGGTTGTAACATCAATTCAGGAGATACAGGAATCCGTTTTAAATAAATATTCAAATACTCGTAATTACGTTATTATTATTATTATTATTTTACAACATCGATGAACAAATTACAAATCTAATTACAGGAAAAGATGTGTTGTCGTTGCATGGAAACTATAAAATCGGTCTCAAAATCCTCTATGAAATTCGATCCAATAAGCTGATGAAACCAAGCAGAGTCCAAACTCCTAACTGACTCTCCTTAAAAGGATCTCTTGTTTGTCCAAACATCCTCTTACATATCTCCTCTGATTGATCGATAAACGGCAAATTACCGAGAACCAGAAAGCCTTCTTTTTGAGACCAGGCAGAGCCAAAATCATGGAGGAATATCTCTACTTTCATTGGGCAGACTACACGATATTCGGAGCCTTTCTCGTCCTGTTCACCCTCATAGGGGTGATCGTCAGCTGGCTCGATCGCAAGAAGACTTCGGCCAAAGACTTTCTGACCGGGGGTGGTCAGTCCCACTGGGTCATGGTTGCTCTGTCGATGCAAGCCTCCTTCCTATCGGCCATCTTCATTCTGTCAGGTCCCGGGGAGATCTACAGCTATGGAACTGCCTACAGTTACGTTTGCATAGCAACGGTTCTGGCTTTGCCCTGTGCTGTCAAATTCTATTTGCCGATATTTTACAGGCTCAATCTCATCAGTGTTTACGAGGTTCAAATTTTTTTCAAAAATAAATAAATAAATAAATAATAATAATAAATAAATAAATAATTAAATTAATTAATTAATGTTACTTTCGTGTTACTGATTTTATAATATTTAATATTTATTATTTATTTCTTAAATAATAATAATAATTAATTTATATCTTTAAATGAATTTATTAACGATTTTTTTTTTTTTTTTTAAATTGAATTTTCACTGAAAAATCTAGCAAATAATTTCAATAAATCGTTAACATTGAAGTACTTGGAAAGGAGATTCAACAGACTCATAAGACTTCTGGCCTCCATTTTATTTTGCATTCAAATTGTGAGTTTTAAAATTAATTAAATTAAAAATAATTAAATTAATTTTTAAAAATTTGTAAATAAACACAATTTTTATTTCCTCATATAAATAAATAAATAAACAACGTTAATTTAACGAATTATTATAATCAATTTAATTTAATTTATATTATTAATTAATTTTTTTGGTAATTTAACTCCAATTTCTCTTAAAATCAGATTCTTTACTTGGCCATTGTACTCTACGCTCCTGCTTTGGCCTTGTCTCAAGGTCATATTTAATTATTTTTCTTTTAATTAATAAATATTAATTAATAATAATTATTTACAATGTCAGAGAAAATGTAAATTATTCATGAAATTAATAATATAATTGGTATAAATTATAATTTAAATTATTAATAAAAAAAATTATGAAATTATAATATAAATTACTTTTCAAGCAACCGGATTTTCCATACTATGGTCGATCATATTCTGTGGAGGTGTTTGTACAACCTACACTTGCCTGGTAAGTCGGCCTAACTGGTCCACTGTATCGTGTATTGTATTGCATTGATCCGGCCTAAAGTGTATTCACGAAAACTGATTGATTGATTGATGGATTGATCGATCGATCGATTGATTGATTGATTGATTGATCGATCGATCGATCGATTGATTGATTGATTGATTGATTGATTGATTGATTGATTGATTGATTGATTGATTGATTGATTGATTGATTGATTGATTGATTGATTGATTGATTGATTGATTGATTGATTGATTGATTGATTGACCAACCAGCTACTTCATTAATATTAATTTGCATAATTATTCATGAACCATTAAGTCATGAATATTTATTAAACAGGGCGGTATGAAAGCTACCATATGGAACGATACCATACAGATGGGTATCATATACTTGGGACTGATCGTCATCATCATCAGGGGCGTCAGTCACGTGGGTGGGGTCACGGAGTTGTTCAGAATCAACATGGAGGGAGGAAGGATTATTGTCAAAGAGTAACTATTAATTTTTCGTCACAATTATTATTTAAATAATTAAAACAGATATTATTTAAATAATTAATCCGGTGTTTATTATATTATATTATATTATATTATATTATATTATATTATATTATATTATATTATATTATATTATATTATATTATATTATATTATATTATATTATATTATATTATATTATATTATATTATATTATATTATATTATATTATATTATATTATATTATATTTAATATTTAATAAAATAATTGTCCAAGATCAGTATGATTAATCAGATCAGCATGAAATTATAAAAATTTACGCAGTCACGAAAATGTAAACAAATGTATCTTTAACAAAGTCAAAATGATTCGCGTAAGAAAAACCCTTTTTACCACCCAAAGGTTCAGCCTTGACCTCACTCTGAGGACGACCTTTTGGACTCAGGTCGTGGGTGGATTCGTGGTCTTCTTGGCCCCTTACTCGACCAATCAGGCCATCATACAAAAGGTCATTGGCAGCAGATCATGGAAACAGGCCACCAAGTATTTATGAAATCCACTTTATTGTATTTGATAATAATTGATTATTCATAATTAGGCTCTTAATTAATTAATAATAATAATAATAATAATAATAATAAAATAATAATAATGGTAATAATAATAATAATAATAATAATAATAATAATAATAATAATAATAATTGCCATTATAATTGTTGATTACAAAATATTATTATCAGGTCGTTATACTTCACGATGGTATCATCGGTGATGATATGCCTCATCATCACAGCATTCGGTTTGATTATCTTTGCCTTTTATCACGACTGTGATCCTATCAGCGAGGGAAGGATTCACAAGATCGATCAGGTGAGTGATAATATGTATGTCCAGAATTTATGAGGCGCATTTTTTTTAGTATTGATGATAATGATAGTTAATGAGTGATAATGATTTTATGATGTCCAATACACAACTAAATAATCATGTTGATTGTAATCATAATATTATTTTAAATATTTTATTTTAAATTTCTAAATAAATTTTAATAAATTCTAAAATTAAAGTTTAATTTATCAATTAAATGCTTTTATTATTTATTATTTGTCATTTAATTTCATTTTAAAATTTTTATTTCATTGTTTATCCTATTTTTAGATTGTTCCAATTCTCGTCATTGAACTCATGAAGGGTCAACCCGGCCTGCCAGGGTTATTTATGGCGACCACGTTCAGTGCAGCCCTGAGGTCATGAAGTACACGTGACCCCATAAATAAATACAATTCAATGTATAATTACAGCGATTATAATTCCTTATAAATAAATTATGCCTAATTATGCCTTAAATGAATTATAAATAAATTATTATAATTTATATTTAAATTTTGAAAATGTTACGAATAACTTCATTATCGCTCTACAGTTCAATGTCGGGTTGTTTGAATGCCTTGTCAGCTGTCATACTGACCGATTTCATACTTCCTGCTTACAACAACAAGTCCAGAGTCATGAACGAGAGAATTAGGGTTCATCTGTCAAGATTATTTGGTATTTATGACCTAAACTTCTATTAAATATTTTTAATTCATTTAATTTAAACCGTATTTGTTATTATTATTATAAAATTAACAGAAAATAATAATTTAACAGTATCGATTAAATATACTACATTATTATAGATATATTATTATTTATATGTATAGACAAACAATATAATTGTATAAATTTATAAATATAATAAATAAATCATAATTATTAAATCATAATTCGAACCAATTTCAATTAAAAAGATATAAAATTTAAAAAAAAAACAAACAGTTTTCCTGTTCGGCATATTGGCAACATTCTTGAGTTACCAGGCCCATTTCTTGGGTGAATCGGTCATGCAACTGAGTATGATGGTCATGAGTTGCACAGGGGGACCTATGCTGGCCCTGGTCACTTTGGGCATCTTCTTCTCGTTCGTCAATGAAAAGGTGGAGTGTTTTTTTTGGGCGCAAAAGATGGAAATTATGCCAAGAAGAATTTATTTTATTAAAATTATTATTAATAATTCTAATTATTACAATTAAATTTAGATTTTAAAAATATTTAAAAGTTAATAGATCCACGTGGATAATACTTTGAACGGTAACCCAAGATCAATAACATCGCTTTATTTTATAATTTTATTTATTTATTTTTATTTTTTGCTATAGGGGGCAGCCACTGGATTCATCACCGGATTCTTGTTTTCCATGTGGATCGCCTTTGGAGCCATTTATAACGAGGTGAAACACCCTGTCCTGCCAATGAGGGTCGACGGATGCCCCTCAAACGCCACAATAGGGTATCAGACACCCTACCCAGAATATTTGGAGACAACTTTCGCAGAATCAGCAAAGTATTTCGAATGTTTTTAGGTCATTTTTGACCAAAAAAAATGAATTCAGTCTTTAAAACCAAATTTAAATTTTATATATTTAATTTAGATATTTAAGAGTCAATTATAATCAAATTATGTAACGATTTTAAATGCATTTTTCAGCCAAGAACCAATGTACCTCTACAGAATAGCCTTTTTCTTCTACGGACCCATTGGCTTTGTAACCTCAATGGTTGTTGGATTGCTCGTATCCTTACTTACGGGTTTGTTGATATTCTTAAATATTGGTGACCTAATTCAATTATAAATCGTGAAATTATAATTATTTAAAAAAACAACCATAAAAAATGCTTTTAAAAAGCATAATTATAATAATTAAAATTATTATTTTTAAGGAAAGGCAAAAGGCGTTGACTCTAATTTACTGTATTCTGGACTTAAAAATGCAACGTCAAAGCTCGGCGAAGTAATTTAAATTTATTTAAATCTTTTATTCACGAATTAAAATTCTTATTTATTTTTATTTTAATTTGTCTTAAACTATAAACGATTAAATCATAATTATGATTAATCAATTAATTTATTTATTCATTTATTAATTTATGAAACGTAATTATACCAATTTTCCTCCCCAGTCAATCTGCGACATGGACGCTGAGGAGACCATTTTCTTGGAAAAATCCCTGGAGTGGCACATAGAAAAGACAACGTTGGAAGACAAAAAAATCGAAGGATCGGACGACTTTAAGTTGAGTTCGAGTCCCAAATCCACGAAATTGGATCCCGAATTGAACGGAAATACGTGAATATTTCAGAGGATAATAAAATAAAAGTTTTTACTGAAAAAGCAATTTAATTTCATAAGTTAATTTCTGGGCATTTTGTTCAAATTTGTTGAAAAGATTTTATTTTGTTTTGGTTTTTTTGACTTTTAAGATATTTGTTCTCAAAATAAAAGCCGAGTTTTGAAAGTTGTGTTTGTTCTGCCTTCCTCTGGTTTCAAGATGAAGTGATACATAATAAAAACGAATTATACAAAAAATAAAAAATAAAGATTATAAATGAACTAAAACTTCATATCGAACCTGAAAATCAACAATCAAACTTAATTTCGATAAAACGATGAACAGACAAACATGCAAATATTTCAACAGTTGGTGGCTGAGCTTTGCTTAGTAAAATATAAAACACACATCATTTTTTCATAATTTTCCCGGCACGTCATACGGCCCTGCTCTCTTCAAAATCAGATTTAGCAAGAAATCCTTCGAATATTAAAATAATTTAAATTTAATTTTAATCTTTTGTGGTATTATATTTGTCAATTTATCCAATTTTTAATCAAGCTGGAATAGAATAGGTTATCATGGCAAAAGTAATTTTATTCCATTGGGCCGACTACGTGGTCTTTGCGCTTTTCCTTGGGGCATCCTCTACCATTGGCTTCTACGTTGCCTGGAGAGACAGGAAAAGTGCTTCCAGCAAGGATTATTTGATCGGCGGAAGAAAGATGCACTGGATTCCTACATCCCTTTCCATGCAGGTTTGAAAAGTTTTAAAGATTTTGCTAATTAAATATTAAATTAATTATTATGGCTAATGCTTGCAATATATTTAACGACCTTAAATCATTAAATTAATACCGAAAAAATTAATGAACTTTAGTATTACTAAGAAAAGAGGTATCATGTACATACTTATATATACAAGTATCATGTATATGCCTATATATACGAGTATCATGTATATACCTATATATATACAAGTATATACAAGTGTATATATACTTATATGTACAAGTATCATATATAAATATATATATATGTATGAACATAATAACCAAAACCAATTTGATTCCAGGCTGCCTTCCTGTCAGCAGTTTCAGTCCTTTCCACCCCACTTGAAATTTACTATTTTGGAACCATGTTTTCCTACGTCATCATCGGTTGTGCCATCGCATTTCCGGTGGCTTCGCATGTCTTTCTGTCCTTGTACTACAAGTTGAACGTCATCAGTGCTTACGAGGTATGGAATGATTTCCATCGATTGTGTGTGTGTGTATGATTGTGTTTGTTCGTGTTGTACGTGAGTGCGTGTGCGCGTGTGGATGTGTTGGTTTAGGCTTTTGTTGTTGCAACTGTTAATTTATAGTTGTATTTATTGTTGTTGTTGTTGTCGCAGCTATTAATTTATATCGGTATATATTATTGTTGTTGTTTCATAAAGTACAATGTCATTTTTCGTAGTACTTGGAGTTGAGATTCAACAAAACAGTCAGAATTGTCGGAGCATTGACTTTCTTTCTTATGGTGGTCAGTCAATCCGTTAAAAAACATTTCCAATATTTTATAATTTTTTCTTTTTAGAAATAAAAGAAAAACCGATTTTCGTAATTAAAATTTAACCGTCAAATATTTTAAAATATAATTATATTTTAATTCAGATCCTGTACAACTCAATACTCCTCTATACGCCAGCCATTGCTTTGGCACAGGGTATGAATTACCGATTGGTTACAGTACAGATCTAATATAAAGCAAAGATTGAAACTTTTATTAATAAAAATTAGCATAATTTATTAATTTATTAATTTATTAATTATCCATTTATTTATTATTTTAATATTCAAGAATTCATGAATAATTTATTTATTATTTTCTATTCCAAAAAGTGACCGGCCTTTCCATAAACGTATCCATCTTGCTGTGCGGTTCCATCTGTACCATTTATACCTTCTCGGTAATTTGGATTAGTATTTCTTAATCTCATCAGTCGCCATGGTAACCGTTGATTGGTTACGTAATTCTGAAATATGCAAATTAATCGTCTGGTAAGTAAGGAAAACTTTTTATATATATATATATATATAAATGATTTCCGATTGTTTTTCTTGTAATTATTTTATTTTAGTTTTTTTAAATGGAAAATCAAGGAAAATATTCAAGGAAATTAACTTTCAATCTTTCAATCAATCAACCATTCAATCAATCAATCAATTGATTGTTTAACTAATTCGCGTTTGTTTGGACAGGTGCTTCCTGTCGATTGTATTTGGGATCATTATCAGGATGGTGATGATGATCATCATGGTGATGATGATGATGACCTTTATTTGAAACACTTGCCAGTGCAAACAATATACTATTATATTGTTTGACTCATTGATCTCGAAAAGTTGACTTTATAAATAATTTCATCTTTAATATCATAATTTAATTTTAATTATTAAATAATTATTTTTAAAAATTAAATTGAATATTTTAGATTTTAGAAGTTGATTTAATATTTCATTGTAAAATGAATTTATTATTCTAGAAATAAAATTGACAACATGTAGAGTATGATTAGGGTAGGATCTGGGTAGCATTAGGCTCGGATCTGGGTAGGGTTAAGGTTAGCCCTGGGTAGGATTAGATACTCAAGGTCCACACCTGTGGGTTACAGTGTGCCTATCCCTAATCCAATAATTCCTCCAATACTTCAATACCATCTCTCTATCATCAATCAGGGAGGGATGAAGGGCACCATCTGGATTGATTCCATGCAGGTGGTGATAATATTCGCGGGCTTCTTCTTCCTCATCATCTTTGGCTCCATGAAGGTGGGTGGTCTATCCAAGGTCTGGGAGGTCAACAGGAATGCTGGAAGGCTCATATTCGATGAGTGAGTCGTCTGATGGTTTTATATTATATTATATTATATTATATTATATTATATTATATTATATTATATTATATTATATTATATTATATTATATTATATTATATTATATTATATTATATTATATTATATTATATTATATTATATTATATTATATTATATTATATTATATTATATTATATTATATTATATTATATTATATTATATTATATTATATTATATTATATTATATTATATTATATTATATTATATTATATTATATTATATTATATTATATTATATTATATTATATTACATTATATTATATTATATTAAATTATATTACCAATATTATTTATCATAATGTTGTTATTAGTAGCAGTGATGATGATGAAGATGGTTGTGTTAATATTTAAACAAATATTATTAATAAATTTAACTTAAAAACCATACCTGTCATGGTGAGGCCACTTAGTGCCATTGATCTCTCCCCCCAGTTTCAGGGTGGATCCCACCCTAAGGACTACGTTCTGGACTCAGACCGTGGGGGTGATCTTTTCAACCGTCTGTCTTTGGGCTTCGAGTCAGACAATGATACAGAAATATATCAGTGTCAGCTCACTTCAAGATGCCTACAAGTAGGTTGCTTCAATGTAAGGCATTTTATTGTATTATATTGTTTGTATTGTATTATACAATAGAGACCTTGAACGGTCTATATTGTATTGTATTGTATTATATTTTTTTTTTTTTTTTTTTTTTAGAGTTTAGAGTTTATTGAACAAACAATTGAACAAACAATAATGTACATAAGTACACCAACGAAACAAATTAAACTTAAAATACAAAATAAACTCATAGGGTCAGTCTTAAGGAAGCGCAAGCTTCCGCTAAACAGACTGGCCCTAAAAATCATAATATATATAATACAACCATGTAAATTCAAACAACCCTTACTAAATGAGACTTATACAATTTCTTAAACAACAGAAACAATAACTCAAAACGACATGAATGAAAACAAGTTAATTCCCTAACTGAATCTGGAATTGAAGTATATAATCTGGGCCCATAACATTGTATAGAAAATAATTTCAAAGTAGATTTAGCAAAGGTAGGACTGTATTCGTGAGTGTTACGTAAGAAATAAGAAGGATTGTTATAGGTATTGCTTGTTATGAAAAAATCTGAAAATATTTTAGGAATAGAATTGAAGTGATAGGCAAACATAAAAAGGGCAGTTTGTAAGTCATGAATTTGGGTTACACTTAGTAAATTATTGTTTATAAAAGCAGAGACAGTCGATGATAGAGGCGGCAGCAGGAAAATGACACGCACAATCCGTTTTTGTAATAATGATAACTGATGTAAGTGTGTCTTGTAAGTGGAAGCCTATATGATATTACAGTAAGTTAGGTAGGGATAGACAAGTGAAAAATATAATGAAAGTGCTATTTTTGTGTTGATAAAAGGCCGTATCCTTGCTATTATTCCAATATTTCTGGAGATGCGATTTTGTAAATAAGATATATGGTTTAGCCAAGAAAGGTGTTCATCTATTGTGATCCCTAAATATCTAATACTTGTGACTCTATTTAGGGAAAACTTATCTATGTAGAGAGAGGAGTTACATGCAATGACCTTTCTGGAAGAGTGAAAAACCATAAAATTTGATTTATAAACATTGATAGATAAGCAATTACTCGCAAACCAATTTTTCAAAAAAGTTAATTCATTATTGAATAAAGTAATAAGACTATTTATGTTTTTCCCTAATGTATAAATAACAATATCATCAGCATATATTAATACTTTGAAAAGATCAGAAGAACATTGAAAATCATTAATATAAATAAGAAATAAAAGGGGACCCAGTATAGAACCTTGAGGAACACCATAATCAATAAGAACATCAGAAGAACACACACCATTAAACATAACCCTTTGACTTCTGCCACACAAATAATTTTTAAACCAACACAAAACGACACCTCTGACACCATACAATTCAAGCTTACGAAGCAATATTTGATGATTAACAGTATCAAAAGCCTTTTGTAAATCAAGAAACAAAGCCAATACAACATCACCATCATCAAAAGCATTGTAAACATCAGTTTGAAGCAACAATAGAGGCATATAAGTTGAATGATTCTTTCTGAAACCAAATTGAGAATCATTAAGTAGGTTAAATTTATCAAAGTAATCATATAGTCTGGAATGTACAATTTTTTCTAAAAATTTGGAAAAGTATGGTAAGATAGATATGGGCCTGTAGTTTTCAACCTTGCCCTGCTCACCAGATTTAAAGAGAGGTATAACTTTAGCAGATTTAAGTTCTTTTGGGATGAGACCAGTACGGAAGGAGGAATTGAAAATAGAAGATAAAGGATCTGCTACTAGTGATATAAATTCATGTGCTATGCAAGGGTCTATGTCATCGACACCACAACTATGGGATTTGTTGAGGGCACTGGAAAATTTGATGATCTCGAAAGGACTGGTTGGTGTGAGACTCATGGACTGTAATTGGGAAAATCCACTCAGCATATCCGAGATGTTCCTGTCTGTTGTGGGAATAGTGCTGGCAATGTTCTTTCCAATACCAGAGAAATAGCGATTGAATTGGCTAGCAGTTTCATGTGGAGTAAGCAAATCACCATTGTCATTCACAAAGAAACCAGAGTTATTTCTGGTACTGGTCTGACATCCCATCAAAGATTTAATGATATCCCAGGTTCTGTGCATATTGGATTTATGTTTTATAAAGAGTTTATCATAATATGCCTTTTTGGTAGCTAATTTGGATTTCCTAAAAGCATTTCTGAAATTAACGAAGGCCAGTTTATTTTGGTCTGTGGGGTATTGAAGGAAAGTTCTATATAATTTATTTTTTGTATTGGAAGACTTCAGCAGGGATGCATTCATCCAAGGTTGTTTGAAATTTCTGATTGGCCTATGTTGGTCAGGCACTAGGGGAAAGGCTTCATTGTATAGAGTTAAGTAAATAGAAATAAATTCTTTGTAAGCCGAACAGGGATCATCATTTATGCAATGATTTGATACACAAGACCAGTCACATAATGTAAGTGCATTTTGAAATTTATTTTTGGAATGGGTGTTAATCTGTCTATATTGTCGAAGCTTTGTATTTGCTCGATCACATTTTATAGGAATCTGTAGAAATATAGGAAAGTGATCTGAAATATCTACTATCAGGATTTTGGATAAGCAATTATGGAGAGGAAAATTTGTCAGGATATTGTCAATTGTAGTTTGAGAGGTAGGAGTAATTCTGGTAGGTTTAATAAAAACAGGTAACAAAGAGCAGGATGCAACATTATTATAGAACTGAGATGATGATTTATGAATAGAAGCTGTTAGTAGATCAACATTAAAATCCCCAAGTATGAAAATAAGTCTATTAGCAAAATAATTTAAGAAACTGAAAAACTCCAATATTGTATTGTTTGTATCAGGTAAACAATTACCTGATTATTTATCCAGAAAGTTTGAAATTCGAAATAATTTTCTAATCTTAGAACGGCTTATTTCAATTCGATAACCAATACCATCTTCATCATAATGGCTGCATTGGTTGGCCTCATAGCGTATGCATTCTATGAGGGCTGTGACCCGCTACAATCGGGGAAGGTCACTAAGTTCGATCAGGTTTGGTCAGGTTTGATTTTAACTAGTTTTCAGTTGGTATGATTTATTGCTTATTATGAGATAATTGTTGAAAAAATATTTTAATTTAAAAAATAATATTTTTAAGTAATATTGTAATATTATTAATATTGTAATTTATGCAATATTTAATTATATTTTTAAGCAATTGTTTTTCTAAATTAAAACAAAAAAGTGATTTATGTCTTTTTAATTCCAGATCGTCCCATTGCTAGTCATGGAAGTGACAGGACATTTGCACGGATTGCCGGGGATCTTCATTGCCACCATTTTCAGTGCATCTCTGAGGTCGTCCAATCTTAAATAAATAATAAATAATTAATATTAATAATAATAAATAATTATTATTATTAAATAATTATAGCAAATATTATGCTTGATATAATTTTGTTAAATTATATAGTTTGTAATTGTATTATTGCCTTCAATGAATCTGAATTAGTAGTCAATGATCTTTGACCTCCAATTAGCTCCCTATCTGGAGCTTTGACGGCCATGTCAGCTGTGACGATGTATGACTTCGTGCTGCCAATTTATTCTCGTGTCACGAGTCATCAGATGACTGACAGACCGAAAACTATCATAACCAAGGTGTTGGGTAAGTTGATCAATCAATCAATCAATCAATCAATCAATCAATCAATCAATCAATCAATCAATCAATCAATCAATCAATCAATCAATCAATCTCTTCAATCAAATAGTTTTGCTGTACGGAGTGATAGCAATAGGCAGCGGTTACATTGCCCAGTACATGGGCGACTCGATCCTTCAAATCACCATAAGCATATTCGGCTTCGCTGGTGGTCCTCTGACGTCACTCATCGTCATGGGCGTCTGCTTTCCGTTCGTAAACGCTTGGGTGAGTAAATAGTTAAAATAATAAATAAATAAATAAATCAATCAATCAATAAATTAATTAATTAATAAATAATTTTATTACCAATTGAGGGCGCACTGTCCGGATTAGCGGTCAGCTTGTTGGTTCTGTCGTGGATGGCCATCGGGTCGGTGGTTATGAAGTCACCTCTGCCCGTCCTGAACCTCACGGCAGACAGGTGTCCCTCACTCGAGACAAACGTGACGTCGATGGTGGAACAAGTCATGACGCTGGCAACGTAAGGGAACCTTTGAACTGTCAAAGTTGTGTCAAAGAGGTGCCGAGTTCGAATCCCAGTCTGAACTGAATTTAGGTATTTATTTATTTTTGTAAATATATTTTTATATTTTTTAGAAAAATCACACCAGCGACATCAGCGGCAACGACAGCAGCTACAAGGGCTGCAGCAGCTACACTAGCTCCCTGGTACTACAGAATCTCTCACTTCTATTATGCATTCATGGCACTGACCATAGCCATTGCTGTGGCCATTCCCGTGTCTTTGGCCACCGGTGATTTGCTAATAATAAATTATGTTAATGAACCTCCTTAATTAACATTAATTAAGATTTTAATTTCCATTTTATTCAATTTATTACGTTTCGTCGATTTAAAAATATTTTAATTTAAAAATATTTTTTATTTATTTATTAATTTATTAATAAAAACTTTATTATTAAATAAAACCAGTTATAAGAATGACTTTATTCGCAATGTCAAGGTCGTGCCAAGGGCGTTGACCCCAAGTTGACCTTGAACTACAGGGACGATTGCCCTAAGTGGTGTCATCCAAAGATTTGCAGACCACCTGAGGTTGATGATGATAATGATGATGACGACGACGGCGGTGATGATGATGATGACAAGAATCTCGACCATGCAGTTAAGTATAGAATAATGGATTTATTATAATTTCATTTTTATTTGTTTTTGAATATAAATTATTTTTTTTATAAAAAATCTTAAAATATTTTTAAATATTATTTTAAAAATAATTGTTTTTAATTTTCTCTTTAAATTGAAGAAAATCGAACAGCTGGTCTTGAAAGAGAAGCCGTGAATAAAGAATGAATTAAACAAATAAATAAATAAATAATAAAAATAAATAAATAAAAATAAATCTTCGGGTGACACGATTTAACTTGGATTAACGTTTTGTTTGTGCAAGAAATAAAAACAAAGAAAAATTCTGTAGTTGTCCAAAGACGTGACGTGACGGTTGACCAAAGATGTCGCTATATCGGCTACTGTCGCTGCTGCGGTTACTACATCGGCTACTGTCGCTACCGTCAGCATATTTGGCCAAATTATGAAGTTCTAATGCAGACTCATTACAGAGTTGACCTGGAAAATGCTGTTCCAATACAATGTTGATTCCTAAATGCTTGTCATCCACAACAACAACAACAGCAACAACAGCACCAACAACAGCAACAACAACTTCAACAACAGAAGATAGACATTACGACTCCACTGAAGATCACTCGAAAGAGATTTTTTTTTATTACTTAAGACTAACTTAACCTGAAGTTTCGCATCCATCCACCCATCGACCCACGAATTAGACATCCCCAACAAGTATTATTTTACCTCTTTTGGTATTTTGTTTACGATTATTTAATAACTTTCTATTTTATTTATTTAATTATTTAATTGTTTAGTTATTTATTTATTTACATTTTGTGACAACTACTTCTACGTAATGATTGGTATCTCAGCGGACGGTTGGATGTAATTCGTCGACAACACTCGAGTTAAAAACCCGTCTCGTTGTGTAAACAATCCTCATCGCGTATCGTCGTTGTTCTTGTTGTTGTTGTTGTTGTTGATATTGTCGTTGTTGTTGTTGCGGAGATCGAGTTACGCAACATTTATACACATCAGATAATCCAGAATAATCGTTAAAATCATTTTATTAAAAACATGAACGATTTGAAATTGTTCCATTGGACCGATTACTTGGTCTTCGGAATCTTCCTGACAGTTTCTGTTGCTGTCGGATTCGTCGTCGGATGGAGGGATAGGAAGAAAACGACTTCCAAGGATTTCCTGACGGGTGGAAAGACCATGCATTGGTTGCCCACAGCCCTCTCCATACAGGTTTTTCCATAGGGACGTAAACAATGTTGTTGTTGTTGTTGTTGTTGATGTTTTGTTTGTTGTTGTTGTTTATTGTCTGTTGATGATGTCGTTGTTGATGTTAATGTTAATTATATTAATACAATAATAATTATAATAAATATGTTACAATATATTATAATTACATTATAATAATTTTCTTACGGCAAACTTCGTCTGTGGTGTGTTATTATGTCATTATAATAACATAATTATAATAACACGACAACAACAACAACAATAATGATAATAATAATAATAATAATAATAATAATAATAACAATAATAATAATAATAAATATATAATTATATTATTATTATTATTATTATAATTTCCTTAAGGCGAGCTTCGTCAGCGGTGTGTTTGTCCTGTCGACACCTGTTGAGACTTATTACTTTGGCACGATGTTCACCTACATCATCGTCGGTTGCGCAATCGCCAACCCGATCTCGAGTCACGTGTTCCTGTCCATCTATCACAAGCTCAACCTCGTCAGCGCTTACGAGGTCACAGAGGGCAGATAGAGTTTCATTTGATATTATTATTATTATTATTATTATTATTATTATTATTATTATTATTATTATTATTATTATTATTATTATTATTATTATTATTATTATTATTATTATTATTATTATTATTATTATTATAGGTGCAAATCGTTGGTCACGTGATACTGTTTATTTCATAATTATTTTATTATTTTGTTATATTTATTCTGTTAAAATGATTACATAATTATATTATTATTCTCTCATATTTATTCTGCTATAATTAATATATATAATTTTATTGCTCTGTCAGTATTTGGAGAGGCGATTCAACAAGTCCGTCAGGGTATCAGGGGCTGCCACGTTTTGCATCATGGTGGTGGGTCATTCAGTGCATTGGGTCACATTGGGTCGTAATGCATTACGATGAATCAATTCATGCTATAATTAATAATTATTTTATTTTATCTTTAATTTTGGTTTATTCGTTGAAATTATTTATCAATTATTCTCAATAATAATAATAATAATAATAATAATAAAATTGCATTATTCTTCAGCTTCTGTACAATTCAGTTCTCCTGTACACACCTGCAATGGCCCTCGCTCAAGGTTCAAGTGTTGTTTCGTTGTGATTGTTTTTTTTTTCTTTTTTTTTTGGTTATTTGTTTTAGAAATTCAGAAATTTCTAAGTAATTTGTTACGGAAATGCGTCTCCCTCATCTTGTATCGAATCCATTCTTAACGCTCGTACAAGGACATATATTCGTATTTTGGACATAAATTTAAAAGGATTTTTAATGAAAAATTTATAAAAAAATTTGATAAAATCAATTATAAATATTATTATAATTATTTCATAAAAGCTAATTCCATTTATAAATTTTATGATTAATATGATTAATAATATATTATTTTTGCAAATAATATTATTAATTATGACAGCGATGATGACGATGTCGATAATAATTATAATAATAATATTATTATTAATCACATACCAGTGACTGGCCTGTCGATAGACATATCAATACTACTGTGTGGATCCATTTGCACAATTTACACAGCTTTGGTTAATATGATTTAACAAAATCATATTTATTGTAATCATTTGTTATTTAATTTATTAATTTATTTGTTTAATAAATATTTATAATAATTATTATTATTATCATTATTATTATTATTATTATTATAATTATTAAGCAATGTTATTGTTATGTAATTTATCTTATTTAAAATTATATATTTATATATATAGAATATAAAATTGTAAAACTAATATTAATTATTAATATTGAATATAATGTCATTGATACGTAATTTATTTTAATAATATTTTAATAATTTATTATAATTTAAACAAATAAAAATAAAATAAAATCACATGAATATTAAATAGGGTGGTCTTAAAGGTACAATTTGGATCGACTTCATGCAAATGATGGTTCTTTTCCTGAGTCTCATCACCATCATCGTCCTGGGTGGCATCAAAGTGGGTGGTCTTTCCAACGTCTGGGTGGCCGGAAAGAGAGGCGGAAGAATTGTATTCGACAAGTGATGCTATATTTTTAAATAACTAAAAAATAAATTTTATTTAAAATAAATTATAAATTAAATTACATTATATATTATACATATATTTTTATTTATTTATTTTTTATTTATTTTATTTATTTATTTTATAAAATTCATTTTTATACGATATTGTTTATAAAAAAAATTATTTTAAATATATTTCTAGCTTTAAAATCGACCCTACGTTGAGAAATACGTTTTGGACGCAAGTCATCGGTGGAGGGACAGGTGCGGTGGCCCTGTGGATATCCAGTCAGGTCATTGTGCAGAAGTTCATCAGTGTCAGGTCTCTCAAAGATGCACACAAGTGAATTATATTTTAATAAAAATAATTATAATAATATAAAATAGTTATTATATTATTATATATTATTATTATTATTATTGTTGTTATTATTATTATTATTAATATTTTATTATTATTGTTATTATTATTATTATTAATATTTTATTATTATTGTTATTATTATTATTATTTTATTATTATTATTAGTAGTAGTATTATTATAACTATTATTTTTATTATTATTATTAATTTCAGAACTAAATTTTATAATTGATTTATTTTTTTTCTATTTATGAAATCCAGATCGGTATATTTCAATATCTTGACGAACCTGATTTTTACCGGAATGGCCTCCTTGGTGGGCCTGATTGCCTACGCCTACTTTGAGGGTTGTGACCCTTTGACCTCGGGAAAGATCACGAAATACGATCAGGTGAGCATCTTCAAAAACAAAAACACAGAATTGAGAGTTTAAAATAAATTCAATATAAATTCCATTTAAAAAAAAATCATAATTAATTCAAGATAAATGCCATTAAGAGCTTTAATTAATCCAAAATAAAATTTTAATTAATTCAAAATAGATGCTATTAAAAAATTGACTCTGAACACCTCAGATAGTACCCATGTTGGTTATGGAAATATCAGAGAACCTTCACGGACTGCCAGGTACTTTCATGGCAGCCATTTTTAGTGCTTCGCTGAGGCAAGTGAAATTTCAAAAGTTTTAAGTGTAAATTTCATGTAAAGTCTCTGTAAACTAAATGTAAAGTAATGTCCAAAGTAAATGTAAAGTCTATGTAGAATGATGATGTAAAGTCCATGTGAAGTAATTGTAAAGTCTGTGTAAACTAAATGTAAAGTAATGTCCAAAGTAAATGTAAAGTCTATGTAAAATGATGATGTAAAGTCCATATGAAGTAATTGTAAAGTCTGTGTAAACTAAATGTAAACTAAATGTAAAGCTCATGTAAAGTCTCTGTTAACTAAATGTAAAGTCTGTTGGGAGTAATGTAAAGTAATGTCCAAAGTAAATGTAAAGTATATGTAGAATGATGATGTAAAGTCCATGTAAAGTAATTGTAAAGTCTGTGTAAACTAAATGTAAACTAAATGTAAGGTCTCTGTAAAGTCTGTGGGAAATAATGTAAAGTCTGTGAGAAGTAATGTTTTTCCAAACTAAATGTAAGGTCTATGTAAAATGATGTAAAGTCCATGTAAAGTAATTGTAAAGCCTGTGTAAATTAAATGTAAACTAAATGTAAAGCCCATGTAAAGTCTCTGTAAACTAAGTGTAAAGTCTGTGGGGAGTAATGTAAAGTTTATCTAAAGTAAATGTAAAGTCTATGTAAAATGATGTAAAGTCTACGTAAAGTAATTGTAAAGTCTTTGTAAACTAAATGTAAAGTCCATGTAAAGTCTTTGTAAAGTCTGTGGGGAATAATGTAAAGTTTGTCTAAAGTAAATGTAAAGTCTCTAAGAAGTAAACTTATAATCTGTGTAAAGTAAACGTGTTTACCAATCTTTCGTCATCATTATCAAGCTCTCTAGCTGGCGGATTAACAGCTCTTTCGGCCGTGTCTATGGTAGACTTCATCCTACCCATTTACCTCCGTTGCAAAGGACATCCCATGGCAGAAAGTACGAGGACCATTCTGACCAGAGCTCTTAGTAAGAACGGTACTTGGATAAGTGACAGGCACAAGCCAACTCGCAGAGGCACAAGGTCTGGGGTCAGGTTGGTTAGGGTAAGGTTTGGGTAGAGTTAGGGTAAGATCTGGGTAGGGTTAGGGTAAGGTTAGATACCCACCTGTGAGTTGGCTTGTGCCTAACACTTATCCAGCATTCGATAAGAATTATCTCATACGATATAAGTTAATAATTTAATTATTTCACAATTTATTTCATTGATTGACTTATTTATTTATTTATTTATTTATTTATTCATTCATTTATTCATTTATTTATTTATTTATTTATTTATTTATTTATTTATTTATTTATTTAATTATTTAAGTATCGAATACCTTGTACAGTACTGATGTACGGTGTGATTGCCGTTGGTACTGGGTACGCAGCCCAGTTTGCAGGCAGTTCAATTCTTCAACTGACAGTCAGCATCTTCGGCTTCGTTGGTGGTCCTCTGACGTCACCGATCGTTCTTGGAGTCTTACTTCCGTTCGTCAACTCATGGGTTAATTTATTAATTTATTCATGAATTTTAGGAAAATTTGTAAATTAATTAATAAATTTATGTAATTAGTGGATACTATTGAATATTTACGAATTATTAAGTTTAAATAAACAAAAATTAGATTTAATATCTTGTATTTGTCGTGTGATCTCTATTTGTAATATAGTAAATACAATATACAATACAAAATTCATGCTACAATACTTTGCATTTAATAAAATGGATACCATTGATACAATATATACTATAATGTTATAATACAGCTACAATACCAAAAAGCATACAATACAAGGTAAGGTACGTCTATATCTTTTAAAGGGAGTCTTAGCCGGTCTGATATCCAGTTTGGCTGTTTCCTCTTGGATTGCCATAGGATCAGTTCTGGCCAAAAGTCCTCTGCCTATACTCAGTCTCTCGTCAGAAAGTTGTCCAGTTGACTACATGAGGAATTCGTCTTTGTTTCATCTTTACAGTACAAGTGGGACCACCACTGAGTTGAACTTCGAGTCGACAAAGCTGTTAGGCTCTTGTACTGTCTGACCTATAAATTGGATTGTTATTATTATTATTATTATTATTATTATTATTATTATTATTACTCGCGTTATTATTATTATTATTATTACTGATTGTTATTATTATTCATTTAACCAAGGCCTCATCAATTCGGACACGGATCACTTGCTCCATGGTATTACAGGGTGTCGTATTTTTACTACGCCATCATTTCTTTGTTAGTGGCATTGGTCGTAGCTGTCCCAGTTTCTCTTATCACAGGTGAGGCAATAATTATAATTCCCCTTCTTGATAATTATATTATAATATATTTTATTATGTTATAATATATTTATTACATTATAATATATTTTATTAAGTTGTTTTTTTATTTTATCATGTTATATTATATTTTATTCTGATATTCTATAAATTAAACTCAGGCAAGGCCAAGAACGTGGATAGGAGGCTGACATTCAACTGTTTTGATAGCTGTTGTTCCCGTTCTTCTTGTTGTTGTTTTTGTTCGAAATCTTGCGAAATTTGCCTCAAATGCGGGACCCGTGATGCGGTCCAAGATACCGAAGAAAATGCCGAAAAAAACGAGGTAAAATTCAGTATCTAAAGTTTGAATTTAATTACCGTCAAATTATTATAAAAAATTAGTTGAAATTTGTAAATTATTGAGCAGCAATTATTATGCTTATAATTAATTTAATATATCTTTTGAGTGTAATTATTTCATAATTCATATTTCAATTTCATAATTTCAGGCGACATCGGACAAAACGAACGAAGAGAAATCGGAGAAATGTCACGTAAATCCTGCTTTTGACAAAGAAAATGAAAATAATTTCGATTCATCGCAATTTCGTGTTTAAAAAAATATGTTTAAAAATAAATTAATTTACGTAATAAACAAAAATTTATGTAATAAATTACGTAATAAATTGAATGTAGTCGCTCTGACGCTAAGTTGTCAAGCGTTGCTATGCTCTGCTAAGGGGCGTAATTTGAAATTACCGGCTTATTCTCCGTGTTGTTTACTTTTTTCCGGGCGTATCCGGTATCGTTAAATGGCCGAATGCGTGATTTTTCTGAAAAGAAATTAGTTTTTACGGATTATAATTTGCATATTGTGGATTATTTAAAAGGTAAATCATCAAAAACTTGATTTCGCTTGGTCGTACGTTCAGAGAAACTAATCGCTTCTCTACATGACGAGGGAGGGGACTGCTCAAATTGAAAATGTATTAAAAATTTGTTCAAAATTCATGAAAATTATGAAATTTTCTATTCATTTCTGACCACGAACTTCAACAAACATTTGAAGTCCTTGAAATCAAATCAAGTGCTTCTATTTTCTAATAAAAATTAAACAAATACGAGTGACATTTTATTGCAAAAAATGTCAGATAAAATTCCAATTGAATGAAACAAGCGACAGCTTTTATTCGTTTTCCATTTCAAAACGACAGATTTGTCAATAACTTTTTTTTATACGATATCGCATAACGGAGTAGCATTTAAGTGATTTAATATTAACGGTTTGTTCTAGTAATAATTTAATTTAATATTAATATAAATAATATTATTAATATTAATAATATTAATATTTTAATATAATAACATTTACTACAGAGAAATTATACAACACTGTTGGCTGCCATATTTTCACTGCAAAATTGAATTAAGGCATTTTATTGACATTCCTGGCGTAATAATGCCCTTATTAAGTCATAAAAAAAATAGAATAAAAATGATTCTCTTCTGCTCCAAAAATGCTCCACATTTGACTTTTACCCTCTTCACGTCCGAATTCCAAAGCATGTCAAAGTTCAACAAACCTCTTGAATAACATTTGAGGCCTCATTATGTACTCGAATCTGAAATTATTAAATCTTCCGTTTCTAATCGTCACAACTTTGTCTAGACCGCGATTTTCAAGCGGATGTAGTTACCTGAATTGGTCACGGGTTAACCCTCTAAGCTAAGTTTACCTGCCCGGATAGTTGAGACTTTCTTAAGGAGGTAATCTGGTTTTTACAAAAGAAAAAAAAACACGGGAGACATTTTTTCTTAATTTGGGCTAAAAAAAAATAGAATTTAAAGTTTAAAAATTGATTTTAAAGTATATTAGGCTGACCCAACATGGTCGAAGTGAAGCATTTTCATTGGGCCGATTATATGGTTTTCGGAATATTTCTGAGCATTTCGGCCGGAGTTGGATTTTTCTTCGGATGGAGAGACAGAAAGAAGACTTCGGTCAAGGATTTTCTGACAGGTGGAAGGAAGATGCATTGGATTCCTGTGGCTCTTTCCATGCAGGTTGAATTTTTTTGTCTCGTTTCAAGGACTTGATTCTTAACGGGTGGCTTGTTACTAGAAATAATTCTTTAATGAAGTGGGGAACTTGAATGCTTTAGTTTTTTCTGGGAAAACCTTACCTTGTAATTGCTCAGAAAGTTACAATTATTTTATGGCTCTATTCACAGTTAATAAAATTTCAATAGGTTTGTTTAGGTCACGATTTCGATTTCTCCATCGATTCAGTCTGAAGGATGGAATAAACGTTCTGTTTATATTTGTATTATGTTTATATTAATATTGTAAAACAATCCAGAAAAGATTTTTACCGATTTGAATTTATCAATTCTCCAGGCTTCATTTCTGTCGGCCATTTTCATTCTGTCCACTCCTGTGGAATTCTACTATTTCGGTACGACTTATTATTATCTCTTCCTGACTTATGTTGTGGCTCTGCCGATATCCGCCAACGTATTCCTGTCTGTCTTTTACAAGATGAATCTACTCAGTGCCTACGAGGTTGAGTCCTGTAGACTTTCGTTCTTTGTTTAACTGGAGAGAATACAAATTTTAAATATAATAATATATACTAAAATAAATATAATTTCCTTTTTAAAGTATTTGGAAATGAGATTCAACAAGTTAATACGGGTTGCTGGCGCATCAACGTTTTGTCTCATGATGGTTGGCTGTTGTTTTTCTTTGTTTTGATTTTAATTTATTTTGGATTTTTTTGGTAAATACATTTTTGCAGAAATTATATAAAATGATGATTAATTTGTAGGTCCTTTATATGCCAGTCGTACTTTATACTCCCGCCATTGCGTTGGCTCAGGGTAAGTTGAAACATTCGATTCAATAATATCTTTTAAAAAACATTTACAGAAAAATTTATTTTGCTTTTAAAAAAAATTAATTAATTAATTAAATAAAAATAAGAAATCCTAAATTAAATTCACATCTTAGTTTTATTTTTGATTGAGTTCAACTGGCCTTCCAGTGACCGGACTTTCAATCAACATTTCAATCCTCCTCTGTGGATCCATCTGCACCTTGTACACTTTCCTGGTGAGATCGCAAATCAATCACCAAGCTTGCTAGTGATTGACAATCTCTAAACCATGACGATTGATTGATTGATTGATTGATTGTTGATTGATTGATTGGTTGTTGATTGATTGATTGATTGATTGATTGATTGATTGATTGATTGATTGATTGATTGATTGATTGATTGATTGATTGATTGATTGATTGATTGATTGATTGATTGATCCGTTGACAAGGGAGGGATGAAGGCCACGGTGTGGAACGACTTCCTTCAGATGGTGATCATCATAGCCGGATTAATCTGCATCATAATCATTGGAAGTCTAAAATTGGGAGGAATACAAAGAGTTTGGGAGATAAATGAGGAAGGTGGAAGAATCATCTTCAATGAGTGAGTCTCCTTCTCTTCCGATTGATTTCTAACGCTTGAACGTAGCTGGCAGTTGAGGAATCAATCGATCAATCGATTGAAATGGATTTCAATCAAGCTTTAGATTCGATCCGACCATTCGGACGACATTTTGGACGCAATTCGTAGGAGGTTCGTTCGTCAGTTTTTCACTCTACACGTCCAGTCAGACCATCATTCAGAAGTTTCTGAGCGTCAAAAGTCTCAAAGATGCTTACAAGTTAACTTTGTTTCGTGATTATAATTGATTTTATATTATTTTTTTCAAATATATATAAATATATATTCTTTAATCTTAAAATGTTATCGTCCGTTTAGATTTTTCGATTTTTTTTCTGGGAATTAAAAAAAATGTATTGATTAAAAACAACAAAATTTAAAATTGATTTTTAAAACATTAAAGTAATTTTTCTTCTGTCTCTTAACTTCTACCAGATCCATCTACTTGGATGCATTCACGAGTTTTCTGTTCATCACTTTGGTGGCATTGGTGGGCATCCTTTCCTATGCCTTCTACGCCACCTGTGACCCACTTACAGCCAATAGGATCACAAAGAGCGATCAGGCACGTGACAAAACATGTCAAGAAGCAATTTAATTTAATATTTAATAAATTTATTAACTATTACCAATCAGTTGATTCCACTCTTGGTGATGGAAGTATTGTCTTCATACCCAGGCCTACCTGGGCTGTTCATTGCGACCACTTTCAGTGCCGCTCTGAGGTTTTCCCCTCCAAATTATTTTGTCAGATTGAATTTTTAATTTAATTACTTAAGTTAATAATAGTTGAATAATAATTAATTGAAGATTAGTTTAATGTATTGGCCGTTCGATATTTAAATTTAGCTTTTAATAACCAATCTTTGCAACAGTTCACTCTCTGGAGGTTTGAATGCTCTCTCGGCTGTTGTCATGACAGACTTCATCTGTCCTTTGTACAACTGGTTGAGAGAAGAGCAAATGAGGGAGAGGAAAAGAGCCAACCTTTCGAAAGCCTTGGGTGAGTTGAGTTTAACGTGATGTGTTTTATTTTAAGTTTCAATACTAAATAGGAAAATGATAGAAAGAAAATATTCAAGAAATAATTTTGTTAAATTAATGAATTAATTCATTTTTGTGGAGTATTTTTAAAAATTAATTTCAACAAAAACAAAACCTTATTTTGTAGGGCTCTAGCAGTTGATTTGTCATTTCTGAAATTAAATGTGATAAATTTAAAATCGGAATTAATTTTTAACCAATTCTCACCTTCCTTGTAGTCTTGGGCTTTGGAGTGTTTTCCATCGGATCCGGTTACTTGGCACAGTTTCTTGGAGACTCCATTTTGCAAATCTCCATCAGCATCTTTGGATTCGTTGGTGGCCCTCTGACGGCTCTTCTTGTGCTCGGGATTTGCTTCCCATTCGTAAACTGCTGGGTTAAGTATTAAATATTATTATAATAATAATTCGTTATAATAAATCTCATAGTTTCGTAAAATTTCCAAATATGCAGCTTCAAAAGGCATACATGCATATACACGATAGAGTGTACGCTTTGGCGGGCTTCAGCGGGCCGGCCCTTACAGGTCTCTAATACACATCAAAGGATGCCCAACATTCAGCGCCCGAATACCTTCATTCATTCATAGATTTCTCAAATATATAAATTTAAATGTAAATTTATAAATATTACAAATATAAGAATTAATAATTATAATAATTATATAAACTTTCAGGGAGCTTTCTCAGGGCTGGTAATGAGTTTGGCCATTACATCGTGGATGGCAGTAGGGTCGATTTTGTCCAAGGTTTCCGCTCCAAAGTTAAGTCTTTCGACCGATGGATGTCCGATCGATAACATCACATCTTTCATGTCGCCGTTTCCTATTGGGTTGGTTCAAGTAATTTATTATTTATCGTTATTGTTATTATTATTATTATTATTGTTATTATTATTATTATTACAGTAATTTGTTTGATAATCCAGTATGAGCCATTTCCTTATTAGTTGTTGTTCAGATGTTTAAATGAATTTAGAGACAGTTTAATTATCTTTTATTACAATTTAATTTTTTTTTGTTTAAATTACTTTTTAAATTTGTTTTTTAAAAGTAATTTTTTTATTACAGACCCCTGTCAACTCCAACGCCCCATAACGCAGTATCGTGGTTTTATCGCATCTCTCACTTTTACTATGCTCCGGTATCCATAGCCATTGCTTTGGTGGTGGCCATACCCATCTCGTTAATAACTGGTTGGTCAGGTTTTACCAATTATACTAATATATAAAAATAATAATACTAATCCCACTAATAAAAATAATAATACTAATAACACTAATAATACTAATAACACTAATAATACTAATAACACTAATAATACTAATAACACTAATAATAATATTAATAATAATAATACTAATCCCCTAGAATGGTATTACATTCCCTTGGGGTATGCTCTGAATTTGTGATTGAGACTTAATTAATAAGGATGTGTCGATGTTGTTGTCAGATTTAAAATAATTGTTATTTAATATTTAAAAATATAATATAATAAATATTATAATATAATAAATATATATAATAAAAACAACTTATTTTTTATGCCGTCCAATCAAATCGCAGGTACCGCGAAAGGAACAGATGCTCAGTTGATATTCGATTGGAATAAATGCATTCCATGGAAATACAGGAAGTCGACAAATAAAGATTTTAGAATTCAGGTAGACTAATTTAGATGTGCAAAGCAAAGGTTATCATTAACGTGCATTCATTCATTCATTCATTCATTCATTCACACATTCATTCAGTCACGTATTCCTTCACTCATCCATTCATTCATTCACTCACTCATTCACTCAGTCATACATTCATTCACTTCATTCATAACTTCAAGTACTCTCTGACACATTTTCTTTATTCAAAATTTAAAAAAAAAAGTCCTCGTGCATTTCAAAGTACTGCTTTTGTAAGCCGTGATAATAAGCCTAATTAATAATATAATTATATTCTGTATAATATATTTAATGATTTAAATATAACTTATATTTATTTAATTAATTAATTGATATTAATAATAGTAATAATAATAATAATAACAAATAATTTGTTCTTAACAGCCCTTTGGTAAAACAAGGCGGACAAAGTCCGAAGCGGAGTTTGAGAATTCCTCGTATTTCGCTGACAATCAAATCGAAACTGAAACCAAGAACCAGGATTCCATTTTCTCAACGAAACTATAGTTTATTTTTATCTTCATTTCCTTTGAAATAAACACGCGTCCGTTGGTGCTGCTTCGTGTGTCTGATGGTTGTTTGTACCGTTTGTACCGTGTGTTTATGTTTTTTATGGATATTTCTTTTAGTCTGATAATTAGAGATAATCCGATAATATAAAAGATTATTTTATAATTTATGATTGGAGAAGGATTTATTTTGGTTTAATTTAATTAAATTTAATTTATTTCTCCTTGAAATCGCTCGTTTGGAATCAAAAATTTGAACAGAATTGTTGGTTGCTTGACTGAGATCAGTTTATTGGATGTGACAGGAAAAATACAAGCAATTTCAAGCGCACGTAGTCTGCAAAATTGAGCATCAAGTTGTTTATCAACTGATTAATTATTTAGCGCTTTAGAAAATATGGTCACCGACAATTGAAACAACGTTTGAAATCAAACTGCTGGAATGGGTGCAAAGTTCAAAGTTCACGAGTTCGAATCAAAGACGAGTCTTCAGAAGGCTGCCATCTTTCTTTTCTTTTCTGCCTGTTGAACACGTCAAAGGTATCAATTTAACCAATAAATTGACCACAATTATGTTGATAAATAAATTAAATAAATAAAATAATTAATCAATAAACAATAAGGAATTTAATAAATTTAACGTTTATAATAAATGATTAAACGCTAACTTATCCATGGAGATTTAACTTTTTTATTTTATCAATTTAACTGAATAATTTAATAAATTTAATTAATTTAATAATTTAAACAATTATTTAATTATTTTTCATTTAAAAATTAAATTAATTAAGTAATCGTTATAATTAATTTCAGTCTCTCACAGGATACACGAAAATCTCTGCTTCATCTTTGCCAAACTTGTTGACAGCCAGACATTTATAATTTCCTCTGTCTCTCTTCCAGTCCAACTTCCTAATCAACAGGTCTCCGTTGGGGAAAAGCTACGAATTAAGAACTAAAGTTTGAATATTAAATCGATTTAATACAAAAAAAGGAGAATTAATAAAAAAATTAAATTATATTATAATTGGTCACTCAATTATTTAAATATTTTAAAATGAAAATATTAAATTTATTAAACCTAATTAATCGTTATTATTAATTAATTGTTTTTAATTAATTATTTAATTTATTAATATTATGTATTATTATTTATTTAAAATATTTATTTTAACAACCCAATTAATTTAATTTGATTATTTTTAAGGCTATGTTTTTTATTGTTCTATCTTACGACATCCTATGACATAATAAACCTGATAGCCCTTTTGGTTAAACTTGACCCTGTGACCCCTGGGGTCAATCCACTCAATGTGGGGTTTGGGGTCACCATGGGCCCTGCACTGGAGGATGGAATCGTCACCTTCGTGGTCGATGATGCTCAGTGTGTGCATGTGGATGTCAGCTGATTGGAATAATTATAATTATAATAATTATAATTTCCGCATAATATAATAAAATCTAATATAATATAATATAATTATTATTATTATAAATAATTAGAAATATAATTACAATTATAATGTCTGTATTGAATTTATTATTTATATTTATTATTTATTATTGTTAATAATTACGTTTAAAATTATAATGGCAATCGCCTTATGTAATAATAATAATAATAATCATAATAATATTTCAAATTAATCAATTTAATAATCGTGAAATTTGTACTAATTATAATTATATTGAATTTATTAAAAATATTTATTATATTCGTTATAATTATTATAACAATTAATTAATTATTATAATTAATTTTTAATTTATTATTATTTACTAACGTTTTGAGTTGACCAGAATATCACCATCGCAGTAACCTTTCGATGCCAAATACTTGCTTCTCTGTTCTGCTGTTTTTTTTTTCGGAATAAAATCGATTTAAGGAAATAAATCAAGAAATAAATCGAGAAATAAATTGATAATTTATTGAAATGTAATTTAAAATGCATTAATTATTAAGGAACAAAGATAAAAATTGTTATTAATAATAAATTATCGTTCAAATTTAAAATGTAATATGCTTCAGAAGTAGTTGCATTTATGTAGCGCGACTTGTAAACAAAACTGCCTTGCAATCAAAAAATTCAATCGTTAAATCTTCGAAATTCATCTAGCGCACACTTACCAAGTCCCCTCACATCTAGAGCAACAAATAGCACCCATTTCAACCAACCAATCAACCAAAACCGGGGTTGAACCGACCTACGCTCAGGTTGAAAGTCACGAGCAGTTCTTCAATGTCCTGTGAGGATTTCTGAAAGCAAGTGATGATCCCCTCGAAGGATTTGGTGACACAGGGCAAGGTCAGGATGTGGTCGGTCCTTCTGAACTTCAGGAATCCTTCGTTCAATCGGTCGAAGTACTTGAGTTCAGTTTCACGATCAGGATCGTAAGCTTTCAGGTTCTGTCATATGACGTAGGGGATGGATGGATGGATGGATGGATGGATGGATGGATGGATGGATGGATGGATGGATGGATGGATGGATGGATCAGTGGATGGATCAGTGGATGGATCAGTGGATGGGGTGGTGGAAGAGATGCGATTGTTTGTTGTTAGCGGAATATTACAATAGTAATATTAGTAAATATTATTAATTATTATTATTATTATTTTCAAATTATTAATTATTATTATTATTAATTTCAAATTATTACCACTTTTCATTGACTGGAAGTCATCAATTATTTTCATATTTATAATAATAACAAAGAAATGTAATTCTGTTATTTAATACGACAAAACAAAACAATTGCCATCAAATTCTCCAGATTAAAAACAACCCGTCAATTTATTATAATAAATAATATTATAATTATAATAAAATAATTATTTATTAAAAACAGACGTAATTAATATTCATAATTAATATTCATAATTAATATTCATAATTTACCCCTATTTTTGCCTTGGTCTTGAACATCCAGTAGACGTGACTGGCCGGAATGCCGTGGTGGGTGCAGTGGAGTTTGACCTCTGCCCCTTCCAGGATTTGAACCTGCTCCAGCGTGTCCTCATCGAAGAACATGGAATTCACTGCACAAACCATCATCATCATCATCAGTGAAGTCTTCCTTATTATCGCCATCGTTGAGATATTGAGTTGAAAAAAAGTTATTGTTAATGCTGCTGCTATTATTAATATTATTATTGTTAATATTGTTGGAAAATTATTGTTAATTAATACATTAATTATTCGTTTATCTATTAAGTTCTGGCAAGTCTCTGGCACTGCCAGGGGTCGCCATTTTATAACGAATGAGGTGAAATTATGAGGCGCAGAAAGTACTCGAGGATGAGTGGATGGAACAACTTCTCCGAGGAAAGATATTTCCTGTCCATTTCTTAATTTGACACTTTCATTCCTTCACCTATTTTTCCCAAGCCTTCCATCTATCATATCCATACGTCAGACTTTCCATAAATAAATCCTCTCGTCCATCTTTCTGTCTGTCTTCTGTTTATCCTTCCTTCCATCCGTCCATCCTTCCAATAATGTGGAACAATGTCTTGAGGATCGTTGATTCGTTGCGTCCGATAATCAACTGAAAACAGGAAGTAAAACTGGAAACAACAACATCAACAACAACAACAATAACAACATCTTCACTCGAAATACTTCCAATATCCGTTTCCTATTCGCATGGAGAGTCATTCACCAATGACAATGAGTCAACAACAACAATGACGAAGACGACGATGATGATGGTGATGACGACGACGATGACGATAGTGATTAGCTCTCTTTCAACCATCAACCAACAAACACACAAACAAACATACAAACGAACAAACAGAACGACACAGACCCATCACAACCAGCATAACATAGAAAACACAGAAGCAATAAAAACTCTCCAATTAACTTGCGTAGGTTGGCCGAGTAGTTAACTGCTCAGCTCATTCGATAGAATATTCTTTCTTGTTCCAAATAATAATAATAATAATAATAATAATAATAATAATAATAATAATAATAAAAATCATAATAATAATAATAATAATAATAACAATAATAATAATATTTTTAAAAAAATAGACGAAGACGCCATTTTCCAAGCCTCATTCGCGCCGTTCCTTCAGCGTGGAGTTCATTTCGCTTGTGTTTTCCAGTAGCGGTTGTTGCTTTTTATCGTCTGCTTCGCCTGGAAATCTTCCGCTGTTCGAGGGAGGTGTTCAAACAACGAACTTTTTTGGCGGGGTTTCCTCTTGATTTCCTCCGTTTTTCTGTCATTTATTGAACAACTGACGTTCAGACTGAATTTTCTGATTGTTTGGTTGGTTGGTTGGTCGGTCGATCGGTTGATTTGAGCCACAGAACGAGGTGAGTTACGTTGTTGTTGTTGTTGTGTTTTTAATAGATGTTTTTACTTCACATTACCTGTGCTGATAATCGATAAATATTTGTGTTATTAGAGAAATTAAAAATAATTTCATTTAGATACAAGCTGAAAAGTCGTTAAAAAAAAAGTGGACCATAAAGAAAACACTCCGGCCATTGTTATCGGTTCGTAATGTCAACAAAAGTCCCACCTGGAAATCATAAAAAGAAAATTTGCGTCAAATTCGAGCCACAGGCGTGGAGAAAAGTTTTGTGCAAAAACTGTTTCAAAACTCGAGAGGAGCACAGTGCACCTGACGGACAATCGTTGTCGGGTGACAAAACCACCGCGGACCCACACCAAGACCCCAATCAAAGGGACATCATCAGGAAATGCTTGGGCGGAGCTTCCGCGAATCCAAAACTTCGCCACAGCGTGAGTCTGGATAATGTCAATTTTGACGGAAAGGAAGATCAAGACTCTTTCGGCCACTATTCCAGGAGATCCGTGTCTCCAGGGCTCGGTGAGAATGCCTCTGCAAGAGGTCGTGACGTTTGCACGAGACCGGCCACACCGTTTGTTGGCAACAGAAGCATGGATAGCAGAGAGGAGGTGATTAAGGTAGCTGGCAGAGCAGAGTCTTCCAATGAACAGGCAGGCTATTCTTCTGCTCGCAAAAAAGACGAAGGTGCGAGCGAAGATTCATCAAGGAATGATCAGGATTCGAAGCCGGCACCTACGAGCCACCACCTATCGAAGGAAACGTCGAAAGACGTCAATAACGATCAAGAGGCCGACCAAAATGGCGACGGTAAACTTGAAAATAGAACCGAAGACAATGAAAAGAAAAAGAAGACGGAAAAAACTGTCTTCTCAGATTGCGGACTGGAAATAGCGAAGCAGACATTTGCCGAGCAGCAGGCCGCACTCCACCAGCAATCCAGCACCAACACTACTACGCCTACTTCCAACAATGAGGCTGCAAGATCGAGCGAGCACGGTGAGAGCCGTTGTGCAAAACTAGACGATGCCTTAGGCTCGGATGTAAAGTTTCCAGGAGCCGTTTCTCAAATAAACAATTCTCTTCCAAATCGCGCTTTAAATTTTCTCGGTTCGGTTAATCAAGATGTAAATAGAAATAGTAACAACGATGTTGAAAACGACGGCAACAAAAACAATGATAATAATAATAATAACAATATTAATGATAAAAACGATGAGTTAAAGATTTCTTTGGAGCAAAAGACCAGCAAATTCACACCTGGGGATTCTAATGATTTGCCGGTAGAGTGCGATAATCGAGCGACATCGGAACCCGGAAAAGATCGTCCAACGCCGGTGGAATTTTGCTTCGACGGAACGAGAATCGAGCATCGCGATGCAGACGACTTTCAAAAGAGCGAATCTACTCAAATCTCGGTGAACAATCACGACAACTACTGCGTCGGCAACAACGACAACAGCAACACCATCGGCGACAGCAACAACAACAGCCAGATTCACTCGTTCAGTTCCACTCTGAAAGTATCAGTCGCCAACAAAACCATTCAACTCAATCCAGAAGTGAATTCTGACAGCGACGTTGATTTTCTCGATAGGAGGTTCATTTCTTACCTTGCAAACGATCCACTTACTAGAAACAACAACAGTAGAGAGCCAAACATTTCGACGAACGCCTCCCACAACCGACCTCGCAAATATTGCGACGACAGCGACATGTCCTACGACTTTCTGCGATCAGAAGCCATGATGGAAGGACAGAGACTCCTCATGGAAAGCCTCCGGGAGAGGAATTCCTCCCTGGAAGAGCAATTCCAAAAGATGGAGAGAGAGAAGGCAGCCATCATCGACCTATTGACCAACAAGAAGAACGATTACGAACGCATGAAGGAGCACTACAATGCCACCATTTCCGACCTCGACTCCCAAGTCCAGACTCTGAAATCCGAGAAGAACAGACTCCTGGACAGACTCCAGCTTCCGGAAAGCGAACGATCCTCTCTGGCAGCCGAGGAAAAGGAAATCTCCGAACTGAGAAGGAAACTCGACGACTACGAGAGTCGCATCATCGACCTTCTCGGAGAGAATGAGGAGCTGAAACAGGAAGTGAGAGACGGACAGCTGGAGATGGCCGAGCTGCACGACCAGTTCAGAGACGAAGAGACGCTCGAGTTCAGAGAACTTCAAAAGGAACTCGAAGCAGCAGCCAAGAACTACCGCATACTTCAGTTCAAGCTCAGAAAGGCCGAGAGACACAACGAACAGCTGGAAAGCGATCGAATCGTCTACGAGGAGAAGCTGAGACATTTCGAGAGCTGCATTCAAAGTTCAGACGACAAGAGGAGACTTAGGAAGCTGGAGGAAGAGCTGAGATCCACCAAGGAAGCCCACCAAAGAATCCAAGAGGAACTCGGAAGGACAGAGGACAAGAGACGCAGAGCCATCGAGGATTTGGACAGAACCAAGAACTCTTTGAACGAAGCTGACAACAAGAGACTATGCCTTCAGAACGAGGTCGACAATATGAGACACGAGGTCAGAATTTTAAAATGCTTGCTTAAGATTTATATATTTTTTATTGTTTCATTATTATCATATTATTTAACATTCTATAAACTGATTAACATCCATCACCTCGGGCAGATAAGCAAACTCCGAGAGCAACTCAAATACGAGAATCGAGAACTGATCTCAGCTCCCAAAGTAAGTCCTGAAAACATTTGTTGATGTTGATGCTGTTGTTGTTGTTGTTTCAGATTTCATTAACCACACGAAAAAACACAAAACCATCTCCATAGCGCGCGCGCACGCACACACACACACAAACACAAACTACAAAACCAACTCCATCCTTCCTTCACATTTTCCAGCCATCAACAAGGAGCAGCATTTCAGCCGACAACCCGATAATCAACCAATTGACCAGGGACCTCAAGGACAGTCTGGAAAGAGAAAATGACCTCAAAGAACAGCTTCGATTCGCCGAGAAGGAGTGTTCAACCATGCGCAAAAAGCTGACCGACATGGAAGGAGATTGCGAAGGCTTGAATCTCCAGCTCCGAAAGCTCAGCTCAGCCAGGACTTCCAGGTTTTCCAAGACCGATTCGAAACTGGCAAACAGCCTCAACGAAGATGGAGAGCTGGGAGACAGAGAATCAGAGCTTTCCGCTCAACTGGAGTTTGCAGAGCAGGAAGTGAGGGACTTGAAGCGACAGATGGACAACGTTCAAAAGGAGAACGAGAGCCTCCTAGTTGCCATCAAGTACCTGAGAGGCAAACTGGAGCAAAGAGACGGACTGAGGTGCTCCACGCCTATCGGCGAACCGAAATCAGCTCGAGAATATCTCTCGAGATTCACCGACATTCCCGAGTCCTCTGACAACAAGGAACAGGAGGAACTCCGAAGCCAACTGGAGACGACCAAGAAAGAATTGTCTCAACTCCAGGAAAAATTCGACCAGATGTTGACAGTTACAGCTTCCAAACCGACAACGTCAGGTATGTGAATGACTTTGATTGATTGATTAATTGGTTGATTGATTGATTGGTTGATTAATTTCAATCGAACCGTTGTTCCTGAAAACGTTGGAATTTTTCTAAACTGTTCACAGATGTCTCTGTTCATGCATCTCTAGACGAAGAGGACAAAAATAAGGTGGAAAACTATTTTTTCCAACATTTTTATTTTAAATTGAGAGATTTATTTTTAATTAACTGGAATTTGTGGGGTTTTTTATTGTTATTTTTTTTGATAGGTAATCCAAATTAAAGAGAAATTAGAGACAGATTTGGCAGAATTTAGGCAAAAAGTGGAAGAATTACTGAAAGAGCAAGATCAGACGAAGCAAGAAGTGGGTTCATAATTTTTTAAGGATGATGTTATAAAAAATATATAAAGCTTGTTACTGATGCAGTTCATGTTATAAACATGAATATAATTATTATGAGTATTATTTTATAATTAATAATTTCTTATTGTTATTATTATTATTATTATTATTAAAAATATGTATTTGTTTATATTATTTTGTTAAATATTTATTAATTCTACTCAGTTATCGACCAAATTGAAAACGATTGAAGATCAGCAAGTAACCATCGAAAAACTCGAAGCGACTATCCAAGTTAGTTCAGTTGTTCCAATGAATATTTCCAACATAATATTTATATTAATTATTTATATTTATATTATGTAATTATATTTATATTTATATTATGTAATTATATTTATATTTATATTATTTAATTATATTTATATTATTTAATTATATTTATAATTATATTAATTATTTATAATAATAATATTTTTATTTTCCTGTTTATTATAGTTTCCTGTTTCCTTTGTTAATAGAATATCATAATAGAATTTTATATAAATGTTTATATTATCAATTTTTATAATTATTAATTTTTATTAAAAAAATAAATTTATATATATATATATACTTGAATATAAATTCTATATAATCATATATTTCCGATATTTTGATATTCTATTTCATATTATCACAATAATATCATATTAATTTCAATTTTATTTATTTATTTTTAAATGGTTTTTATTTTTTTAATTCATTTCAATATTATTTGGAATTTTTAAGGATTTTGAATCCGTGAAGGAATTGAAGACCACACTCGAAGAGAATCTGAAAACTAAGTTTACGGAAGAAATGGAAAAATTGGACAAAGAAGTTGAAACTGACGGAAACACGACGAAGGTTTTTGTTTTAATTAAATTAATAATTTAATTCTTTATTTATTTATTTTCTTTTATTTATAATGTTTTGTTTTTAAATTAATTAAAATATTAAATATTAAAATAATAACTTTTTCATTTTCGTTAAATTATTGAAGAAATAGTAATATTACAGAATTCGTTGTCCGGTAATTATTTGTTTATTTAATAAAATATTTATTTATTTATTTATTTATTTATTTATTTATTTATTTATTTATTTATTTATTTATTTATTTATTTATTTATTTATTTATTTATTTATTTATTTATTTATTTATTTATTTATTTAATAAACATTTGATTTCATTTCCGACATAGGACGAATCTACGATTACAGAGTTAGACGTAGAAACAGATTCACAGAAGAAAATCGAAGAAGTACTTTTAAATAAAATAAAATATTTATAAATTAATTATTATTATGAGAAAAACATAATTACAAATATTATAATTATTTAAATATTCAAATAATATGAACATGCATAATTTCAGCTCGAGGATAAGCTGAAACAGAAAGAGGCAGAATGGGCCAAGGAAAGGGGCAACATAGAAGAAGAAGCCAACGTGGGCTGCGACATCGCCACAAAGATCAACAGGGAGCTGTCGGCTCTTAATGAATCCCTGATGGAAGAAAAACTGAAGCTCTTGAAAGAGAAGGAGAAATTGATCAAAGACCAGGAATTCATCATGAACGAGAGAGACGATCTGTCGCAACAGGTAGCCGTTCTGTCCAAGGAGAAAATCCAGCTGGAGAAATCGGCCAACCAGGCGAAACCCGAGAACGATTTCAAGTCCAAAGAGGAGTCTCTGCACAGGCAGTTCCAGGCGGAGAAGGAAAAACTGGAAGCCCAGATCGGCGACTCGGACAACAAGGTCAAAGAACTGGAGAAGAAGGTCGAGTCTCTCGACAAAAAGTACAAGAAGGTGACAGCCAAGAAGGATGCTGTCGAGGCCGAAAAGAAAGAAGCACAAGACGAACTGCAGACTTGGAAGGACAAGTACGATAAGAAACTTTACAAGGAGAACGAGAAAAGGAGACGCTCTGAGGTTTTCATAGAGGAGAATAAAGGTTTGTTATTGGTGTTTATTATTATTATTATTATTATTATTATTATTATTATTATTATTTTATTATTACTATGTTTTAGATATGTTGTTGTTGATGTACAGAAATGGCGCATTAGATTTTTAAATGCGTTTTAAGAAATCAACGAAGGTTTTCGATTCGGACTAATTGCGATTAACAATTTATTTAACATTAGTTTGCAATTTTCATTCTTTTTTTTTTAAATTCAGTTTAATAATATTTTAATTCGAATCTAATGTGGACTTTAAACAATTTTCATTAATCGCATTAATCCAACTTTTTATTTATAAATTCAGTTCAAAATAATTCCACAGAATTGGAATTTCCCAGTCCTAATTTAAAATTCAAAATGGCCGTCTTTTCCAGGCAACGAGGTGGAGCTGTTGATGAAGCTCCGTAAGGAATTGGAAGACAAGGAAAAGTCGATCGAAAAGTTGAACAAGAAACTCAAAAAAGCCGAAGAACTGCAATCGAAACTAGAAAATGATCTGAAGGAATTCAAGGTGGGAATTTCGGTTTCTATTTGATCGTATATGAGAATATTGTGACCAATTATATGAGAATATTAAAATATTTTACGTATTTTATTAATAAATAATGCAAATTAACCAAATAAACACCATAATAATAATTTTATTCCTTTCAACAATTTCCAATTTTGAACCTTAAATAGAAATAAATTTTTAAAAAATAATTTTTAAATCCTTGTAGCTGCGAAACTTAGCTCAAAGTGAATAACACTCAAAGCGCCCCCTTGCACCTTTAAAGGGCACCTTGAAAAACGTTTTCTTAAAAGCAGACAACTCGGATAAACAAAAAAAAAACAAAAAATCCTACCAATGACTTTTATATCAGCAACGTAAGCACGAAAAAAAATAAAATAATACATATTCCCTCGCAACTTCTAATCGAATTTCTCCAAACTTATCTTACGAGGTCGTAGGACATCTGTCGGCCAACTTTTAGTAACTTCGACGATCCGTCTCTCTTTTCCAGAAGAGCGGTTCGCAATCCGCTCCAAGCAAGCGGTCTCCAGGCGATGGAGAGGACCATTCGACGGACGAGAACGGAAACAATTTGAAGAGGAAATCCCAGTCCCAGTCTGGAGACGAAGCGAGTCTGTTGTGGTACCAGGAACAAGTGAAGAGCTTACAAAGCGACAACGAAAAACTGACCAAAGACTCGCAAAGGACCGTCTCTGAGATCAAAAAATTGTTCGACGAGGAGCTCAAATCTCGGGAGATTGAACGAGAAGAAGTTGACAAGTTGAAAAAAACGGTTGGTTGTTGAAAATATTTGTTGCCAGGCATTATCAACTCTGTTGCTAGATCTATATCGGACGTCTCTAAATCGTTAACTTAATAACGTACTAACCAATTTCTTGATCAATAACAGAGCGTTCTGAATCACTGATTAACTTGTACTAACAAATATGATCTTTGTGAAATTATTAATAAACAGACGAAAATGGATTGCATTGGCACGAGTTGGCAGGTTGCCAACTTCCATGCGAACTCCAGCAGGATTCGCATCCCAGCGTTTGTAAGGCCGCCACAAAGAATCCTTTGATGCTACCTTTTTAAGCGCTACATAAATAAATTTATCAATAATTCTTTTAAAAAAAAAACAACAATAATATAAAATAAAAGTAAATTAATTCCTTGTAATTCGAGTTATCGAATTTATCGACGATTATTTGTTTTGTTTTTTTTTTCAGATTTATTTTATAAACTTGTAAATAAATGCGAGACAAATGATTGATAGGTTGAAGAGAAGCAGAAAGAGATCGTGAAGTGCAGCAAAGAACTGGAGGCGGTCAAGGACAAACTGAGGAAGGAGACTTCCGCCAAAGTTAAACTGGAGAACAAGCTGAAATCAATGGAGTCGTCAGCTCTAACAGATGATGTTTCGGAAACTAAAAAGGTATTTTTAATTATTATTATTATTATTGTTATTATTATTATTATTATTATTATTATTATTATTATTATTATTATTATTATTATTATTATTATTATTATTATTATTATTATTATTATTATTATTATTATTATTATTATTATTATTATTATTATTATTATTATTATTATTATTATTATTATTATTATTATTATTGTTATTATTATTATTATTATTATTATTAATTAATTAATTAACGGATAATAAAATAATACGTTGCGCAACGCACTTGACGGGATTTCAATTTACGTTTCCAGCCTTCAACGCTCGGCTCAGATGAGAAGAAGGCGTTGGATTTTCGAAGCAAATTCGAGAAATTCGGAGGAGCTGCACGCACTCCGAGGAAGCTTTCCATTCCGTCGACCTTTGAGACTCCATCGGCAACGAATTCCACAACACCATCATCGTCGTCGTCATCATCATCATCTATAACATCTTCATCTTCTTCTTCATCCTCCTCTTCGTCTGAACTTCTCAAGAGCGTGGAGAAACAGCTGGCAGAATTGGAAGCGGCCCGATCGTCTGACAGGGAGGAATTGTTGAAAAAACTTGAAGCTCAGAGACTGGAATTCGAGCAGGAGACGTCGACATTAGAGGAAAAGAACAAACAGGTTCATTAAAAGAAGAATAATATTATAAATATAAATATAATTATAATTATATAATAATAATTATAATTGCTGTGATTATAATTTTAATTATTATTATTAATTACTTTTCATTAATGCATTAATTATCGGGGTATTTATTAATATACCAATAACAATAATAATGATAATAATAGTAATAATAATAATAATAATAATAATAACAATAAATAAAAAAAAATAATAATAACAGTAATAATAATAATAATAATAATAATAATAATAATTTCCAGCTAGAAGATCGTCTAAAGGAATGGTCGAAATGTCAGCAAAAGATTTTGGAGGCTCAGTTTGAATTCGAAATCGAAAGAAGTTCATGGATCGCTGAACGTTCAAAACTCCAGACACGCCTCAATCTTGCCATGGGAACTGTGAGCAGCATTTTGGGCGGGTTTTTTGTGATTTTCTGCGAATTAAAAACAATTAAATATATTAATTATATTAATTATTATTAATATAGCTTATAATTAATTATAATTACTGCTTATAATATAGCTTTTGCGTGGTTAAGGTGTTGATATAGTTTTCATATCTATTCGTCTCTAACTTCGAAGCTATTCATTCTGCTTGTTGTCGTTGAATCTCTTGTTAAAGCGTGTGACCTTAATGTGTCAGTTAACGTCTAATAAACATTTATAAATCTTGAACTCCATTTAATAATTAATTTTTTTTTTTTTATTATTATTATTAATTAATATTAATATTAATCGTGAATAATTTCAGCAGAGCACAGCTACGAATGAGTCACAAAAAGCCAGCATTCCTAAGTCGAACTGTGAAGACAAAAATTCTCCAGAAGTTAAAAAGGTTTAAAAAAATGTTTATTAAAAGTAATTTATTATTAAAAAACAATTAATAATCTAAACTCGAATTATTAATTAAATCAATTAAATTTAAAATATTTTAAATTATATTAAATTTTAAATAAATTTAAATTATTTTAAATGTTTCGGAAACTAAAAAGGTATTTTTAAATATTATTATTTTTATTTTTAATTATATTAAATATTTTTCAAAGTTTGTTTTTAAATTTCAATTATTTTCCTTTTATAGTCTTCGAACATCGAGTCCAAAAGTCAAAGTTCAAGCGGTAAATAAATTGTTGCAATTAACTTACTACAAACTTAAATAAATATTTTTAATCATCTTTAATTATTAATTAAATGTTTATTTATTTATTTATTTATTTATTTTTAGAAACAAAAACTTCAACAACTTCTTCTAGGTTTTCCCGGTCCTTTCTCTCGAGGCCTTAATGTAAGATAATACAATAATTATATTTATAATAAATTATAAATAATATTTAGAATTATAATAAATTAATATATTATATATTTAATAAATTACTAATAGCAATTGTAACATTAAAATAAATTGCTTAAAGAATATTATTAAAGAATTTCATTTTCTTTCTGCAGGTAAATTTCTGAGACTGTGATTGATGCTTGTAAAATCTAGTGATTGATCGATTGATTGATTGATCGATTGACTTTTAGCGAATTACGGATCTAAAATATGTGGTTACATTTCAAGTGCCACACGTTTTCCAATTTCACTTTCTCAATTTTTTTTGTAAAATCCACAAATCGCTTCAAACGTTTAAAAATAATTTTACGATGAATTTGATGAATTTGAAGACATTTTTATAAATTTGCTCAAAAACTGCAGACAAATTCAGAACACGTGTGACCGCTATTTTTCAATGATTTTACTTCTTCGTAATATTTGTAAATCTGATTGCGATCGAAATGCGTTGATTTCCTGAAATTATTGTCATCGTTTGATTAATTATTAATTTAATATTTTATTATTACTATTATTATTATTATTATTATATAATTAAATTATCAAAATCGTTCAACTCATATACAACTCATGGCAAGAGCATAAACTCTGACTATTCGGCCCGTGTTTGTGGACCAAACGAACTTGTGTGAACCCGTTGAGAAGAGTGTTTTTCGTTCGTTAAAAGAAAAAGAAGAAGATAAGAATTGAAATACAATTGAAAAACTTTCTTTTGTTGCTATACAAATAAAGCCGTAGGTGAAACAATACTTTAAAACAAGGCCTTTGTTTGTGATACAACATCAAAACAATCTCCCGTCCCTAGAGAAACGATGTTGCATCAACACTATGGCGAATTATACCCCCAAAGGGCTTTGTAGTTACTTTTTCAGTCTCTGAATTTTTCCTTTGATCTTCTATAATTGCGAATTAAAATGTCATTTTCATAAATAATCTCGAGCAACAAATGATTGAAAGAACTGAACACATGCTTATACAAACTCAAGAAACAATACTAAATATACAACCTTTAGATATAGTACTAAACATGGAACCTTTAGATACAATACTAAATATACAACCTTTAGATACAATACTAAACACACAACCTTATTACTCAACATACAACGGCCAAGCAACTGTTTAGTGCTCAGATAGGCTTCAATGGACAGACAACGTGATATCGCCAGAGGGAATTCAACGGACCAATGACCACTTAATTGTCTTTTATTACGGCTTTTATTATATTTACATTAATTATTTATAACACTTCAACTTTGACTCGGGCCAAAACAGCAACTTTAAGACTTTGGTGAAAGGGGACAGCCCAAAAACAACAAATTATTGAAGTAAAGTAAAAATGACAACCAAAAAAAAAGGGATTTTTATATCAACAATCAACAACAACAAACAACATCATCAACAACAATCAACAACAACAACAATCAACAACAACAACAAACAACTTCAACGATCAGCATCAGGGACAAACAACTTCTCCAACAACAACAGACAAACTTTCTAACCAATCACTCAGCCGGGAAGGATAGCAGTCTCAGCTGCAGTCCCAAGAGAATCTGGAAGTGTCGATCGAAAATAAATTAATTTCCACTACCATCTGAACTTTGACCTTTTAAAGAGCATCTGGAAAAACAGATCCGGCAGTCTCCACAGGGTATTACAAACGTACCACGATGCTGTAAAAAAAAACCCCTCTCGCTCCGCCTACTGGTTGTTTGTGCAAGCAATTGATAGCAATTTTGTTGTATTAACCCAATCCCCCGTGATTGATTTCAATCGATTCAATCCTTGTTTGTTTTGATTATAAGATTATTTCAACCGTACGTTTGATGTTGTGTTTTCAAAGTTCGAATGGCGCAATGGAAGTTCTGAAACCACGCCAGCTATTCCTGACAGCTGACATCCCCCAGTCCGCTCAGTACTCATGAGCTAATTAGCTATTCAACAGGCTAGTAATAAACCAATCAATCAATCAATCAATCAATCAATCAATCAATCGATCAATCGATTGATTGGTTGGTTAACTTATAATTAATAATTAGTTTCCAATTAACTTAAAAAGCTTAGCAGAAAATCTTTGAAAAATTCTCTCGATGAGAAGCGACATTTGATTTCATTCAATATTCTTTTGCTGGAGACGATTTCAATGATTGCAAACAAAATGTATTTCAATGATCCCGCGAAAATAATAAAATAATAATAATAATAATAATCCCAAAAACAATAATAAAAACATTGATATTAGTAACAACAGCTGAGCATAATTAGCAATTTGTAGCTCGAGCAGTCCAAAAGTTGGACGCATCAACTCAGAATTTCTCGTCAGGCAGCAGCAACCACAACAACGACACAAACAACAGCAACATCATCAACAGCAACAACATCATCAACAACAACATCAGAACTTATCCAGTTGCATACAACCGTCCATCTCTGTAAATAAACCGCAAATCGATTTCAACATTGGAACATGTTGTCGAAAATATCGTAAGGAGATCGCCATCATCGCATTCACTATACACGAACAACATTACATTAACACGTATTGTATATTGTATGTATACAATACAGTAGGATACAATACAATACCATACAATGCGATACAACACGTGTTTGTAAACAAAAAGTCTCAAAAAAGATATTCATGGCATGGCGATATAAGACTAGATGTTTCAAAATATGCTTCTGTGACAGTCAGACTAGCGCCGGACAGGATTTATTATGATTTCAATTCTGACAAAAATAAAAATAAATTATATATTTTCTTGAGACCGCATTATGGCTATAAAATATGTGGCAAATATGTATTGTATTATTATAGCAGCACCTTGTACAACCATACTTAGACACTATCAGCCAAAAAATCACTAATAATAATAATGATAATAATAATAATAATAATAATAATAATAATAATAATAATAATAATAATAATAATAATAATAATAATAATAATAATAATAATAATAATAATATCTCTCCTGTATATAAGTAATAATAATAATGTTGTTATTATTATTGTTATTATTATAATTATTGAATATAATAATATTGATAATAATATCATCATCAACATCACATTTGTCCACTGCCAGTCAAAAAGGTCATTGTAATGCTTCAAGTACTGAGGTAATCGAGTCGGACGAAAAGCCTTTTAAGAAATAATAAAACACGTGACTCTTCAGAAAATAATAATAATAATAATAATACTAATAATAATAATAATAACAATAATAATAATAATAACAATAACAATAATAATAATAATAATAATAATAATAATAATAATAATAATAATAATAATAATAATAATAATAATAATAATAATAATAATAATACAGACATAATTAACTCAAAAGCACAAACTTAAAACGTACAAGAAAAGAGTTTTGATGAGCATCCGAGAGACTCAGGAAAAATAACCAGAAAAGATTTTTTGTAAACAATTGCCATTGTTCTGAACGCTTGTACAATACGAGGTGACACCAAATTATGATCTATCATACAGATAATTATAACAACAAATACCGTTAACACAATTATTATTATTATTATTATTAATTATTATTATTATTTTGATATTTATGAATGATATAATTGTTGTTAACATTACAAGTAACGAAAGAATAATAATTATTATTGTTATTATTAGTATTAGTAGTAATTATAATTATTACAATTATAATTATATTAATATTATTATTATTAATTATTATTATTATTATTATTAACAACGTAATTACAGCGAATACATCGATTCAATGGATGGGCATCAATTTGTGCTCGAATTGGCTCAAGTGGAGAAAGAATTCCCTGCCGTTGTGGAATGATCTCCGGCAGTCCGAACAGAGGTACGGCTCTCCGGGACTGTGGAGCTGTATGTGCGACGAGAACATCCTCTTGTCCTTGAAAACCACTTGACAGAAGAGGCAGGGATAGCCCTTGGGACTGTCGCTGTCGACGAAGAGGGTCGATAGGGAGTCGTGCCTTGGGATCGGTTCCAGATCCGGAAGGCTGGAAGCGAGCGGCGGTGAAGCTTTGAATCGCTTCTCCGTCGTCTTGTAGTTCTGCGTGGTGGTTTTATCACAGGAGGTGTTGAGCATTGGATCGGGAATGTTATGATTGTCGCAATTCTCGTCTGCAGCCTCCATTTCCATGTCGTTTTTCAGAGACGCCAGGTCTAACTTGTGGGCTATGCCCTTCCTGCGAGACTTCCTATTGGTCGATTCCTTCCTCTCGCTAGGAACTTCGACTTGTGTTTCCTGCGACGACCTCATCGAAAGATCGAGTGGTTGACAGTCGCTGATATCGTCGACTTTCTCGGTCTTTACGCGGCCAGTTTCGTGACTGCTGTGGCCGCTGGCGATGCTATCGGTTGGAATTGGTTGGCTTGTTGGCGTCAACTTTTGTTGCTGAACGAGCTGACTCTGCTTGTCCTCGCTGCTGTTGATGCTGCTGTTGTTGTTGTTGCCCAGGAAACCGTCGAACGCCGGATACGGACTGCCGCTGGACCAGGGAAACGGCAGTCCGAAGTTGAAACCGTGCGGCATGAGGCTATTCATGTAGCGAAAGTTCTGCATGTACATCTGAGCCATTTGGAATCGATGAGGTGAAAAAACTGGATGATGATGATGAGGAAGAAGAGGCGGCGGAGCCGGTGGCGGGAATGGATGGACCGGAGCTGGAATGAGAGCTGGATTGAGTGGCGAAGACTCGATTGACTGACTGAAAGACTGCGGTTCTACTTTCGGCAAGGGGTAAGGCGGCCCAGCCAAGAGATCCGGCTTTTCGTCGGCTAGAAGCGACAGGCCACTGGTCGTCGACAGCTGGTCCAAAGATGTCGACGTCGACGACTTCAGAGGCTTCTTCCTCACGTGATTTTCGAACTTGCTGCTCGCCTCGTCCACTGGGATGCTACCGTCCGGACTCAAAACTGGACCCGCGACGTGTCCGGTTCTCTTCAAGTGACTGTTCAGGGCGTTGGCGTGCTTAGCGGCGAAGCTGCAGGTAGCGCACCTGTACCTGCAGACGGTGTCGTGGCATTTCATGTGACTCTTGAGCATAGAAGTGGTGGCACACCTGAAATGAAAAAGTAGCGAAGTTTTTAAAATAAGCCTCGTCTTGCCTAGGAGAGAAGATGGAGCCAATTTAGAAATTTCGTCTTAGAACGAGTTCGAAGACGTGAGACGAAGGTCGGCCTGTCACTACTAACTTGTAGTTGCACTCCGTGCATTCGAAGGACTTGTCGCCGTTGTGCATGCCCCTATGGTAGCGCATGTGGTGGGGTAGATGGGTGACGAACTTACAGTGGCGTACCTCGCACCTGATGAGTATGGGGTAGTGTTCGTTCATGTGATCGAAGTAATCGTTCTGTAAATGAATAATAATCTATTAAATCGAGTAAATATTCAGTTAAATAAATAAATAAATAAATAATCAATTAATTACAAATCGATGCTTATAAAAAACATTACAATTATCGGCAAAAACTGTTGAGCTACGCCTTCGAAACCGTACCTTGGTGTGGAACAGATTCTTGCAGATTTTGCACTTTTTCGGCTTCTTCAGCGTCTTGGAGCCCAGTAGTACGACGTGGTCCACACTGCCCTCAGATGAGTTGGGGGACGCTTCGCCGTCCTGCTCCCCGACGGTCGAATTTTCCTTGGGGCCGTGGGCGTACTCCACGTGCCGTGTCATTCTTCCCTGGCTGGTTGAGATGTAGTTGCAGTAGGGACAGGAGACTTTGTAGTGTTCCTCTTTCAAATGCCCGTCCAATTCTTTCTTGCTGTTGGCTTATTGATAATCGAATGTTAAAAATAAAAATAATTATAAAAATAATTTATAACGGCTGGAAAGAAATTCCATCCATACCTTTGTAGGTGCACTTTTTGCACGGATACTCCCTGCTGGGTTGAGATGTATTCAGTTTAGGGGAGTCCGTTGAGGATGAACTTTGAGGTGTGAGACCGACTGAAAAATAGGGGTATGAGTAGGGGCTCAGGTTCCTATCCATCCAGGGTAGGTTCTGAGGGCGGTCGGGGGAATTGAAAGGATCGAGTACTGGTGGTCGACTTGGAAAGTCTTGATTCGGCTTCATCTCGAATCGCTGCATCATCCTTTGAAGAGTGTCGAGAGACGAGAGAGCAGGCGAGAGACCTTGTTCGCCCATCAAGTTTCCTCCGCTCCTCGGCAGGAACCACTCGGGATGGGCACCATTCTTCGGGTAGTGGCCGCTGCCCGAAGGCGCGCTGTAGTCGTCTCTGACTTCCTCTTTGATCTGAACTTTGGAATGATTCTGCTGAGCTTCTAAATCAACCCTGGAGGTGGAATAATCTGGAATTTCTCGTTTGATTGGAGTACCGTTCGAGAGAGATTCGAGTCGGTGCCTGTCCGAGTCGGATGGAAGCCACTCCATCTTTGCAGCATCTTCGAGATCATTCCGACTGTTTACTCTATCAGCGGCATGTTCGTCCATCATCTTTTTCCGATAGATTTCAACTTTCAAACACTGCAATATACGTGCAATGAAGGAGCATGTTTACATTCAAATCTCAACAAGTGGTTCGGCATGTTGCGCAAGCTTGTTATTTATTAAAATCAGCCAATCAATTTAAACCGACATGTGAAATGCCATGTGAAACTTAATTAAGTCTTTGTGTGTCTTTGTGTGGCTCTTTACAAAACATCGACGGTATTCAAACCTCTCTGGTTAGCAACGATTTTTGCAATACAATTGAAAAAGTACAGATTCAGATATGTTTGAAAACAAAAAGACAAGGGTGTACCGAATTCCTGACGGAGAACAGGTACAAAAAAAGAATGTGGCCTCGCGTCAGTAACGTACACTTTCAACTGGTAGTTTCCAGTTTCAACTACTCGCACGCCTATACAGCCGACCGGCCATCTGAGACCAGTCGATGTGTATTTGTACAGATCAATTGATGCTACTTGGACGCTTATAAATAAACAATTATAAAGCCCTTCAATAGCCCGGTGTGTGCGGTGTAATTCTCGGTGTTAAATTTGTCAGGTCGAACTAAAAAGGGGGAGATAGATAGGGAGAAATGAGGTCTCCTGTGGGTCCCAATTATTTCGATTTTAGTATCATTTTTCACTAGTAGGAGTGCCCTAGCATGGCAATACTTCTTGATATCGTTCGTACTCGAACGATGCGATTACTCGGGGTCAGAGAAACAAGAGCCGGGCGGGATGGTGGGCATGGTCGAATGTCCAGTTCGTTGGAACGGCACAAAAGGGCCAAACACTGCTGTCCATCGGCGGCTAGCGGGCCGCCAGACCAGTTGTTGTTCCGAAAGATGGAAAAGGTGTAAAGGAAGCCGTTAGGATGAAAACTAGAATCTGGAAAAACGTACCAAAGTCCAGGGAGCACTTGCTCCGTCTATCGATAAATTACCGGTTGCCAGCTTTTTATGCATGCCAGTGTTAGTAATAGTGTTAGTTAGTAACGATGTATTTAAGTTATTAGCCTTCGCTTTGCCAGTTACGGCTAGGGGATGGCCAGATTACGGCCAGGTTACGGCTAGGTAAGGATATTAAATTGATGTAATAATTGCTTCATCCGAGTTAATCAATTCCTTTGGGTAATGGAGCCATCTTGAAAAATGGTTGATTACGTTTGAAATTTCTAGAATTCAATAAACAGTTGGGAGGTTGTTGTTGTTGTTGCATCGTTCATTTGCATAACAAAAAACTATTTCATAACGAATGATTAAGTTAGGAAAAAAATAATATGAATATATACTTTTCGACGTCAGTAAACAAATCAATTAGGATCGCCATCAGCTTAAAACTCTTTGATATTATAATTAGAGGCGGATGTGCTGGTCGTGAAAAGTGAAATGCTGATTAAATTAATTAATTAATTCATTCGTTCATTCATTCATTCATCAATTATTCACTCGATCCAGTTTGCGAGATTGCAGTCTTGGGATTTCTCGGGCTCCAATTTTTTAATAGACCGCACTTTATCGGAGAAAGTTATCGGACGTAGATAAAACCACGCTAGTGTCTGATACTTTGAAAGTGGGAAGCTATATCGAAGTTAAGACTGCTGTGCCGACGTCTTGGCTTACGTAACTACCGCTATAACTGACCACCCAAAGGGCCATAAACTAATTTGCATAAACTAAAAAATAAAAAGTGTTTACAATCAATTCGTCATCGAATCCATCCAAATGACCGTTGCGTCACAAGGAGGTCACAGGAAGGGGTCAAATTCAAATGAACTTTGACCGAAAAAAAGAGGTGGATGTTGACCATTTCCTATATGTTGGATTTCTAATTGAAGTATTTCGAGTAATACAAAAATTCAAAATGAATACGACTGAACCATCATCATCATCATCACGATCATCACCATCACCATCATCGTCATCATCATATAGCGCTTCAGGTCTCATCGTGGGGAGGTCAAGTTGTTATTGTTTTTATGCATGGGAATTCCGACGACAGATCGCATTCATATTGTAAATGAATTGACAAAATGAATGAACGAGTGAATGTCGAATTGGAGACGGGGGAGTTTGGGTGTTTAATGCGAAATCCCTGACATTAATAACATGGCATTTATAAGAGTTCTGCTGTTGTTGCCAGCGCCGTCATTAAAATCTCATTCCGACCCAACCACAGATCCTGCCAAATTAGACCAGAACAGTAGCGAATCAGAATATGGACCGACATATTTTATAAAGTAAAGAAAAATGGTCTTTCTATGGTTTTAAAGTATTTTTAAAATGGACGTCTTCTATTTACGGCGTTTTTCATAGTTTGTAAATTCCATTTCAAGAAGCGAATGACATTTTCTTTTTTAAATAAAAAAAAAGACCAATTTTTGTAAAAATGTCGAAAAAAAATCAAAAAAAAATTAGAAAAAAATAGAACATACGTACGTACGATTATTCGTGAAGTAGTGTTTTCTTAGCAAGAAGTAGTAGACTTTCCATGCAAAACGATGACGTGAAAAACATCCAGAAGCAGTTTTGCAAGAAAAAGAAAAAAAAACTATCCTCCTCTGTTTGGTTTTTTTTTTTGCGCCCAGCTTTTATAGGCGCACGAAGTAGTCCTAGTTTTAGACTGACCAATCAGATAAGTAGCCCGTCCTGGCGAAACACTTCTAGCCAAGGCCTGTATTTTTGTATGCTAATAGATTTGGGTGGTCATCGTGCGTGGATGCATGCTTGCTTATGCAACTTCTAAGAAACTTTGTTCCTGTATGGCCATTCTAATCTATTTATGTTTATTTTTTTGACCTAGATTAAATGTAAAAACTTATCATTATTATCATTATTATTAATATTATTATTGTTGTTATTGTTATTGTGAGTCTTAGAGGAAGGGCACTTCTGTAAATGGATCGCTTTACAATACGATTGCACAATCAAGATGGCTGAGTTTATTCTCGTCCTGTAAAGAACATGGTTTTCCTGCGTAACGTAACTTTGTAAAGCGGACGTTGGGCTGGTTAGGGTTAAGCAATTTAGTTGCGTAATATTCAATATAAGATGTTTTGTCGGATTCGAGTTACGACGCGACAAAAATGGATGGTAAGAATATAAGAATAGCCAATTGTCAAAGCAGTGGACGTCCTCACATGTACTCGCAGTACGTGTTTTGTTATGTGAAAGTAAAGAATTGATTGAAGTCTCAAAATGCTAGCGAGAAGCAGCTTTCTTTCTAATCCAAAGACCAAACAATGCGAAGGTTAAACAAGTTAAGACCAGATCTGTCGATCTGTCCAAGTCTTGAGTCCAATACTCGGTAGAGTCGAGGCCGCATCAGATGGTCAGTTTCTCTCCAAATCATTAATCATGCCTTCCCGGTCCTCACAGTCCCTGCCTTTTTCGTTGCCAAAGCAACGGAGGGTGGCAGCAGATGGAAAAGTTAAATTAGCGAATCCATTGTGCGTACGGATGAATAGATGCTCGGACAGATATACAGATAAATGTATGTATGTATATATATTTAATGTGGATTTAGGGAAAGAGATTTCCTTGATCTCTATTTGGTCTATTATTAAACGACTAACGATAACGAGGATGACAACAATAATGACGTGGCCATGTGACGCTTTGAAGTTTTTTTTTTTAATATTTCATATTCAAATCAATTAAAAACACTCTGATTGCGCAACGGATTGGCAAAGTGGATTGGCCATTAGCACGTAAGGATGTAAACATCGGTGCTAGAAGGACGATTGAAATACAGGACTGAAGTTGATGGAATAGCAGGAGAGGAGCAGGTGGAAAGAGGAGACAAACGCGAACCGGAGAAGTGGACGCGTACGTGCGAAGAGCGACGCACGTGTGAACGCAACGAAGCGTGAAACATGACTAATGATCAACAGTTGACCATTCATCTGTCCAGTCAACCGGAAGGTGAGAGGATCGCTTTCATGAGATCTTCTCTCGAAAAGAACGATCCGTTATTTGTATCGACCGATCACCTAAAAAAAAATACAAACAAACAAACATGCAAGCAAGCATGGACACACTCTTTCCTCTCTCAATCCACCTATCAGATAGATTCGTGTGACTGGCAGGAGAATGCTTATCAAAAACTATCTCCTACTAACTCGATAATGACATCTTTCCTTCTATCGAGTTGTAAACAATAAACAAACAAACAATTAAACAAACAAATAAATAAACTAATTAATTAATCAATACGTATACAAAAGTATTTTGAGCGTCAAACAAGCACATAGAAATACAAACACAGATACAAAAACAACGCCCAGTTGTGAGTCTGAAAACTACAAACAACGATAGCAAACAATGGCCAGCGATGATTGATGGAAAAGCATGGAAAAGGTCAACAGCGGAGTGACCAGCATCTCCTAGGCAACGCAGGACAAACTGGCCACAGAGGAAAGTTTTTATTGTCCTATTGTTCTGCCACGTACTGACGGGCCATTTGTCCTTCTTGTTTTGCGAATTTTGCATTTTCAGTACTCTCTGTATTTGTATTTGCATTTGTATCTGTATCTACACCTGTATGCGTATCTGTATTTGTATCTGTATCCGTATCTGTATCTGTACTTGTATATGGCCACGAAAAGTGACCTGCTTGTACAAGTTTTGCAGATAGAAAGATTCCAATCCGATCCTAGGTGTCTGTAAAGTGTCGCACGTTCCTGTCAAAATAAGCAAACCAATCGTATGACGTTTTGAAGAGTTGTTTGATCAAGATTCAATCAATTGTCGTCTTCCATTCCACAAGGCAAGCCATGTATTGCTAACTCTCTGCTAACTATTTTCCACCATTTCTGGAGGATTTATAGTTCATTAAGTGAATTATTAACAAAATTAGTGAAAATAATCTTCAATAATTTCGTGTTTTTCCAAGGGAAAGAGTGAAAAAATATCGACCGGGGAGATACTCGCGGGTTCCATTAAACACTTCACGGCAGGAGTTTGTAGTGGCAATCGGAGTTGCGCAACCGTCCTTCATTGATATTTATCCCTGAACACCCCGTGAGGTACAATTTAGATTAGCGACTCAAACCTGTCCGGATACTTTTGGATTCTTTTTCTCGAGAACTTCTTATTTTTTCCAGGCCGCTAGATGAAAGTTTACTGTCAAACGTTGGAGACCCCGGGCGAATTTGAGTGCTCTCGGCGATTTCTGCCTTATCAGCGTCCATTTTCGACTGGCCATCATATTCTTCACCGACTGACACCGCTAGTTGAATCTTCTGGGAGCCATTAGACCTGATTAGCAAAACTTTATTCTGCATTGCGGAGCTCGTTATGATGAAATATTTTTTACCGAGGGTCTGCGTTAGGTTTCTAATAAATTATAGGTGGTGTTTTATTAATGCCATTCTTTGCTTGGCTAGATTAAGACCATGGTATCCGTCCATGACAATCCGCCGAGTTTGTTCAGAGGTTCGTGGCATTTATAGCAGCTGTAATGTCTTTCAATGTTTTAACAGGTCTTATTGAGAGTGGACACACGAAAGCAACAACAACAACAACAACAACAGCAGCAACAAAAAAATGTTAATTCAAACAGCGGGCTTCAGACGAACAATGACGTCACGAAAGTTGACCCCGGCCGTGACTAAACGACCTGACACAATTTCCATTGAACTGACCGCATTCAAATATTCCATTCTCCATTGAAACCATCGAATCTCTCGCAAGATGACTCGCTCAACAAACGAGCTAAAGCTGGCTGGTGGTCGGCTAATGTCATGGCGAGATGAATTGAAACGATTATCATTAAAATCATTTTAATTATTTCCCTAGCCACGCTAACCGACCGACTAAGCCCGCGGCTAAGACGCATGGCGATTAGGCGACTATTATTTGGTTCCACACTTACGCTGACCTGTTTATATTCCACGCTGACCTATTTAATCATTAGCCCGCTTAAATATCCACATTTAAAATTCAAATATCCGACGAAAAATCCAATCAAATGCTTTCAATAACGGCATAAATTAGGAGATGGAATTGATTTATTTCAATGGATTTTGGATCTTTCATTTCGTCAACGCCGGAAGCGTGGTAAAAAAACGTAACGATGTCTTTACTATTGTTAATATTAATAATAATAACAATAATAATAATAATAATAATAATAATAATAATAATAATAATAATAATAATAATAATAATAATAATAATAATAATAATAATAATAATAATAATAATAATAATAATAATAATAATAATAATAATAATAATAATAATAATAATAATAATAATAATAATAATAATAATAATGATAATAATAATAATAATAATAATAATAATAATAATAAATGTTGAATTTCTAGGACGGATTAAAGACCAGTAAAATAATACTTAATTAATTCTCATGACCGAACAAAACACATGCTACTGTATGTCTGTGTGTTTGTGTATCTGTGTACGTGTGCATGCGTGCGTGCGTTGTGTGTGGCCAAAAAAAGTTTTTTGCGAAGTTGAGAGCTTGAAGTTGGAGCGATTGAAAATCCACATTTTCTCGTTCAAAGACGACAACCCGCCGATTTCTTACGCAATCTTTGGACTTAAAAATCCGTTAAATTCGATTTCAATAATAGAAACTATTTGATAAATCACCCATCTAATTCAGGATTCTATTCATCTCAGGCTCAGGCTCGGTTATAATAAAAACGTAATAAAACAATAAACGTGATAAATAAACATAGAATAGAAAAAAATATTTTTTCCTAAGAGGCTGTAATTGGAAGCAAAACTTGCGCTCGGTGCAAACTTCATGCTCCCTTCCGGACTGGACAAAAGCGGAAGCGGAAGTCGGGAGGGAAATAAAAAGAAATTAAAAGGAATAAAAGTCAAAAATGCCTGGAAGAAAGCTCTCTCCTCGGTCCGTCAGTGCTTTCCAAAGCCGGACGCGCCATCATGGTCGCGTAATGGGGTGCTCCTATACGGGCAGCAGATGTCTTTATGTAATCAAATGCTTTATGGCAGTCGCACAACGATCGAGGTCTTATTGACAACTGGTCCAACTTGTCAGATTTCAAGTGTTTCAAAGTGGTCAACATAATCGTCTTCTTTTCTACACGTCTTCTCTTGCAAAAGCGTTGACCAAGCAATCGCCAACATGCTTACACAATGGCTGTCATATATTTTTAGTAAACAACTTGCATTAATGCATTCTATGTGAATGTAGCTGGACTTGGAAGTTTTGAAATATCTTCAAGGATAATTTTTTTGTTTATAACTTTCTAGCTAGCGAAATCTCTAGACAGCATTAATTTCACATTAATGCCGATCCTTGGTTATTACCGCCTGGCATTCTTTGATCTTCATTTGTTTAATATACGATCAATCTCTCAACGACCTGGAAATATTCCTTCCATCTCAACAACCATCCACCTGCTCATCCATCAACTTTTCAAGTCTCCGCCCACTTTTTCTTTTCAGTTCGAAATCTGCCTTGAACTTTCTCAAATGTCCAGATAACATCGGAGCTCTCCTAACAATTCGATACAGCGCTATCATCATCTCGGAGAATTCAATTTAAATCTCAGCCGGACTCGCTAGTCCAAAGCCCGCGGCTTCAAATCCCGCGACCCGACCCCTAATGGGCCGAGGCAAAGCCCCGGTAAGGTTACAATCTATTGCTGAATAGGCACTTTGGACATTTCGAGTCGGTTATTTTTTAATGGTCCCCGAAAAGACCCGGAGAGGCGTAGGTAATGCCGGAGAGGAGACATCAAAAAGGCATCACCGTTGGAAAAGCGGTGCACATTTTATGTCCCGGTTGATATAAACACTCTCGGGTTTAGAGGACCCCTATAGACTGTAAAATAAAAAAAAATTTTAAAGTCAAATGCGCAAAAGTAGATGAATGAGAAGATGCAAGAGAATGATCTATTAACTGACGATGAACTGATTTAGAACTTGGGAGGGCTTGGTGTACATTCCGGCCGGGAAACCCAATCGCGATAGGTGGGATTAAAATTAACCAGATCTTAAACTTCTGCCCGACTGCAGATGCCGTCTTGGAAACTGATTTAATTACCTTTCCAGGTTATCCATCTTGGCTTGCTGCTCCTAAATTGCTGCCGGAAAATTATCGAATTTCTATTTGGAAGAAAGAATACACCCATCCATACCTAGGGTCTGTTAAGGAGAAAAAGGGCATAAATTTCGGACCCGGATGCATAATGTAGGTGTGCTTTCAGAACGTTTTTTATTGGCCTCCGCTCCATCAAGTCGGACGAAAATATTTCCCCTCAAATTGGATTTTTGCCAATTTATTTTCAGTGGAAATAAAAATAAATTGAAAAATTTATTCGTGAATTCCACTCTATTAAATCCGTGCTCCGAGCGTGCTTTACGGCCATTTTATTTCACTTTCTCAAGGCCTGGTCCGCGGTAGGACGCTATTTTTCTCTTGACATTTGGGGGTTTGGCCGTAAATGCTGACCAAACGCCGTAATAACCTGCTGCCATGTGCTCTCTTCCATTTTCACTCTCTCACTCTTTTTAAACCGTGGTTGTGTCTCAAAAGACTCAAGACTTGATGAAATTTTTTTATAAAGAAATTAACTTCCAAGACGTGTTCAAACATCCTGTTGATTCGTGTCACTGTTTAAGCAGTTCTCCAAAACACAGTCAACCAGTAGATATTTTGCATCGTTGAGATCTAGATGTCAGAGCATGTCAAAATGTAGATGGTTGGTTTCAATTCCTTGCAATCGCTTGACAACAGTTGTCAATGACAACTCTTGAGAACCCGAACAAACAGTAACGTCTTCGCTGGTCCATTAACCCGACCTATTTGAGCAAAGCAATAGAGAATGTTGAAAGTTCAGTCAACTTCGAGGTATCGCAGAGCACTTCTTCTCACAACCAAACAACCCACAACCGTGAACAAATAATCTTTTTATTTCTTATTTACAAGACTTTATGATTGTTAAAAGTACCTCGACATTCGCAGGTGATACGTACCGACATGGATAAATCCCCAAGTAAAGGTAGGTGTAAAAACCGAGCAGGTAACTATAACAACGACGACGACGACAACAACAACAAGGGCAACAACAACAACAACAGCACCAACAACTGTGCAGAAACAAGAATTTCAACAATCGAAATACAACTCCTCAACGACCAGTCGAGACTGGCCACAAACATCTCGCAACGTACAGATTTTACGCTCCCTCGATGTTTCTATACGCTTTCACATTCTGGTCAACCACGAATTGGGAAATAAAAGGCAAAAATTTTAAATAAGTGCCCCATAAACGCTGCACCAGTTCTGCCGCTACTCGTGGGGGTGTAACTCGCCCTAAAGCCTCTCTACAGACCCGGTCGATGCTAAAAGAGCAGAGACCACGGGTCGAATACCGTATTGGATGGTAATCAGCCGATGGACTGTAATTACTGATTTACTTGCAAACATTGAAGCTCGTACATGCTGCTTGTACTAATACGATTTGAAAGTATAACTAGGTACGTTGGTATTGCTTCTATTGGTATTAATGTATTGGCATTGTTTGTATTGGTATTAATGAAGCGCTAGAACTTAGGAGAAAAAAAAGAAGATTTTTTTTGCTTTGTTTATTTCGAGCGACGGTCACAAATTAATAACCACAATAATATAATATATTATAATAATAACAAGGCAGGTCTTGTTAGCTTTGGTGCAAGTCATTCATTCGATAGATGGACTTTTTATTGCCGTTCTGTCAAGTTCTATTCACGTACGCGGATATCGTCACACACGCACATACACACACACACACACACACACACACACACACACACACACACACACACACACACACACACACACACACACACACACACACACACACACACACACACACACACACACACACACACACACACACACACACACACACACACACACACACACACACACACACACACACACACACACACACACACACACACACACACACACACACACACACACACACACACACACACACACACACACACACACACACACACACACACACACACACACACACACACACACACACACACACACACACACACACACACATGCATGCACACAGACAGAAGTACACATCCTGCCAAATATGTAATAGTTTATGAATAAGCCAGTCCCAGTAAATTGAAGAGAATCAAGTTTTGACTGACAAAAGGAGGAATCACTTGATGTGAAACTATTGCCACTTCCTTGTGTTACTCTGCTGCTTAATTAATCAATTTATTTATTCATTCATTCATTCATTCATTTATTTATTTATTTATTCATTCATTTATTTATTCATTCATTTATTTATTCATTCATTTATTTATTCATTTATTTATTTATTCATTTATTGCTTCATAATTACTGAAATTTTAGACAAAAAGTGACTCAGTGTGAGTCTTGATGAAACTTTTATGAGTTGATTGTTCGGTCAAATGGTCTCATAATTTCTAAAATTAATTTTTAATAACTCTGCTCATGTTTACTTCATCATGTGCTGTTATTAAAAATCATTTCTGTAATAAAAGCTTGTAAATATTTGCGTGTTTGTGTGTGTGTGATCAACAAAAAAAATAAGTGTCAGATTCGAAACGTGTTTACGTTTACATCGGCCATGCCAGGCTAATTATGTACGAACGAATACAATATGCAAACATCGTAAATAGTATAATAACTTTCTAAGTTTACTTTTAAAACCGTTGCGTAACTGGTGTTCAAACAAGACGCAAACAATGACAAAGGTCATTGAATTGCTATTTCCATGACATCTTCAGGACCGTGGATGCATTCCATTATTACTTATCAGCTCCATTGTTTTTCCGAGACCAGCCTGGTATCTCTAGAGTTTAATTAAACGATTGATGTTGATTGATTCGGAGATGTTTGCAACCCAATTCGAGGATTGATATCCGTAGAAATATTTTATTTATTCGTTCGGTCCGCAAAGTACAAAACCGCTTTCCAAAACTAGCCGAGCTCCGCTGAATTCTTAAAGGTCCAAATTATTTTTAAATAATAACATTGGAACACACACGGACATTAACTCGCGAGAGCTCTTGTGACTCCATTACACGTGCGATCCCTCCACCACCACCACCACCGCTACCTGGCGCGCTGACCATCGGTCGGACGATCAACACCTACGGTACTTAGGTATACTCACATCCGATCCGATATTCGATACTCGATACCCGGTATCGATGAGCATTGAGGATGGAGTACGTGACACGTAATCACATAAAGAGTTCATTCTCGTCGTCTTTAAAAACATTTTTCTTTCAGCACGACAATTACCTACTGTAATCCATGGATGTGATGACAATGATGACTAATAATGTTTAATATTATTATTATTAATAAAAAATTATAACAAAGATAATAATAATAATAATAATAATAATAGTAGTAGTAATAATTAGCATTTCATTTCCATTTTAATCAATTTTCAATTATTCCCGGGAATATTGGCAGCATAAAGAGTTAACTACCATAAATAATAATAATAATAATAATAATAATAATAGTAATAATAAATAATAATATTAATAATGTTAATAATAATAATTTTAATAATAATATTATTATTATTGTTATGAATATTAATTAACGAACCAACACGTGCACACGCTCAGCATAAGATCACGCACGCTTCGACAAACAGCGGACCATCCAACAGGTTGTTCTCGTCAGTCCGTTGTGCCAGCGGTCAGTGTCAGAGAACAACAAGAACAATAATAATCAAATAAAAAATATAAATATAAATAATATCAGACAATAATAATAATAATTGTAATAATAATGATGATGATGATGATGATGATAATAATAATAATAATAATAATAATAATAATAATAATAATAATAATAATAATAATAATAATAATAATAATAATAATAATAATAATAATAATAATAATAATAATAATAATAATAATAATAATAATAATAATAATAATAATAATAATAATAATAATAATAATAATAATAATAATAATAATAATAATAATAATAATAATAATAATAATAATAATAATAATAATAATAATAATAATACAATAAGAGGAATTGCGTACAAGAGATGATGGACGATAATAAATCAATTGAAGTACATTTACACTCAGATAAATGCCGCCTGTCCATTCTCGTACCTCGTTTGTACCATTGATGTTAACAACATCGTCTACGACGACGACAACGACGATGACGATGACGATGATGGTGACTATTATTATTATTATTATTATAGTAATACATTTACATTAATTATAATTGTAGATATATCTCCTGTACTGATGGGTAGATGGAGCTTAACTCTCAGCTATATTGGCAGTGACACTTATTATTATTATTATCATCATCATCATTATTATTATTATTATTATTTTATTGTTATTGTTATTATTATTATTATTATTATTATTATTATTATTATTATTATTATTATTATTATTATTATTATTATTATTATTATTATTATTATTATTATTATTATTATTATTATTATTATTATTATTATTATTATTATTATTATTATTATTATCGTTTTGATGATGGTTATTGTAGTAGCATTAAAACACGATTTTTTTTATTAATCTCGGTGCTTTGATTTCAGCTATTGTTACCTTAGTCATTATGATTATTATTATTATAACTCGCGTTATTATTATTATTATTATTATTATTATTATTATTATTTCAACATTTTTATTAAAAAAAAGCCCAAAATTTATGACTAGTATTTTTCCTATATTCAACGGTCGAACAAACAAAGCATTTTATGATTAATTCGTGCATTAATGATTTAAGTGCTACGTTAGAGGAGAGACAGGCAAACAGACAGACAGACAGGCTAGCAGACATACATGCAAACGGACGGACAGATAGATAGAAATAGTAACGGCAGGAGAGGGTATGCATTAGTTAGACATAAAAGATAAAATCAGCTCCAGTTCTGCGTGCGAACACGATGGATGGAGAGAAAAGTGGACAAATAGATGGACGGACGGACGGATGAACGAATAGATGGACGGACGGACGGACGGACGGATGAACGAATAGACGGATGGATTGGGAAAAGGCCGATAGATGGACGGGCGGATGGATGAATGGACGAACGGATGGATGGATGTAAATAGAGTTGATGTTTTATGGACTCGAGGTTTGATATTAAACACGGCAGCTGACCGCAAAACCTCCCACGCCGGCACCAATACTGACCTTAATTATGCCCGCCATTCTCCAACCCTGCTTCCGAGATTTTAACCCTTATCCTGCGATTCGACGAATAATAACAATAATAATAATAATAATTATGAATATAAATATTTTCAGATTTATTTATATAATATGTTTTTGCAATGTTTTCCATTGCAGCGGTATAAAAGTTACATTACATACATAATGCTCGTGACAATCATTATTTTGCAACCGTGAGTTGAAACTCGTCGTTGAAATCCATGCAATTATGACTGAATTAAATTTTATCTTTAACAATTCCAGATTACATTGTATTGTTTAGGCACAACCACACAAACACACACACACGTACACACGAGCACAAAAAAGTAGGAGAACAACTTAACAAGCATAGAATCTTTGACTGAACAGACGTGGCAGATTAAACGCTCCATGTTGTCTCTCAAGAAGGCCTCACAAGCGGGCAACAAAGAAAAGAATTGATTGTTATATTAAAGACAATTAAGTGATTCTTTGGATAGCTTTCCGGCAGACACATCAAAGACTAAACCGACGTAGCCAGATCTCCACAACGGATATCAACACTGGTCGAGCATAAGAGGCTATAGACGGAAGAGACTATAAATCATCGTCCTGGAGTTATCCATTGGATGTTGCAATCACTAGCGATAGCGGAGTAACCATACGATAACGAAACTAAAAGTGTGCGCTATAACATTAATAATAATTATAATAAACCTAAAGTTAAAGTAACAAGCTATCACACGTTTATATACTTACATGCATTGTGAACACCATACGTCGTATATAAATATCGCCGAGCTCTTAAAATACAACATCAATTACCTTTTCATCAAAGTCAACTTTATCGAGTAGTAGTATATCTCTTTTGGAGTAAAAATGATTGGCTTCATGCTTTTCCCATACAGTCACAAAGTGGCCTACCTATCAAAATGGCCAAAAATGCTAAGCCGGAGCTTATAAAAGAAATAGGTTAACGAATTACTATGCTCTAGGTTTTTGTCAGCTTTTATTTTGCTAGAAATTCATTGTGCTCTCAGCCTTTAGCCATTAACTCGGGCTCATCATCGTCGTCGTCGTTGTTAACATTTTTTCTAACAATGCAGGTAATATCGAGACACTTGTGTAGATGTTGTTGTGACGTTGCCAACTTATTACTGCAGATTTTTGGTAACAACCATCCGAAAGATGGCACTGTTCTACCATTGGCAGCCTGTTACGTGTCACGAAGAAATATATATTACACAGTGAAACAACCTCTTCGAAATATTACTTCAATTGATAAAAAATGGATTATGAACAAAATATGTGACTGAACGATTCCACTATTTGACTATTTGTCGTGGCACAGCAAGTGCCATAGCCATTCTAGTTTCTGTTGTTCGCGACAACTTATTCATGTGTGTAGCTTTAAATTCTAGGTAAATATATCTCTGCTAAAAGGCAGCCGCATAACTAGTATGACCTCGGTTCAAATATTTTTGGCTAAAACGTGAGTGACAACTATGAGCCAAGCTTTTGCTATATCGAGAGATATGTATTCGAGGGTATGTCTTGGGCTTGTTGACGCTTCAGAAACAATGATTCATGTTTTGCAGAAGTCACTTGAACTCGCAATGAAATAGCATTTTAAATTAATTTCGCCATAAACATATTTCATGACTAATGATCAAAAATTATACTAGTGCTACTAGGAAATGATTGAAATTGGTCGCCAGAGATATGAAATCGCTAAAACCGAATCTCGATTGACATTTGTGCCCAACTGAACAATGGAAGCACGACCGAAATATTGCTGTCTGAAGAAGATCAATTTTTGGTCTCGATTGAATAGTACGTGTTTACTCAGGTTACGAAAAACTTCGCCAATGTCGCTAGGTTATTGAACTATTTGAAGTGTTTCTATTGCTATTCAGAAAGAACGATAATAAACATGGCTAATCAATCGATTTTATTATTTTATCAAAGCATCAATGATTATTGAATATTTAATAATCTAATTTAAACGTTAAACAATTTATTAACCTTTTCGTGATTCGGAAAACTGTTGCCAGACCACTGTTGGGAGAAGAAACTGACCAGTGACCTTTTCCAAGTCATGCGATTAAAAACTAAATTCTATTCTTAGAGATATTTTTAAATCAAAACATTTAACTATGTATAACTTAACCAAAGTTTAAGTCGTTTAAAAAATACAGAACTCGAAATTATTTCACTTGTAACATCGGGGATAGTCGACTTGATATCGCTTAATCGTCTGCTAATCACGCGGTCAATCATGGGATTTTTTAGCTCTTATATTCGAGCTAATCAGGTCGATGATGTAATCTTAATATTAGGGTTAACGAAGCAAATATTGTTATGAAATTAATTAGTGTATGATAAATAAGGCCATTTTCTGACGACTGCTATGCTAAATTTGAAACGTTATTTACATCTGGCGATGAAAATGATAAGCCGCTAGTTTACTCCAATAGGCGGAAGTTTTCTAGAAAGTATTTATTTTGTGGTTTTCATGTCTGGCCATTAAAACAGTCATCACGTTAGAATCTTGTAATTCCGAGAAACGGACTGAAAATAGCGAAGTGATTGATTAGACGTTTGTGAGAAACATGTGCTCTCGAATAGGAATGTAATGGGAACTTGCCAGGAATTTATTTGCGTCAGCTTTTGCATTTTTGAGCGGAGAACATTTCATGTTGATTTGGGCATCTAATAATTTAATCCCATTCTGAGTCATAAGAATTTGGAAATTCCAAAGCTTCGATGAAATAAATTTCCACTTTTTTAAAGTTTCATCTTTCAGGTACTTCAATCCACCAAGCTGTCAAAATTGCTGCAAGACGAATCTTCTGTCCCAAGGGAAACTTGTTGACGATGTTAGGCAACAACGGCACCCCTTCGATGGAGAGTCTGATCGAAGAAGATGATTCCAGTTCTGAGAGCAACTCTAGCACGGATGGTCCGATGTGGCTGCAGCATCTTTATTCCGGCTGGACCAGCAACCTCAACAGTGCAGAAGCCTTCAAAGAGGAGGGCAATAGAAACTACAAGGAAGGCATGATTACCAATGCCATTAAGAAGTATCATCAAGCCCTGTTCTATCTCAGGGCCATCAAGGACACCCTGACGATCCACGGAATGGACGATCCGTCGCTGTCTGAAAACATCCAAGAAAAAGCCAAGAGACTCTACATTGACATCAACAACAATCTGGCAGGTTTGTCATTTTTTTTTAGGAGTCCAATTTAGTTGGCTAATTGGCACTTAACACGAACATTTCACTTTATAACTTTTCAACATTCAAACTGAATATAAATATAATCGGATTGACTTTACCAGATTGTGATGAAGCTTTTAATTGTCTGGGATTTTGTAAAACATATTTTAATTATGACATCACTTGAAGTTTACAAAAAAAATTACAAAAGTAGAAAAAATTAAGAAAAAAAAATATAATACAGCATAACAGAGAAGCATCGTGACTGTTCTCGCTTTCCGGTTCAGTTTTGTTGTCGTCGTAGTTTTTCTTTAACGATGTAACTAACGACGACCCTTGAATTATCAGCCTGCTTGTTGACGAGAGACCCCCCGTCTTACTCGAGGGTGCTCGAGAAGTGCGACAACGCTCTCGAGAGGCAGCCCGACAACATCAAGGCTCTCTACAGGAAGGGTGTCGCCCTCTATCATCTGGAAAGGGTCGAGCAATCGATGGAGATCTTTGAGAGGATTGAGAAAATGTCTCAGGACAGTCTCGGTTAGTTGGTAGCGCTACTGGCTGTCTGGCTATAGTGGCATTGATTTTAATCTTTTTTGTCTACTTTTCAAGCTATTTCTTTTATATTTTTCATAATTTTGATGTCAGAAAGATATTAATAATGCTTAAATTAATTATCATCTGAAAAGCATTCAAAATACACGCCCTGCCATCTTTAATTGCGGGTCAAAACTCTCTTCCCAACCCAGATCCCAACGTCAAGAGGTACCTCGACCTATGCAGGAAGAACGAGGATACGAAAGATAGGTTGATCCTCTGACGATCCTAAAGCTTTAAGCAGAACCGAGTAATCGTTTTGAGTTGCCGAATTGCGCTCCAAAATTATCGCCGCTGAAATTTAAATCGCTCCAAATTCATATCATCTCGGAAATATTGGCTCACGTACTCCGGGTATTTCTTGCGTATTTTGAATTTTTCTTTCCCGAGAAAGGGTACAAAATTTAAAAATCCGGTCGGATTTCGTCTAGAATTCGTAGCTTCTTTGTACTCAGAGTCTGTGATGGCGGTCCTTTCCTGCTGTTTGGATTTTATGCAAATTTTACGGTCGCCATTCGGCACGGTCCGGTCGTTTTTTTGATCCTTCAAATGATTTTTAGTCAACGTGGTTCGTTTAGCTAACTATTTATTACTTTTTAACTGGTCGACCTTAGCATCTCTCTTACTAGTGGCACGAATCGAGGAATAAAATCTTACGAACGACGTCATTCTCGTGCATCAAAGACAAGGAAATTGATACCAAATGAACAAAACAAGTCGATCAATAAATAGGAATTCACTTTGAAAACTAAACAACTGATGGTCCTGGTGACAGAACGGATGCTTCGGGAGGTGACTCTTCGAAGCGATCCTCTTTGCTTTCGGTTGCTGGCACGTCGCCAGACGGGGTCGGGAGGTCCGACGAGTTCACGAGTTCCAGGAGGTTCGACTCGGGACGTTTCTCCCGCGACGGGTCTGCAGTCGACGCGAGACTCCCCTTTTGCTGCTTCAGCGACTGCAAGAACTTCTGCATCGGTTCCTGCTCAGAAGAACTGGATCTCTGGTAGGCAGGATTCTGATGCGGAGATTTGCTTTCCTGGAACTCGGTCGCCATCTTCAGGACGGGGGTGCGGCTCGGTCGGGACTCGCTTTCCAGGAATTTGATGAATAATTCTGAGAAGGACTTGAAAGATAAATTACCTTTTAAACGTCACATCTCAAAAGTAAAAAATAAAGCCGGCATTATCGGTGAATGGATAATTATATTATATTTGTAATTTCATCTCGATAATTCACCAAATTGTAAATGGATTTTTAGGGGGAGTAGAATCTATAAGATGGGAACCTGTGCTTGGATGTGCTCAGTGGATGGATGGTCGATCGGTGAATATTGTTGCTTCAAGTAGTTTGTCCAATTTCCAGACATGTTAATCTGGAAAATGAAAAGTTTATGATTGTATTTAGGCCCACAAATGTTTTGAAATCAATAAATATTTTCATGGGACTGTTGCAAACTCCTGTCCAACGTGGTTCTTATTCCATGCCACGACAAGGTAAATTATACGTCGATAATTAGGACAATTAAATTAAATCTAAATTAAATTTAAATTATACGTCAATAATTAGGATAATTAAATCGAAATTAAATTTAAATTGGTGCTCACAGATGAAAGTTCCTCTTTCGAGAAGTCGAGAAATTTTCCGATGACTGAGAAAGCCTCGACTTTCTTCGAGGAAGGAGCGTGCAAGTAACCCATGAGCATGTTCTTCATTATGATCCTATGATCATAAGATAAATCAGGAAATTAAAATTATTTTTTACAATTGGAATTAATATATAAAATAATCTAGAAATTCTGAATAATTATGCTATATTATTTAATTTTGCTATTTTATCAATTTAAAATCAATTATTTGAAATTATAATGAGATATTCGAGAAAGAATCTGAATGGATGTGATGGTCATCCTACTTGTCAACTTTGGCACTGTGATCGTCTCTCAACTTGATCAACTCATCTGCCAATCTCTTCAGGTTTTCATCTCGCTCTGAAACTACAATAGAAAGAGCAGATAGGTTAATACTATTAATTATTATTATTATTATTATTACTAGAGGTGCCCAGCCACGAGTTTGGCTCAATATGATTTTCGAAAAAAGCGTATTTTTACATGATATAGTTGTGGCATATATATGAAAACTATATAACAACACTCCTCTAATCGAGCACTATGTTGTGTCAAAATTTCAAAGCAATTGGTTAAGTACTTTCAGAGAACATTTGCACATTACAAACACACATTTCATTTTTATTTATATAGATTATTATTATATCCCCCAAAAATCCAGAGCAGATGTACTATGATTTAAAAGGTCACATGTAACCCCAACAAAAATACTACCTACCCAAATACTGCAAGTAAGTGACGTGTGTTGATGCCACTCTGACTTTCTCTTCATTTTCTTTCCATTCAGCCAAATGGTTCTTCAGCTTGGCATTTTCATTCTTTTTTTTTTGGAAAATTAACATTAATTTATTTTTAATCTGCAAATATTTGAGATTAAATTTTAACAAATTCAAGTAGCTGTCATGGAGCACGTTAACCCAAACAATATCGAAGTATAATATTTATAAATTATAAAACAGAAAACATAAATTTGATTATTTAAGTAAAAATCAAAGAAAATGCCTAGCAAATTAAATGAACTAACATTCCCTACAGCATCAACAATCATCACAAGTTCAACAAAACCGAGCAGACGACCTCAATGGAGTTGTTTTGTTGAATGAGTCGTGCACACCTGGCAGATTCCAGCCTCAAGTCCTTCCTGCACTTTTCCAATTCTGCCAGCTGCATCAACTGGTGATCTGGTTAAAGTCAATGACTTAAAACAATTATGACAACAACACCAACAACACTAATAATAATAATAATAATAATAATAATAATAATAATAATAATAATAATAATAGTAATAATAATAATAATAATAGTAATAATAATAATAATAACAACGTTAATAACAACAATTGCCTGGCTTGACTCACAAACCATAAAATCAAAGCATCACCAGAGATGGAAAAAGCCATTAAAAAAAAACACACACACACACACAGAAACTCATTAATAGGTCTAAGGTCAAAAAGATAAATTAATAATTAACATAACCAGAATAACATTTTTTACAATTAGCAATTATATGACCATAACAGCATACTGAGTCAAAAGAATAATCACACAGGGATCAGAAACCATTTTTGAATGAAAAGAAAGATTAAACTTCTCAGCATAAAAAACAAACAAACAAACAAGGAGCGAAACACAAAGTCGTGAATTAACTTTTTTCGTACTGCTCCAAGACCGCGTGGAGATTCTCGATGGACGACGAATACCTGGAAACCAACTTCTCCGACTCTTCCAGTCGCCTCCCGAGATCCGCCCTCTCCGACCTGCACTCGTTCAACTGAGCCGCGATGGTTTCCATCTGCTTGTTGGAGTCGGACCTGATTTGGAATCGTGTGAAAAACGGGTCTTAACACTCGTTGTTATTCCTGTCATTCATTATTATCAACTAACTAGTTATAAATTAAACCATCTTCTGAGAAGGCCTGCCATGTTGTAGTTAACAATCAAGCTCATACATTAAGATGGATAATGGAATTAATAAAGGATACAATACATAATGGGATGCAACAACATAATCATTTATGTCTTCCTTTTATCACTCAAAACACGAATCACAAACAACAGACAAACAACGGACTTACTGGACGTTCTTGACGGACGTCATTGACGTGGCAAGCTTTGACCGGAGCTCTTGCAATTGTCTTTGCAGTTCCTCTTTCTCTGCCTCAGACTCGAGTGCTTCCTGCGTGTATCTCTCCTCCATAGTCACCAGGTGTTTTCTAAGCCTGTTACATTCCCTGTCCAAGTGCTTCAGTTGACTTTCGCATTCCTTCTTGTTTTATGGCAATAAAATCGTAAAACTACATTTTCATTAAAACAAAGATTAATTTTAAACAAAAACAAACTGGTTCCGATCAATTTCAAGTGATTTTTACATTTGGTGTGAAATATTTTCATTATTTTAGAAATAAAGACAACAAATACAAAATAAAAAAAGAGCAAGTACCTTGCTTGTGTCTTCTGCTGAAGAAGTCGATGGCTGATTAGATTCAAAATTGTTAACTTTGATCTTCAACATTTCATTCTCCTCTTGCAAGACTTTCACAGATTCTTTTAGCTTTGACATCTCTTCGAGAGACTCGTACAGGCGTGTCCGATTCAATGATAGTTCTTCAGTACAGGCTGCCAAATTTGATGCTACTCTGTCCTTTTCCAGACGTAGGCTGGAGAGGTCTGCCTCAATATTCTTCCTCTCGAGATCAAAGTTTGTCATAATGGAAGAAACCCGCTTTCTGTGATTCTCTTCAGAAGCTATTAATTCTGATCTTGCGCACGACAATTTCTGCAAGAGGCCGAAAGAATGTGATTTACTGGACTCCAATTCGTTTTTGAGATCTTCTTGCTCCTTGCAAAGTATTTGGATTTGTTCTCTGAATCTTTGCCTTTCATGTTCTTGATCCAAACTTGGAAATCCATCTTTTAAATTCTTTTCATAAAACACTTCTTTCAATCTACTAAAGACTGAATCCAACGTCACATCAGATAGTGAAGCAACTTTAATATCTGCTTCGAAGACATTTGGTTCGAATCTTTTTATGTCAACCAGTAATTCATCCAACTTTGAGCTTAGATTGAAATATTTTCTCTGAATTACATCTCTTTGGGCTTTCGTCTCATAAAAAGCAGCCTCATGTTGTTTCTGCTCCTCTTTTAACTTTAACAACTCAAACTCCAAGACTTTTTCTACATCAGTTCTTACAAAGGATATGGTGTCGTCTTCATTTTCTCTAACATTAATGCTTTCTGCAGTACGAAGTTTGTATTACTAGCAGTAAGACCAAAAAAATCCTATTATCAAAGCATAGCGAGTATAGTAAAGCTAAAACTAAGTAATTTTAATCATCCGATGCTAATTATTTTTGTAACAACAATGCGAGGAAGATAAAATAGATGACCGTAAAAAACAATAAACTAACACCTTGACCACCACCAGCATGCATGTCAATTCTTCCAAATTCTCGATCATCTGTCTCCTATCCTATCAGTTAAATAAGGTAAACACTTCTAAAATCTTAATCTGATTGGCGAAATTTCACATTGATATCAGTTTTCGCAAATTTATTTAACTGGTGCAAATATAAAATGTTAAATAAATTGTAAAAAAAAAGTTGTTCTGATAAGTTTGAAATCAGCGCTTCCCTCAAACTCAAATTTAACATTAATGTATCAGTCTACAACTCATTAATTAAATACTATCAAATAATTTTAGGCTTTTATTATGAAATCATGTAAAACTGCACTCGAACAAGTCAAGAAAATGTTCACAAATAAATGTAATATCTTAGATATCTGACGGATTCTGTTTAAATTATAAATGAATGACATTTTTAATTTTCGATTTATATAATTTTTTTTATAGAATAATTAGCAGATTCCCTTAGTCTTACCGGTGGGTAGCACCCATGATCTGATAACATTGTTTTTCTACGTTTTATTTACTCGTATGACATTTTATTGATGATGGTCGATGCGGAGAGGAAAGCTATAGATCTGCTGACGCAAGCAGAGAAAAAACTTAAATCTGGAGGAGGGATTTTAAGCTCCTTTTTCGGGTAGTTGTCAGTTGCCACAAATATAAACAACTTTAATTCTGTAAATATTTTTTGAGGATTGCTTGTTTGAAAGTAACTGAAGGGATCTTGGAGAGAGCACTTCGAGTGTTTGAAATGTTTCTGTTCTGCTTCAGGCATATACAAATCTCTTAGTAATAAACCATAGTCAGATCAGACGACTTTTATTACATTTTCTGAGATCACATTCATAAACTGATCAAAGGATTTTGGCACAGCAGCTCACGGATAATCTTGATTTGTTTGCTATGATTTATTTGAATTTTTTTATTGTGATTTTGCATTCCATATGGAGGCATTCGTGATGTCAGGTGCTTGTATGAAGCATGGACTTTAATATAACAAGTGCAATTTGCAACGAATTATGTTATAATTAACTAATTATATTAGTATTATGCAATTAAATTTAAATTTCAATGATTGTTTGGATTGATTTGAGATTAATTTGTGTGGTTTTTAAAATTAAAATCTACGGATTGTATTTCAGAGGATCCTCAAGGAATGAAGAAGCTTCAGAGTTGTTTGTAAAAGCTGGCAACAGCTTTAAGATTGCCAAAAAGTGGTCCGGTAATTTCAGTTAAAATTGTTTCTGACAGGAGTATCACTCAACAAATGTGCTTAAATATGTCAAATTCATTGATGCTTTGTCAGTGAAATTCTACAATTTACTAATGCATGAGAATCTAAACCAAAGCTGATAATCTTAATAGTTGCCAATATAATCATATTCCCATTTTATTGCATTTAATTCACCTTTTATATTATATTGAATATTGAATTCATTCCAAAATGACTGCCCAACGACTCATGTGGCAGGATTTGCATTCTTGAACAGCTGCAGGTGATGCATTTACGAGGGCAGCAGTCCTGCATCTGAAACTGGACAGCAAACACGAGGCCGCCTCGAACTACGTCGAAGCCGGAAACTGCTTCAGGAAGACGGACGCGGATGGTTTGCTCCCTCTTGAGAAATTATGAGACTATAATATGAGAATATAATATAATATATATATTATGAATATATATAATATGTATATATAAAATATGAAATTATGATATATATCATCAATCTAATACTGTCAGTTAGAGTCTAAGTTGGCCAAATCCCAAAACTAATATAGGACCACTACTGAAATTAATCTAATCTTTCAGTCATCCTTAGTTCTATAATTGTAATCATGGCAGATAAGCATTTTGATGTGATTGGCCTGGCTGATAATGCTAATGATAGTAATTAATTAATTAATTAATGATATGCAGAGGCTGTCAACAGTTTGCTGAAGGCCATTGAGATCTACACGGACATGGTCGGTCGTTACTCGATTTTATCGATTATTTATTTATCAAATTAAATCAATAAATTAAATTAATTAATAAATTGCTAATTTGTTCTGCTTTTCTCGATCAATAATTTCAACAATATTTCTCAGGGACAGTTCAGCATCGCTGCCAAGCACCACATGACTGTGGGTGACATCTATGGAACGGACAGAATCGACCTGGAGAAAGTAAGTTCGCAACTTTTGGATAATTTGCAATATAGGAATAAAGGAATTCTCTAGCTATCCTTGCATAATATAATATATATTTATAATATATAAATATAATTGTAATCATGGCAGATAAGCATTTTGATGTGATTGGTCCTGTTGATAATGCTAATGATAGTAATTAATTAATTAATGATAGGAGGCTGTCAACAGTTTATAATATATAAATATAAATACATATCATTGGGGATTGTTTAGTTTTGTTATCATTGTTTCTTTCAAAACATTTCCAGGCCATAGTGCATTACGAGCAGGCTGCTGATTTCTATCGGGGAGAAGAGTCGTGCAGGTAACTTCTGCTCACCTGAGTTTTGATGGATTGATTAAATAAATTACATCATCTTACATCATCAAGTAGTGAATTTCATTCTCTTGGTGTTAGTCAGGATTCTGATTGAATCGATTGATCAAACTTTTTAGTTCTGCAAACAAGAACCTCTTGAAAGTAGCTCAGTATTCGGCACAGTTGGAGAAATACGAGAAGGCCATTTCTATTTATGAACAAGTGAGAAATCATTTTGATGTTTCAGAATTATGATCATCCACCGAACTTATGAACAAGACTGTGGTGGGCCAGGACTGCTAATTCATGTGGTTGTCAACTAGAACTCGCATCCAACTTTCTCGACAGGTGGGCATGTCCGCCATGGACAACCAGCTCCTCAGGTACAGCGCCAAAGACCACTTCTTCCGAGCCGTTCTCTGCAGACTGTGCCACTACGACTTCTTGGACGCCCGAAACTCTCTGGCCAGGTACGTGGCATCCTTTCCAAACCTGCAGGACTCGAGGGAGTGCAAACTCCTGAAGGTGAGTTTTTGGTTGCAGTCATCATTTTACTAAGTATGTCGAGCAAAAATGAAATTTATTGTTTGGGAAATATTATAGAAGGGGTTGAAAAGATGTGACGATATCCTTGTGGCATGCCATGAACACTTTGTTAGCCTTAGTTGACATTGGTCTTCACATGTTATTGTCATTATTACCACCACCCAGTCAATCTCATTGAAGTATCGACACGTAATACCCAGGCAGTCATAGCGGCCGTGGAAGAACAGAACGCAGACTCGTTCACGGAGGCGGTGAAGGAATACGACTCCATCTCGAGACTCGATCCCTGGTGCACCATGATCCTCCTGCGCGTAAAGAAGGGCATCCCGACGTCCGACAGGACTGCCGAAGGTGACGGGGAACTCCTCTGAGAGGCGTTCCGTTGCAATGATGTCAGAAATAATTCATAATTTTATGGTCTTATTCATCTTATCGCTTAATAAATTGAAGTAAACATCCTGGCTTAAAAATAAAACCATAAATATTAAGTGGTAAACATACAAAAAAAAGTCAGTGGAAATCTTGTTATTAATCTCGTCAATAGTACCGAAATCAATGTGCAATACGTAATTGGCAAACGATGCGCGAGAATCATCGTATGTAGCTTAGTAATTTATCAATAAATTAAGAACGGTTTGTCTTTAAAAGTGTCGCATTTTCAAAAGCCAGCTTAAAATATCTGCCTTAAAATATTTTCTGAGCATAACATGCGAAAATAACAGTTGCTAACGAAGCTGTAAAACTATTTTCATTAATTTTGTTTTTCAAGAGAATCAATAAATGTTTTGCAACAATAAAAATGTTTTAGAAACAAACTTTAAAATTCAAATTTTAAAATAAAAATTGATAAGAATAGCATAGAATTTATTAATTTCTTTTTTGCTTGGGAGCTACTGAAAAGTTGGAATTAACTTCGCAATAACTCGTATCGTTATTTATACGCTTTTCATTCAATAAGTTGAAGGAATAATGGCTCTTCGGGTTGTATACATAGGTTCTAAACAACTTTTAGAATTTCTAGGTAAGATTTCCTTAACGATTATTCTGTTCGTAAAATATATTCACAAATTATTAGACTGAGATATTGAGATACGTGTTATGATTAGGATACTAAATGTATTAATTTTGATAAATCTCTAATAATAAACTCTTTTTTATCGGTCTCAGACATTAATGCTATCGTCAACGACTTGAATGGATTCCACGCTGATTACATCAGAGAACAAAAGGTAGCTTGGTTTGACAGAATCAATTTAATTTTAATTCTAATTTTAATTATGATTAACTAATTAAATTGGCGCGCAACAATTAATTCTGCCACACTCTAATCTCTGGCTTTATTACAGATGGACGAAGAGATTATAAGAAATCTCGAAGCAATTTCGTCTGATATAAAGTAAGTATAAGTTTAAACGGGCTTGTTAGAGTGTAGTATACGTATCTTACTACGTATTATTTAATTTGAATATTTATAGTTATTTCTGTTATTAAAGGAGTAAATTGCCTAAATTTTGGGTTTTATTCCTTTAAATGCATGAATTCATAAATAGTGCTCGTTTGAATCATTAAAATCAAATATAAATAAATAAATAAATTTGATAATCTTTCAGTTATGTCCTTCCTCCGAAAATAAATGAGCCTCAAGATTTGTATGAATTGGACAGAGTGGTTTACAAAGAATTAAGCGTCCATGTTCACCCGACGGGTAAATTTAAATATTACTATTATAGACCTGAATAATAATAATAATAATAATAATTTATTGCTATTTAATATATTTTTAAGCTAAATATTCCGATGAAGAGCGGACTTATGTCGTAGAGAACTGTTTTGAGCCGTTTCACAGCTTTTACATCAACCTGGTATTCAATTGTTTTAATTAAAATATTTATAAATATATTAGAAATATTATTTATTATATATTAGAAATATTATTTATTATATAATAGAAATATTATTTAATTATTATTCACAAATATTCATGAATTGTTTCTAATTCATGACTTTAAATACTTGTCCTTCGGCTAGAGAGATCGAGACAGCAGACTGATAGACAAAACGTATATTAAGCTCATGTCTTATTCATCCGTTGAATTGTTCAGAAACATTAACAACAGATACAAACCGAATCTGCTGGGGTAAGAAACTTAAATTATTTTCCATCTATTGTTCAAATTTATTATTCTAATATTGGCATATATTGAAATGAAAAAAAAAAGAATTTAATGAATTTAGACCAGAAAAATATTTATTAAGAATTTTTATTCCGACAGATTTGCTTCATCTCTGATCAAATCCAGGAATGATTTGAATTTAGTGCGCGCTATAAAATTGCTCGCAATGGCAGCTCGTTTTCAATTGGGAGTGTTAAAGGAGCAAATCATCCAAGACCCTGAGAAAGGTATTTTATTTTTTTTAAATCTACATTCTAGATTTAATGACTAATTTAATTTTAAATTAAAATTAATTCATTTATTCAAGCCGTCGCTTTGTTATTGTGGCTGTCAAATTTGACTGGCATTCCTGAGCCAGCATATCCGGAAACGAAGCTCATCACTTCATGGATCATAGGATATGGTAAGAAATATTCCACATGGACAATTCATAATTTCCTTTAACTGTTATAAACGGAGTCAATTTCATGTTACAGTTACGTTCATTCTTGACAAATTGGATCTCAAGAGAATGGAATTCCCCAGCATAGATGCAAGTTCAGCTGTCGTGAAATACATTGGAGAATTTTATCCTTTGAAAGAGGTTTGTTTTAAGTTGATATTAAAAAAACTGAGCATAACTATTCGTGTAATGTAATTTATATTCTAAGTGTAACACTCTACGCCACTGTTATATTTACTGACGAATATTTATGTATTATTCACTACGATGTACTATGCGATCCTTTGGGAAATATTAAGTAATGTTGTATTTTCTTCATATTTTGAAACATACGTTTCTCTGATTTTAGGAGAATTTCAAGCCTGAATTCGTGGCATTCATGCTGGATTATTGCAACAGCTCTCCATCGGTTCCCTTGAATTTCATCTTCGATAACTTCCTAAAATACTTTATGTCGGCTGTGACTGAAGAAGATAGACTCCAACGGATACAGGACTTTCTCAAAGGAGTCGGTATGATGACGACGAGTCCCCTGCTGGCCTTTAAAAATATTTTCGGGGCATTTGCCAGGATTTGTGGAATGTTAGCCAAAGTAAGCCAGAGCTTTGATTTTGTTTGACTCGATATCATTGCTTTTCCTCTTTTAATGTTGGAGCATTAGAGATAGCGTTGCTCATCAACAGCGCGAAAGTTAGGATACTGTCAAAAACAAGTAATCAATTTGTCTGAATGATTCACAGAAATCGAAGTCTTATTCCAAAAACTTGCTGAGATTGATGGACCACAGCTACGATGACACGCCGTACTTGCTGAAAGGCAACGATTGTACTTCGTACTATCAGTTCAAGGTGAAAACTTCGGAGATGGTCGAACAGAGTTTTGAAAATTCTGACGATTCTCCTGTCGTGGAGAGTTTGTTTGAGTTCGTCAAGATTTGCGTCTTCAACGATTTCGTCAAAGCAGTCAAAGTCATGGATGTGATTCATACCGCTTGGCTAATGATTGGAGAATTTGAGGTTAGTTAATACAGGTACTGTTAATATATATCATTTAATAGCAATAATAACAATAATAATTATTACTATGCTAGTGGGACAGGGGCTGAACGATGTTAATTATTATTATTATATATTATTATTATTGTTATTATTATTATTATTATTATTGTTATTGTTATTATTATTATTATTATTATTATTATTATTATTATTATTATTATTATTATTATTATTATTATATCATACTAATAAATCTTTTTGTTGTAGCATGGACAAGTGGATCTTACAATGATGACAGAGATTTTCCGACCAAACAAGTCGTTGTTCAAGAAATATTTGAACGAATCAAAACTAAATCCCAATGCCGGAACACACATTCTCTGGTGCTTTCAGTTTCTGTTGAAGAAATGGTTAGATTAGTTGTAACTAGTTATCATGATTTTAATATTTATTAATGTTTTAAATTAATTATTTATTTATTTGTGATTTACTGCAATTTAAATTTAATTCCGTGCAGTCCGTTCTTGTTCTTATCCGAATACCGGACAACTCAGGTGGAAGATTTGGTTATGATGTTCAGTGCTTTTGCAATCTCAAAGGTGAGTACTACACTCTGTCGGATATTAACTATTAATAATAATAGTAATAATAGTAATAACAATAATAACAGTAATAATAGTAGTAATAATAACAATAATAGCTATTTAATAATTATCTTCATGGATCTCAATTTTATTATTTAGGAATCTGAAGATATGCTCCGTGAAATTAGCGACATTAAATACAATATCAACTATTTCCACAACTACGCTAGTGGCGCGGGAGCTGAACGCGATATTTATGAATATCTCTGGCTACATTTGGTTGATGCCGATGATGACGACGACGACGATGACGACGAGTGCTAGAGTCGTTGAGATTAGAAATAAAAGTTTGAAACTTTGATGCTATTTATTTTCGTATTTCGTGGATTTGCAAGCGATTGTGTTTGAATTATTTTCTTATTCAAATCGTTTAATTATGCTATTTATATTAAATGCTATGCATTAAAGACACCATGAAACTCACTCGATGGCCTTCCTGTGACAGACGTCAAAAGCGATGTAAGTTGTCTTTGCAACTCAGGTTTATTCCACAAAAGAAAAAATTCAGAGCCAAACAGATAGGTCTACGGAGAATTTCACAGTTCTCAATTATTATTATCATCATCGGACCTGGCAGATTTCAAATCCAAAGGTGGCGATCGAAAATGAAAAGCAAGGGAACGAGATAATTATGCACATAAATTATTCTTATTGCAATCGACAACTGGAATATAATTTGTCATAATCAATCGACGTGCCAATCGGGAGACAATCCATCGTTTTTAAGCAACACGAGATCGTAGGGTGCGCGCTTGTAACTACCAACAAATTATCATAAATTATCAAAATTAGTTTATGAATTTAACAATTATAAAAATGATAAATAGATTTGAAAAAAATAAAAACAGGTCGAAAATTTATACTTCCCCTGATGCCATGAGACATGCAACTAAAATGAGAATTTCTAAAATTTACAAAAACTAATTTTCTACTTATTTGTCATATAAATGAATGAATAAATAATAATATAAAGCTAAATTAATAAAATCATAAACGTAAAATAAATTTCAACCAAGTCAAATCGCATCGCATGAATTCTCATTTATGACCATCAGTGTCAAAATGATGACGAGGCTATCTTGGCTGGAGAGTTGCCACCTTCCGCCTTGGCTCCCTCCGTTGGATTGGTTTCAGTGGATGGATGGAGTTCTATTGTAGGGACTTCGGCCTGTTCCTTCTGGCCAGAGGAAGCTGGAATGGGGTTCTCGGCTCTCGTTTCCCTGACGGAACCGGAAGAGGACATTTCGGACATCCTGGTATTGGCCACTGAAACTTCGGACTTGGTCGGCTTGCTCAAACAGTAGCGGAACGGCAGCTTGCTTTTCCTCAATGCTTCCCTGTACCTTGGATGGCTGAGGGCGTAGATGATGGGGTTCCAAGCTCCAGAGGCTTTGGCCAACATGACGGGAATCTCGGTGGTGTAGGGCGTGACCAGACTGGTATGACCCGCCACGCCCAGCATGGCCACAGTGACGTAGGGCACCCAGGTGACGATGAACATTATGACGTTGACGGCCACGACTTTGGCAATCTGAATCTCTTGCTTCTGCTGGTTGGCAGTCTCCTTGTTCATCCTCGACATCTCCTTCCTGTTCTTGGCCACTGCGGAGATGATGCCGACGTAGCACAGCAGAATGAGACTGACCGGAACTATGAACTGGAAGAAGACGAAGCACATATTGAAAGAGATGTTGTTCCAGGTCCGCGTCAGGTAGTCCCAGGTACAGCTGAAGCCGAAGCCTTCCAGCATGAAGGCGCCCCAGCCGAACCACGGGGCAGATACCCAGCAGACGGCGTGGACCCAGACGAATGCGATCTGCTGGAGAGTCCTGGATTTAGAGGCAGCGTGCAGCATGTACATCGGCTTGGCTATGACCATGTAGCGATCGACCGAAATGGCCGTCAGCGTGTTGATGGAGACGAGACCGCTCACTCCGGCTACGAAGGCGTACCACTGGCAGCCTAGGGTGGTAAGTGACAATTTGGACAATATTATTATTGTTACTATTATTCTTATTATTACTGTTTTTATCATTGTTATTATTATTATTACCAGTTAGTAATAAACCAATTACCAGTCAACAAATATCGATAACCGACCGAAGAATCCCCACATCCAGTACCGTCTGAAGCATGCCAGGGCCATCATTGGAAACCCGATGATGGCTGAGAACATGAGGTCACAGATGGCCAAATTGATGACGAACAGGTTCGAAGGAGTCTTCAGTGACGGAGTTCTGGAAAAGGTTATTATATTATATTATTGCAATATATTATGTTATTATTACTTTATTATTTACAATTTATTATTATTTATTTTATTAAATTATATTTTTTTGTTTCTCTAAGTCGTACCACGTGATGCCAATTCGGGTCCAAAAATAACTTTTCCATGAAAAACGATTTGTTATCGTTGTGAAGGAAATTATTTTCATTTATTAAATTTAAAAATAATAATATTACAGGAAGTTGAGGACATGTTTTATATTTTTAGAGGAAAAATTAATAAATAAATAAAAATAAATAAAAATAAATAACCTCCAGATGGCTTTGCAGCGCATTTGAAACCTTTAAATCCGGCATTTAATGGACAAATTGTTAATACTTTAATATAATAATATAAAAAAAGTGCAATAATAATAATAATAAATAGTGTAAAATAATTACTTATTTATTTATTTTCTGCTCACAAATCGAACTATATAATAAGAAAAGCACTCACGTTCCGAAGACATACAGGACGATGATGTTGCCAAAGGTACCGATAAAAGCCACCAGGGTTATGTAGATGCCGAGTAGGATCATGAACTCTCCCGGGGCCTCGTCAATGACCTCCCTGTACTGGTCCCAGTGCGGGTGAAGGTACAGGCCGTGCTCATCGTATCTTCTTGGGGTTGTAGGGAGGGTGGTGTTGCTGAGGTTGTAGTATGACAAGGATGAGTTCCATGAGTCTTCGTAAAGAAGAGTTTGGAAGTTGGAAAGCGACGATGTTGCTGCTGTTGTTGTGCCCGTTAGGAGTGAGGATTGTTGCTGTTGTTGTTGGATTGTTGTCATCTCGTGTTGATCTTGTTGCTGTTGCTGTGGCCGTTACTACTGTTGTTTGTGTTGATGTGCTTTTGTCTTCCTGTGTGATTTTTGTTCTGAATTTCGTTTTTCTATTTATTTAGAAAGTTTGTTCATGTTTTCCATTTTCACTTCATATTATATACTTGGTCAAATATCTTGAATAAAATATTCTTAAAATAGCCGTATAATTGTTGAATCATTGCAAACCTGACCTCTTGAGTTCAACTCAGAACCTTCATTCCTTTTCAATGAGGTGACACTTTTGGCTTTCTGAAAAAAAAAGATTTTAACAAAAAATAGCTTAGAAATCGGAAATGAGTCACATTAAAATAATTATTTACATTTCTATTCACATAAAGAACGATCTGTTAAAGAAATTTGGTCAAAAAGACTTTATTATCGAGAAGTTAAGTTAATTATAACAAACAACTTGTTAGCGCTTTAAGAATTTTGAAACAATTCTAGGTAAATACAGAACCATTTTTATTATTAAAGCTGTTTTTTAAAGATTAAAACTAACTTTCTCGAAGGGAATAAAGCCACAAGGAAAGACCGAAACTCCTCTCCTACCTGACAGTGTCATCAGAAAGTGCCGGGGCTGTTTGATTCGTTTTATACAAGCCCGCCATTGGTACAGGTGTCCGCTCTGTTTCAATTTAACTGATGAATTTCAATCAATTAGATTTTAATCACGTTCCCTGCGTTCGTCTCCGATGTGATTCAACTTTTCTGGCTCTGGAAAACTGGAAGCACGGACGTCTCCAGTGCCATTCCATGGAGAAATTTCCAGTAGTTTTATGATTATTCGAGAATTTTCTTGTTTTGTAAATTTTAAGGAAAAAAATTTCGTTAATTTAACTACAAAATAAAAATTAATTTTAATTTTCTTAACGTTATTCCTGTCAGGTGCCGATAGTTTTGAAGCATTACCAGCTTGGAAGTCATTTTTACCAATTTCTGTGATTTTCATATTAAGAAATAATTCCTGAGAAATGCTGGGGCATGTCTGCTTCTCAAAATGAAAATTCAAATCGAGAAAATCAGAGTTTCTAAAATTACTACTGAAATCGTTTGAGAATCCAAGATTGACAAAAGATTGAAAGATCAAATAAATGTCCTTTTCGTGGAAAACAAAATGCCTCGAAGGGGTTAAATTGGTGCGGATTTAAAAAAAAACTAACTCACATTTCATCTTTGGAAGCATTTGACGAGTTCAGGTAGAACTCCAATCTTCCAGCTAATGGCCAAGGTACGATCCATCTGCTAATAGCCGATAATTTAAACATTTATTGATTCTGCATTTAACTTTTCCAGTTGAGATGGCACTGAAAGGAACGGAGATGCGATTTCTAATGCTATCATTTAGTCTATTATTGGAGTTTTAAATTTGTTTACACTCTCTGCTTGGGTCATTGGGGTCAATCTCCGTGTGGTATCCTGAGCGAAGAACGAGGGTACAAACTGGAATTTGTCGACATCTGCTGTCTAGTACAAATTCTAGAAATTCAGCGGCGAACGATTATTGTGACTTTTCCACGAATAATACTTGAAAAAAATTAAGGTGACAAAAAATAAAAGCAATGGTGCCTGTTTATTGAAATTTGTGTGATAACTAAATTGAAACATAAATAAATAATGAAGCTAAAATGTCTTGAGCTTATGTTCGGTCATAACAGCTGTCTTTTATTGCAGATAATTTCCTAATTGTATGTTTAATTGACACATTTTCTTAAATAGGATGGCAATATTAATATCAACTCTGTCGAACGATAGAGAAAATAAGTAGTCTTCCAAACGACTAACAATAAACTGTAATTAAAACATCAAAACTAGAAAACCACATGACATACAAAGGTTAACCATTTGATAATGAGTCTAAACATTATTGAAAAAGATTATGTCTATAGAGTGAAGCCTTTTTAAAAGAAACTACCTTAATACATAATAAGTATACCGTGTACAAAGAAACGAAAATATGCATAAATTATAAGTCAACATTTTTTTTTAAGTTTCAATTTCACTTGTAAGATGTATAACAATAGAGAGCGATTAAAAATAAACACATCTCGGAGAATTGCGACGTCTTTGGATTTGGACAATTTAGTTGCCTATTCTCGTTCTTCGTTTGATTTCTCTTGATTGTCTACCGCTCCAAAAGCTCAGATATATTTTACTGGATTTTGTTAGTTTCACAGAGGAGGTTCTTTTTTATTACTTAATTATTTCTAAGGCGGAGTTATGTTTATTGAAATTGTAAGGGATTCACTAAAATTACAGTAAATAAGGCTTTGCAATGGAAATAGTCATATGGTCTTCTTTTGAAGGAAGTCTAGCATTACCTAAACGACATTTTAGAAGTTGATTTGTAAATATAATAAGAATACGAATTAAGAATTCACTTTAATAAAACTTGCAGATGCGTTTTTAATAAAAATGGGTGATCACATGAAACCTCAAGGGGCGCATCCTTATGGGGCCACCACCCATCCAACTCAAGGCCTGTATTTCCCCCACAACCATAACAGCCAACAATTATATTTTCCAAATCCTCCAGATGCTACTCCACAGGAACTTCGACCTCAAAGTTATACTCCATCTTATGGGGCACTTCCATCATATGATCCTCGAAGTTCCTCGAACGACTTTCGAAGTCCTCACAATCTACCGACGTCTCAGCAGCCTGCCGACAACAGAGTCCAATTTCCTCAGGCTGCGCCGAATTACACTTTTCAGACTCCGAATATGTCCTACTTTGCCGACAGCAGGCATCCCGGATACCAACAGATGAATCAACCGAGTAACATGAGTCGGGGACAGATGATGCATCCAACAGTTCATCCCCAACAACAACAACAGCAACAATTCATTTCCTCGAGACCTCCCACACCTTCAAACTTTTACCCCGGCGCTCAACAAAGTCAGATGCAAAACTGGCCACAGCATTTGTCCAACAATCAGCAGCCTGCAGTGCCCTTATCTTACCCAGAATCCGGCCTGAGGAGGGAGCACGCACCGCAGGTCAATCAGGGTCAGCCCCCGCTAGGATACCAGCAGCCAAACGTTCATCCGGCAACGCTGACGTCCGCAAACAGCCTTAATGCAATTCAGAGGAATCCAATGCAAAATGCAGTTCAAAATTTCTCTCTACAACCGAACTCTCAAGGAGCCATTTCGAATCCAGTCAAAGACAAAAATGTTGCCAAAAATACTTCCGGGGTTCTTCAGGGAAGTGCAAACCCCTTCGGAGCTCAGCCTCCAGTCATGAAACCTTTGAACGGGCCACAGATGGCGTCGCAGGAGCCAGCAACTCGCAATGCCCTGCCCACTGCCACCGTCAATTCCAGACAAAACGACGGAGGCATCTCCCAGTGCCCGATGCTTGAAAATCCTCTGCTGAAGACGGCACACGATGTCAATAAAATCTCTTCTCCGGCAAGACCGACCGATCTGTCAGGTACGTTGGAATTTCAGGCCCTCGCCAGGCAAGCAGGGTTTTTGTTGTACACTCGATCGAATAAATGTTTTCAATTTCAAAATGGTTTTCTCGATGATGCATTTGCAATGCTTTCTAATAACCATGTTTAAAACGACAATTAACATTATTATGATATTTAACCATCAATAATGATTATTAGCTAAAAATCTTGCAAGAATCTTGAACAGTGTGCTATCAAAAGTTGATGAGGCAGAAGTTGTCAGTTGAAACAATCCAAAGAAATTTTGCAAAACAACAACAACAATAATAATAATAATAAGTTGTTTATAAGATGCTATATGTACCAATCTGCATCCATTTCATAGGCAAGGACCACACGAGACGAGGGGGCGGTGCTTGTAACCACGACGACGAAGAGGAGGACGAAGACGACGAGTACTCAGACGAAAGAACCGATACGTACAGCTCGGGTTGGTGTTGCTTAATGTTTACATCTTTCTTTTTTAAAAAGTAAACAACAATAAGTTCCGTTTGAAAAGCAAAAAACAACTTTGGAATAAAAAATGTAGCGGATTTATTATAACATTGACTGCATGCCAAGGCACTAGAGGCACTTTTATTTTTAGCCATTTGGGTAGCTCTCCTCCCTCAGGTGAAGGAGGGTGGTGGCTCTTGCGACCGACGTGGGCTGGCTTTCGAATGCGAGCCTTTGCCATAAAATGCAGGAACTGATCCAACAGACTCGATCCTACATATTATCCATAGCATAATAATAAACCATGCTCTGGGCAGAGACTACTGAGACAAAACTTACTAACATCTTCTGGCATCTGCAAACTGGCTGCCCATGATGATGATGATCGTTGGTGTCGTTTCAGATTCGACCGTGTCTTCCTCATCCCACGGCTGTGAAGACGGGACAAGGGATATTGTTGGTACGTAGAGGTGTGACTTTGTGCTGTTGTGAGCGCTTCAAAGGAGGACTAGCATCGTCGATTCTCATTTTCTGCACCTTTTTTAGGAGGGGGGAATAATGGCCAATCGTTTGCGTGACCTCGTGACATTTTGCTCGTAATTGTTTTTCAAAGTTAAACAAAAAAAAACAAACAAATACTTTTTCGAACAAATCTCGAGCGTCATTAGACGTGCAGTTTTTTAAAAACTGACCTCGACTCATCTCCAATGTCGTTGCAGTCTCGGACGTCGCTCGTGGAAACAAGCAACAACAACAACAAGTCCAGAAGCAGATCGCAGCAAAAGTGGCCACCCATCAGCATCGACAGGTAGTTGTCATAAAAACTCGTCTGCTTTTTTTTTTATATAAAATTCAATCGATTGATTGTCGATAGCAGACGGTTCCTGCCGATCGGGGCGTTTCCGTCGGACACCAGGTCCAGGCTTCAAAACCTACCCAGGAGAGGCGCGAACCTCCGAGTTACGAGACCGGGTTTCAGAGGATGAGCGTACAGGTTCGTTGAGGACATCTTCATCTTCGTTGATGATTCTTTTTTGCAATTCCTTCCCTAATTAAGAGATTCTTGAGATTAAACACTAATGTTGTTGTTTTTTTCATATTTTATGGTAATATAACAATTATATAATTGTTTATCACTTATTATTATTAGTATTATTATTATTATTATTATAACTATTATGTCGTTTGTTACCATCAGAATTTCAGGACGTGCGTCGACCTCTTGAAAGAAGGGAACCTGATTGCAGACCTCGACTATGAGGAGTCCCTGCCACTTCTCAGCGAAAACATGAAGCATTACAACTGCCCGCCAGAGTAATTAACATATTCGTTACGTGATATTTTATTGGCGATAACCAATAAATTAATCTGCGATTATTTTATCACTATTATTGTTGTTATTATTATTGTTATTATTATTGATTGAAGCATCATAATTGTTCAACTGTGTAATTAACTTTGACATATTTGCTAGGTAATATTTTATTATCTGCCTAAAATAATTATTGTTATAATTGATTTAATCATTATTATTATTATTACCTAATTTGCTTTAAATCACATCACAGCATCATGTCATCGACACTGAACGTGGTACCCAGAAACAAAGATCTTCTGAAGAAGGCCAGACTGCCCTTCGGCATCATCTTACAACCTCTCAAAGACATCCAGGTAGGTCTGCGATACCTTTATTGTTGTCAAGATTAATTAAATTATAAATCGTTAAGTGATGCTCGTCAATTAATTAAACTGCCGTCTTATAATAAGTATATAATAATTTATATAATAAATCTTATAATAAGTTATAGTAAATCGTGTTTTGTATGTTATTGTCGTTGTTTGCAAATGAATGTTTACCTCCACATACGATGCCCCAACTTTGAGAGCATATTTTATGAATATTATTATTAATATTATTATTACTAGTATTATTATCATTATTATTATTATTAACCTTTTATGAAATTAGTTTGACTTTGATTTGTGCTTTAATCGCTTTGAACGACCGATTGCACGAATGAACGAACGAATGAGTTGCTTCTTCCCATCCTAGGAACTGCCAGTGGCCGCTTGCATGTTGAGGTGCAGATACTGCAGGGGATACATCAATCCTTTCGTGACCATCAGCAGTACGAGGTCGTGGAGGTGCAACCTCTGTCACAGGGAGAACGAACGTTAGTGCAGACGTTTAAATTCGCGGTCCGTCGACTCGGTGGTTTGAAAGTTATTTTTGCTGCGAGTCGGTTGCGATGTTGCGTCTTCGTCTTTTTTAATACTTTGTTGCAGGGGAGTATGCGATGTTGCGACTGTTTTACTGCAATCCAAATCGACGGACCGCTTCGGCTGCTGACGCCCTTTTGCCACGCTTCGGAAGCGCTTCAGCGAACTGGAACCAATGACCTCATTTGTTTTGCTTGCAGTTCCCAACTACTACTTGCACAACGAAAAGGACCAGAAGTTCACCGAGGGCAGACACAGGCCCGAGATGGGATGCTCGTGCTATGAGTTTCTGATCGAACAAGATCCAAAGGTGTAGGCGTTTGTTTGTTTGTTTGTTTGTTTGTCCGTTCGTTCGTTTTTTTTTTATTTCTGTGAATTTTAGTGAATAATAGGATGCTTAGCAGTTTGTTTTTGTTTATGTTTGCTTGTTGTTTAACTTTCAAATTATTCCATCGATTTCAATGTCGGAATTGTTTTTCATTTCCTGGAAATGAACGACAGAAGGAGAGGTTTTCGCCAGCCTACGTCTTCCTCATAGACGTTTCATTCAATGCCATCAGAACAGGTCAGCATGGTTGACTCTTACGATGATATGATGATGATGATGATAATAATAATAATAATATTAATAATAAGTTAATATATTAGATTAAGAGATATATAGAGAGAAAATTCTAAAACAAGTATCTTAATTTAAGAAATGCTTGTCGTTTCACTTTCAAGTCATCACTTTCATTGCAAGCTATCATCATCACCACCACCATCATCATCATCATGACTCACTGACTTTTCCAACTCCAGGCTACCTCTCCATACTCTGTGAGCAACTCCTAGAACACCTGGACAGCCTCTGCAGGGATCCGTTGTCGAGGGTCTGCTTCGTGACCTTCAACTCTCACCTCCACTTCTACAACATCCATCACTCGCTCGACCGACCTCAGGTGTACGAGGTGTCCGATCTGGAAGGTGAGGGAGTGATACGGGTGTGTGGGGGAATGGCCTAACTCGCATTGGGAGCGTTTTAATTAATTGTATATTTATTTATTTATTTATTTATTTATTTATTTATTTATTTACAAACAGTGCACTGGTTCAGTTGGTTTGATTATAATTACTACAAGATTGAAACTATTGTTTCATGAATTTTATTGTATTGCCTAATGAATTATTAACGAGCTCATTTGCATTGCAGATGTCACTCTGCCCTCGCCACGCGGCCTATTGGTCAACGCGGTCGAGTCGAAGGATATGCTCAGGAGCCTGCTAAAGCTCCTCCCCTCGATTCACAAGGACACGACGGACGTCGGGAATTGCCTCGGCACGGCCCTGAAAGTCGTCTGCCACATGCTGGTTAGGATGATGGGAAGTCGTTGTTGTTCTAGGTTGGGTTGGGTGGATTGAGTGCGTAGACGAGTGAGTGGCCTCTGAGTGGCGGGTAATACTTGGGTATGAGTTGTGTGAATTATTAAAACATAACAAGTGGCAGGTGTGTGGCAATCTCATGAATATTCATCCTATGAATCTTATCACTCTTACATGCATATGATGATGATGATAGTGTTGGTGATGGAGATAATGATAAGAAGTTCAGCTCGGGTCTCATATGTCTCGTCTGCTCTTCGAAGGTCGATTGATTTCAGCTCGGATTGTCGTGCATACATTCTGCTTTGTTTCCGCCTTGCAGTTAGATTAGACTCGAATCTCGAATGCTTTGCACTTCCAGGGAAACATCGGAGGAAGGGTCACCGTTTTCCAGACGAAGATTCCGGACGTCGGGGAGGGAATCCTGAAGTCGCGAGAGGATCCGAACAGGAGGGCGTCAGAGGTCTGCTTATTTTATTTATTTATTTATTTATTAATTTGTTAATGTCAAATGTTGATTATTTTAAAGTGGATTTTCTGTTAATTATTTCCATTTTTAAATCAATTGAATTTATTTATTACTACCAGTTAAACTGATACCATTAAAATAACTCAAAGGACTGGCTTTGAAGAAAGACATGCTTCATCATTTGTTCATTCATTCTTTCATCCATTCATTCATTCATTTGTTCATTCATTCATTCATTTCTTCCTTCCTTTCTTCCCTCAGGATATACAGCACCTACAGCCAGCCACAGACTTCTACAAGAACATCGCCCTCCAATGTACCTCTTCACACGTCGGATTTGACCTTTTCTTCTTGAACTCTCAATATGTCGACATGGCCAGCATCTGTGAGTACGCTTGTGTTGATGAGATCGGTTGATTTGATTGGTTGGTTGGTTGGTTGGTTGGTTGGTTGGTTGGTTGGTTGGTTGGTTGGTTGGTTGTTACTTTCCAGACCACCGCCAGTGCGTGGCATCATAATTTAAACTGCTTCTTTGGAGAATCTGATCGATTTGGAGCCAGTCAATTTCCTCCGGTTTCAATCGGACCTTTTGGGTTGGTTGGTTGGTTGGTTGGTTGGTTGGTTGGTTGGTTGGTTGGTTGGTTGGTTGGTTGGTTGGTTGGTTGGTTGGTTGGTTGGTTGGTTGGTTGGTTGGTTGGTTGGTTGGTTGGTTGGTTGGTTGGTTGGTTGGTTGGTTGGTTGGTTGGTTGGTTGGTTGTTACTTTCCAGACCACCGCCAGTGCGTGGCATCATAATTTAAACTGCTTCTTTGGAGAATCTGATCGATTTGGAGCCAGTCAATTTCCTCCGGTTTCAATCGGACCTTTTGGGTTGGTTGGTTGGTTGGTTGGTTGGTTGGTTGGTTGGTTGGTTGGTTGGTTGGTTGGTTGGTTGGTTGGTTGGTTGGTTGGTTGGTTGGTTGGTTGGTTGGTTGATTGGTTGGTTGGTTGGTTTGATTGGTTGATTTTCTATCAATGCTCCTTCTATCATTGCTTGTTTTGCATTAAGTTTATTAACTTACGACTTAATATGTTAAGATATGGTGAGAAAATCTTGTTACCAGGATTATTATTATTATTCATAATGTAGAAATATAATTTATATATTTATAATTCATCAACAATTTCTCAGCTCCCCTCTCGAAGTTCACAGGAGGTTGCGTCGAATACTTTCCAAACTTCCAGGCCGAAGCGAATCCAGTCGAGGTGGATAGGTTCAGGAAGACGTTGGAGAGGTACTTGACGAGGGAGATGGCTTTCCAGGCTATACTCAGGATAAGATGCACCAGAGGTCAGTCATTCATTTGGGAACCTGCGACCGACGGCCAGAATTTTCGACATTTGTGCTTAATTCACAACAATTTGCGATAAAAAGCAAATATTGATTTTGCATTCGACTTAAGTCGTTGCTCGTGCTCCTCTGTTTGTCGTTCGCAAAATAATTTATCTCTCGACTCCCCCTCCTTCTCTCGATCTCATCCTCCGTTCCAGGTCTGAGCTTCCAGGTGTTCCATGGCAGTGGCTTCGTGAGGTCAGTGGACCTGCTGAACCTCCCCATCTCGAATGCAGACATGAGTTTCGGAGTCCAGGTGGCCATTGACGAGGACATCGAAGACAGTCACGTTTACTTCCAGGCCATACTTTTCTACACGAATGCAAAAGGTCGGTAATGGTTTTGATCTCCTGCTGAGGCTTTTTAAGTCACGCTTTTCAAGACCGTGCGGTCATTGATGCTGGATGGGTGGATGGATGAAAGAATGAGACAATAAATAGCAGGAATCCACTGGAAAGTGGAGCATGAATTGATTGTTGTTGTTGTTGTAAGAACGTTGGGACTTTCTAATGCAGGTCAGAAGAGATCCAGAGTCGAGAACCTGTGTCTCAACGTATCATCTGAGCTGACAGACATCCTGTACAATGCAAACCAACAGGCCGTCGTCGCCTTCGTCGCCAAGATGGGTTCGTGTCGTCTTTGAATCATCACTGTCGTCGTCATCGTTTTTTAATCGACGTTTACTTTCTCGACTCAGCTGCCGACATGGCCCTCGGCAGCTCCGTCAAGGACTCGAGGGAGTGCCTGACCACCGCGGCTCTCGACTTGCTGGAAGCCTTTGGGAAGACTCTGAATGGCAGCAACAGCAGACAACTGCCCTGTCCATACCTGCTCAGGGCACTTCCCCTGTTCGTCTTTGCCCTCATGAAATCCGTGAGTATCCTAGTGACGTAGGAGTTTTGTCGGACGGATTCAAGCACCGGTTGATTTAGAAATTAGAGGCAGACTTGTGTTTAATTATTTTTGTTTAACTGATTGACCATATTATAAAGTTAAGCAATATTAATAACAACAACAATAATAATAATAATAACAACATTACCTTGAAATAATTACTAGAGGTAACTAATCAATGTAATGAATGTTCATCATCAGACAGCCTTCAGGTTAGGCATCAGCACGAAGCTGGATGACAGAGTTTACGCCATCGAACAACTCAAAACCCTGCCGTGGCCTGAACTCCTTCAGCTGATCTATCCGCACTTCTACGCACTGCACAGAGTGGACGAGAAGGTTGTTGTTGTTGTTGTTGACGAGAAGGTTGTTGTTGATGGTGTTGTTGTTGCTTGTTGTTTGAGCAGCTGGCAACAAGCAGTAGATTTGCTTGAATGGCTGTGGTGATTGATGAGTTTAAAATGATAACGAATCGATATGTGCTTTCTACTAACAACAACAACAAGGACAACAATTGCCCTCTCTTAGTCTAGAAAATAATTTATGTACTTAATGATTATTAATGAGCATTAATTAATTCGTAAAATGTCACTCAACTCGTCTGCTCAGAATGCCATCGATATCGAAGACAAGGTCGTCTGCCAGCCCTCCATGCTTCCCTTGACGGCAGGTGCCCTCGAAAGGCAGGGCATCCACCTCCTCGACACGGGCGTCTACATGTTCCTCTGGGTCTCCTCGTCCGTCGACAGACGACTCCTCCGCGACTTGCTCGGCGTCGCTCAGTTCGGAAGCCTGGAAGAAGGACAGGTGAGTCCTTAGATCTTTCCAACGCCTCGGGTCATTGACATGAGCCCTGTTGGCACAGATTCCTTCTTGTCTGAAGTTTCCAATCATTCTAATGTTGCATATCCAGTCAATGCCAAGCGACCTGCATTAACAGGTGCTTGTTAAAGGCATTCTGTCTAATCTCTGCTGGAGATCAGTCATTGTTGTCGTCACTGTTGACTGAAATTGAAACCGTGTCGTTGAAACTGAAATTTTCCACCAAAAGCGGCACAAAACAAACTCCTTGGTAGTCCCCATTTCGATTGCAACTCTTGCATCGCAACATTGTTTTGCAGATCGAGCTGCCCGTACTGGACAACCAGATTTCAGAAAATACGAGGAACTTCATCGAATATCTCAACAGTATCAGACAGGTTGCAGCACCTCTCATCTTGCTGAGGTAAGTCTCCTTGATCGGTTATTATTATTATTATTATAGTTGTTATTATTATAATTACTTCCATAAAAAACAGGGATGACAGCAGAGACAAGAGCCTGTTCTACATGCGACTGATCGAGGATAGGACGCTCGACTCCATGAACATGTCCTACGTCGAATTTCTCCGATCTCTGTACGACAAGCTGCCATGAAATGGATTTTGAAGGCCCAAATTGTGATAGACGACCCCGATATTTTTATCAATTTAAATGAAATTCGAGTCAATTTCTAAATGTATTATTGACGAGGATTTCGGTACCTTTTTTATTTGTAATTGGCTGTTTGTGTTCCCTCCTAAAGTCCGATCGTTCGTGCGGCACGAGTCCGCGTCACCACTTTTCACGCCACGCAATGTTTGGCACGATGCTTGTGTTTCACAAAACCTTTTAATTCCTCAAAGCCAAGAAGATGGCCTGAGATTAATGCTTTTTTTTCCTTTAAAATTTATTCTTTGGATTCTCCCTTGTGGCGTCATGGTGTGTTGATCACATTTGCTTTGGCACACTTAATGTTTTCCATTGTTGGTTATTTGTAACTGACTCTAAGTTGTTACCGCTTATAATGATTTGTAGAGATTTGTCGATTTAATTTACAATGAATGGATAAATGTGATTATTTGACAATAGATGTCGAGAGTTAAAGGTTTGCTATGGTGCCGGCTTATGAATCATCTAGAATTGGTTGGCTACTATGGGGCTATATTGAGCATTTGCTTTGTAAAGTGGTTTTAGTCTACCCCAGACTCGCTGTGGAACACCCGTACCCTGATTTTGTCTTTGGCAAGACTATGTATGGGGTGGCCTGGGGCTGTTGGTGTGCTTCGTGGACATCAGTTAACTTTTTCAAAAAGAAATAAAAATTTTTTATTTTACCTGGATTTTAGGCATTAAATATAAGAAGTGAACCGACGAGGCTTAATGTCGATAAAAATTTACTTTTAAATTTGTTGCTTTTCGCCTGGTATGTAGTTGCTGTAAGTGAATTTAGAATTTAGACTTCATGTTAAATTTATGTCTGGAAATTTATAGTTTGCTGAAGACTATTTTTTTAATTACTCGTGAGTAGTTTGGGTTAACTTAAATCACTCTTTGACGCTGTTGCTATGAATTTGTAAATAAAGCGTCAATAATCAGGGTTTGCATTTCACTTGGCTAATCATATTGTCTAATAACGCATTAATTTATGTGTGATATGTGAGCCTAAGTGACGCTAGATGGTTAGTTTAGTAATTAATAATTAGATAAAGGCAATTTGGTATGGTTAAAAGAGTTTCTTCAATAACTGCTTTAACCTGTTTTCGGAATTAATGGATCTACTTAGAAAGAAATATAAGTTTAAACCATATAAATTTCACTATTGCTTTAAGGTCATGTAGATTTCATGTGGCATTTGGTTTTTTAATTTTTCAAATGTTACAAATTGTTAATTTCAGTTTCCAAAAAGGGCTGAAATAATGGGCCTTTTGACAATCATTAAAAAACTCAAGCAAAAGGAAAGAGAAGTCCGACTTCTCATGCTGTATCTTTTTCTTAGAAATCAAATCTGACTTTATGCTGTTGAAAATCCAGTTAACTATTTTATTAAGTTGGTTGAACAGTTATGTACAATTGGACATACAGTTGATGTGGATTGTGAACAAATTTAAAATTACTTTCAGGATACATGACTAGTAGAAGTGATCGAATGATACCCATACTGACTATCTAATATTACTTTTACTAATTACAATTACAAGTCCCAAAGTCCTGTTAAGTTCCTTAATTGGTCTAAAGTGGTTTGGACAATGCTGGAAAAACAACCATTGTCAAGAAGTTCAACGGAGAGGACATTTCCACCATTTCACCAACTCTGGGATTCAGCATTAAAACCTTAGAACACAGAGGGTTGGTTGGGACCCTAAGATCTAACCGATATTATTAATCATATTTTTTATTATTTCTCTGGTTAGAACCAGTTCATGATATCTTAGGGCAGGTCTTAATCTGTCTGCTGTTATTATCAGTAGCCTTGGATGTGTAATAAGCACTGATTACAAGTTATTGATAATTAATGCTGATACCATCTAAATTTGAGATTCAAAAGTTATCTTATACGAGTTCTTTTGATCCTCTATGTCAAATGCGAAAGCTTTATTGATACAAACAGGTTCAAGTTGAACTTGTGGGATGTCGGAGGTCAAAAGTCACTGAGGTCATACTGGAGGAATTATTTCGAGAGTACGGACGGCCTCATCTGGGTTGTCGACAGTGCCGACAGAAGGAGATTGGAGGACTGCAAGGCGGAGCTGGATAGCCTGCTGGTGGAAGAGGTAAGGATGATGACGACAACGGTGCTTGACTGGATTATCCGAGATTCAGAATTTTTTGCTTCCACACTGTGGCAAAGTAGTACTGCAATTGATTTATAATTTTTTTATTATATTGTAGAGGCTAGCAGGTGCAACTCTGCTCATATTTGCCAATAAGCAAGACTTAGAAGGGGCAGTTTCGGCCGAAATCATCAAGGAGGTAGCGAAATGTCTTTAGATTGTTGAATATTATTTATATCATATTATTATTATTACTATGATTGTTATCATTTGATTTATTATTTGCTCAGCTTTGCAAAAACATATCCTAGCTTCTTAAGTCAACTTTGGTCAAAATTCAAATTCAATGGCTAAATAAGCCATAATAAATCGCTTAATTGCAGTTATTGGATCTTGATAATCTGAAGACCCATCACTGGATGATCCTCGGCTGCAGTGCCGTCACAGGGGAGAATCTGTTACAAGGCATGGACTGGCTCCTCAATGACATTTCATCTAGAATATTCACTTTAGACTGACCACTGAGCACCTCTTTTAGAGAAACTTTAGTTTTTGAAATTTATTTTCTATTAAAACATCTTTTCCGATCGGCCCCTCCCTTCCGTTTCCAAGTTGCGCATTGGATTATAATATTGCAATCAGATTTTGTAATTTTTATAAATTCAAAGGAACCTAGTCTAGGAGTCAGTGGAACCAAGCAAATCACCAGTTGTTCAAAATCTTAGTATACACTGAGTCAAAGATCCAGAGGCGTACAGTGACCTGCACATCTAGACAATTGCTTCAGTAAATCAAATTAGGTACCAATAGAGCAGAATGGGGATACATGAAGAACAATTAAGTCTGCCTATGAGGAATGATTATGCTGACATTAAGGAGCAGGGATTCGGGATATCTGTAAATAAGATACTTTAAGCTCCAATCCTAGTTGGTAAACCAATTTTTTGACTATCGACTAAGAATGTACTGCAACCATCACAAAAAGTACCAACTACAGCCCGGTTTTTTTTCCAAACGACAATTTCGTTACGACCTCAAAGCATAGTAGCTCAAACATCAAAAATCAATTCGAATCTCGCCGACAGATACATGCTCGCACGCGCCAGCGGGGACGATTCGTATATTTATTTATTTATTTTTTGCGAGGGGCAGACACCGAGATCAACGCCTCCTGTCTACAAAAGGATCCCGACAAAAAAGAGGATGAAAATCAGAATTGCAGGCCTCATTTGCAACGCTTAAAATCGAGATTTCGTAGTGATTTATTCACGTTATTTTCCTGTCGCTTGCTTATCTCAAGATTCTTTCTTTTATTCTACTATGGGGCATAAATTGTTTTTGAAACAAGCAATGTCGAGTCTCACTAAACACGCTACGATGAAGAATCAAAGCCTAAAAATCTCCTACCTAAGAACTTAGGTGCATGCAACATCGGCAGTGGATAGAAAACGACGCGACCTCCACAGAAGGCGACCCTTCCGAAGAGCTCGATGGCCGACAGCAGACTTCCTTCAACACAACCAGACCAAAAAAAGCTCTGAAAAGATGGCGATTGGAGCCGAGCTTCCTGTCGACGCCCTGTTCAGTTGCACCGGAGTCAGGAAGTTTGACACCTTTTTGTACTGGCCTTAAGATTACTATGCCGTTTATAAAAAATTAAATTCATGAAGACAAAACTCAAGAAGCCATCCAAGAACCACCAAACACAACAAACGCACACGAGACCTCTAAGCACATTGAACTGAAACCCCAAAAATCATTCGAAGTACCACCGAACCTCTGCCACGAGCAGGTACGCGCGCACATACGCACGCATGCACACACTCACACAGCCACAGAGGGTCAAACAAGCTTACGCACCAATCGCTCGACACGAGGGCGACACCGAAGCGACAACCATGGCAACAATCGTCGTTCGCCAGCAACAAAAACCTGGATTGCAATATCACATAATCGTGTGTATTTATTCCTGCAAATGTCGGGTGCCGTGCGGAGTCGTACTCGAGGAAGCCCGCGTTAGTCAGACGAGCGACGTCGTCGGGATTCGCAGACGGGAGACCCACGAGGATGCGCCCCCCTCGGCACCCGTGCCCCGTGCAAACGTGCCGATCAAGTACATTATAACGGTACGACCGTAGAGCTAAACCGAGAGAGAGAGAGAGATGAGGAGCGAGACAGAGAGATTAGGAAATTGAAATGAAATTGATACTGAAAATGAACATTTTACTCCAGAAAAATCTTCTATTCGTTGCAAGTTCAAAAAAAGAGAAAGAAAATTGCAGGACGACGCCAAATCATACAAACGACGACAAGCAAACTCTAAGTAAAAAGGCAATCATCATCATCACCATCACAACCACTGCCACCGTCAATCATCATCATCACAACCACTGCCACCGCCCATCATCATCATGATGATTATTGTCACCATCTCAAGTACCAGAACTTTGGCCGCAACGGGTCAGCACCAGAACAGACGACACTGCATCTAACGACGACAACAACTTGTCCTGTGAGGTTAGTAGATATCATCATCATCACCATCATCACGACCATCATTATCATCACCGTCATCACGACCATCATTATCATCATCGTCGTCAAGATACGAATGCACGCAGAAGTCTGCTAGAGAACGACGTTAGCATGCGACTTTGATGGTCGACGCGGGAGAATAAAATAATAATTACAGTAAAAAATTGTAACGAATTTATTCTGTGCAAGTGACAAAAAAACGTCAACAACGACGGTGGTAATGATTATGATAATCATTAATAATAGTAGTAATAATAATAATAATAACGAAAATAAGGTTAATGATAATAATAATAATTAATAATAACAGCCCATGTCAGACAGCCTGCCTCTCCCTAATTATAGCCTCCTGCAGGTCCGGACTGCCTCAGACGGGGACGCGAGGGACTGCAATTCGACCTCATTTGTTATCGAAGAGAACTTCGAAGTGCGTGCTTCCTGCCTTGTCGTTCTTGTGGTGCTTGATGTTGGCTGCCCACAGCTTGCACCAGACCTGCGAAAGAATGAACGAACGAGGTCAGATTGTTTACGGAACCGTTTGTTTACGTCCGAATTGATAAGCGAGGATTGAAAATAGAAAAGATCTTGGCCGGTTTATCGTAGTATTGCTATTTGCAGATTTCAATTTGAATCTAACAGCTGTGATGATGATAATGATAATGATGATGACGATGATCGTGCAATGATGCCAACAATGCCTGACCTGGATCAGGACTCCCTTCTTCAGATTCGGGAAACGCGCAAAGACCAGAGGCGAGCGATATCCCGGCTGATTCTTGTAGGGGTAGTAGCTGAAGGGGAAGCCCTTAGCGGGATAAAACTCGATTTCTCCGAGGTTGTCCGTGTCGGCCTCGTTCTGTACAAGGAATTAATCATAGAATTAATTAATTAAATTAATTATAATTATCAAAATGACAAGTTAATTCCGGCATTTGCGGTAGACTTAAAAGAGTATACGAGAAGCGGCGACGATTATGATTGAAATGAACGTGACTCGGATCGATCCGAAGAGAGTTATCGTCGTCAGTTTAGGAAGCGAAAGGAATACAAAACAAAGGAGGAGGAAGATTTCGTCTCACCTCTCCCTCGCAGGAAACTCCGACGTGGTCGGCGGTGAGTCTGTCTCCGAGAGCCTTCTTGGCTTCCTCGTGTCTCTTCTTGATCTCCTCGTTATCTTCCGAGTCGTTTCCAAAAGCCTTCGGAGCCCAGTCAAAAACCTGCAACGAAAGGAACGAATCAGAAGACGTTTGCACTCGTGGAAGCGTTTTTAGATTAAAGTCGAGCCTTAGAAGCTGAAAATAGAATTTTTAGAAACGACTTGAAGATTTCATTCTGCACGGGAATTTTTTTACGCTTTTGCGCGATTAAAATTTTAATAAATCGCTTTAATTGCGACGATTCGTGAAAGCTCGGCGATGGATCTCGTCGGATGGAAGTCGTTCCGTCCGACATCTGTGTAACATCCGAACCACTGAGAACGAGTTGAAGAAGGCTGGGAACAGCAGGCCCGGCAAACGTTACAGATGACAGCTGGTCATCATCTGCACCGGATTCCATCGCAACCGGGAAAAGATTCTGCATCGAATGTCGAGTGGAAAGTACACGGAAATCCAATCCGGTCTTGAAATACCCGCTTCCAGGTCGAGAGGAAAGGCAAACGAGGAATTTCGGTCTCGTCAAACATCGGGAGAGCAATTTCCGACGGAAACCATGACTCGCCGACGTCCTCGCCACCCGTCGGACGGCTTCGAACCGACTTTTTGTGACGTCAAAAGGGAAGCGAATTGTTGACAAAGGTCAGTCGGGACATTGAAACACCATCTCGACGACAACAACAACATGAGCGAAAAGGTTTCAACCATCACAGAGGCTGTTTGTTGTCTTGTCAAACATATCCTAATAAAGATTGCACAGTCCGTCTGTCCGTCCGACGACCGAGAAATAACAACGTCTCGAGTGGCAAGGCCGGAGTTCGAGTGGAACGTTAGAGCCGTGCTTTCTAACTACGCAAATAACCGTCGCCTCTCGTCATCTAGCAGGACGGGCGTAACTTTAACCGGCGTTTGGAAACCTACCCGGTTCAGCTTGAGGAGGACGCAGGGGGTTCCATTTTTATAGCCGTAGTGATTCTCATAGGTGCAGGGACCGAAGTCATCGAGCTTGGTGGCGCAAACTTCTTCGTCTCCGGCCTTCGATCCGGCGTAGCAGTCGACGACGGTGGCGTTCTGTTCCTCCCTGTATTCTGTTAAAAAAAGAAAAGAAAAATGAATTAGTGAATTAATGAATTGCCCGATTTATGTCCTAATGACGAGTAAATCTTTTCTCAGATCATTGTGGTGGAGAGACATGTTTGACAAATTGCACCATGCACCGAACAAAATAGTAATAGTGCAATTATGATGATGATGATGATTAAGTTTGAGATGATAATTGCAAAGGATGCTCCGCTAGACACCGCAAAATGCAGCGCCGGGAGACTCGAGACGTTCAGGTGAACTGCAAACGTAATCAAGTCTCGTTTCAAAGTTCAGAATCAGCAGTCTCCGACCTAACATGCAATAAGTTCCGTGCGACAACAAAAGATCAAACGCTTTCCGTCCAACGTCATCCACCAAAGCAGAGAGCTCTGTGGAGTAATTAGATGGATATGTTCTGCAGACCATAGATGCAAAGCCAAGATGTAGTTTTTACCGAAATCCTTCGGGCGACAGGACCGACGGATCATTAAAACGTTGGCAAAAGGTTGTAAAAGTGGAAAATAGGTTACGCACGAAAGGACTCCGAGAGAGGAAATCAATTGCAGTGATCGATGTAAGCCCGAGGGGGGTCAATAAATACAAAGCATTACTATAAAAAGGGCAGAAGTCGATGAAAGCTGCCAACAGTCATCATTAGCATCATCATCACAATGGAAGATGGATGGATGGATGGATGGATGGATGGATGGATGGATGGATGGATGGATGGATGGATGGATGGATGGATGGATGGAAGGATGGATGGATGGATGGATGGATGGATTAATTATCCCTTTCTAACTTAGACTGAATTACTGTAACCAGCAAAGTACGAAATATGAACTGGTAACAAGCAGAGTGCAAAACTGCAAACAGTTGCAAAGCAAACAATACACCAATTGGTGCCTCAAGTGAACTCCAAAATTACTCTAAGCTCCCACGGAGCTAACAGGCGAGCTTAGGCATTCCCTACGAAAACAGGCCTCTGCAGGCCTTTCTCTTGCTATGCACAACTACTCGAGTTTAATATTAATATTCATGTGTTATATATTTATATATATTTATATATATTTACTATACATATTACTACATATAATACTATACAATAATATTATATATAATACATATTTGTTATATATTTATATATATTCACATGTTATATTAATATTCACAGCGATCGTCTGGAGACTCAAACTTCCCGATAGGGAATCGGAGCCCGGCAGACGAGACCGGGTAGGTAAAAAACAAAAACACTCACGACGGCGATCATTCATTCATTAATTTTAATTCATTCGGGCGACCATTTACAAACAGATTAAAAATCGAACGAGCCCGGGACGGAGAACAATGCTCGGAGGCGGGCTAATGGTTTTAGTCGCTATCGAATCGATAGCTCTCGTAAGTGGCCCGATCGCAGCGGAGCTCGCTCGGCAATTGAACGTCCTCGCCGTCGTCGCCATTAGCTTGTCATTCGGAGGACAATAAAATGATATAAGCACGTAAGAGGACGTCGAGTGATAAACAAATTTATGAGGAGATAACGGGCCCCTGTCGAACGCGGCTGCCTGAAGACGCGTCGTGCGCAAGGACGTCTAGCGACACCTGCTGCATCCCTGCCTGCACAAAGTCCGGCCGCCTTTCTTTGTCGAGTCGGAGCTTTTGCGGCTCGCCCGAGAAAAACGAATCCGGACCCGAGCGAACTCAAAAATTTCCACAAGCCGTGCTTATCTCTGCAGAATCGTATGTCATTATGTCATGTACGTCACGCAATTCACAATCTCGTGCTTTGCGATAATTCAAGCGGTGTAAAATACAAAAACATGTAATCGTTATTGGCATTCCCAGAAATACCTCATAAAATATGAAATTACTGGCTCGCAAAAAGTGCAATGTGCCATGAAATCGAATTCCATTCTTAAGGCTTACGTCTTGGCTTAGTGAATTTTAACAATAAGAAGGCAAAGTTTAACAATCGACTCACTTTCCATGAAATCTTCAATGCTCTTTATGTTCGGTTCTGCCTCGTGCACCCTGATCAGAGTTGACTCAACATTTGGCATTGGCCTGAAACCCATTCCTGTAAATCATAGAGGAAATTACCAGTGGTTCCACTTAAAGGAATTTAAAAAGAAAAACTACTGACTTCTCTAATTAAAATGTTAACACCTTAAATATTGCTTTGGATTTGCCTATCTTAACTTTTAAGTAAGCCAGCATGTTGGACTTACGCATCAGAAAGTAACAAACGGAGATAGACTAAAGCTGAACGACTACATTACCACGAGAGGCTAGCAAAATGTCGTGTCGTGCAAACCTGGATTAGCTTTGATGAGACTTTGCATCTTCTTCTGAGTAGGTGTCCTTTCATCCAAAGTGGCAAAGAAGCCAACCAACATAACAGCAAAAAATCCAGCCAGACATGAATAGAAGATAATGTAGAAAATGCCAATCTTGGCTGAAATTAAGAAATTGAGGCATTAGTATCAACACCAACAATTCATGGGCAAAACATAAAATAGAATTTAGTATCAATATTCTGGCCAGGTAACACACAAAAACATGTAAATAGTTAGTATTTTCTACTTAGACATTAGCTCAAAAATTCTGTCAGGTATTTAGGGACAACTAGTTTGCATGAAAATAATTAACTAGTTAGCAGAGAAAAATACATAAATTAGCCTACTTTCCTTTAAACCAAACAATCTCAAATCAGCCTAATTATTGGCATTAACTAGCATTTTATAGCGAACGGCAAATTCTCAAAAAAAAAAACTTGACCGCTGTCGTCAAAAAGACCGACTTAAAACAGTTTAAAACCAAGTCTCCAGCAATAAAATCATTGTTCTCGGGTAACGAGTGAATTCCCGAAGCATTAAAATTAAAAATTCCAATCGCCCTTGACAAGGACAACTTTGAATGAAGCGACGAACACCAACGGCGATGGAAAAATACGACAAAACAACCTTACCCCAACTGGAAGCGGTTCTTCCGAAGAATTCCCCTTTTTCCGTATTACAGACAGAATGTCCAAATCTTCTTAAACGGGCTGAACAGCCGCCACTACCCTTAGAAGCTCCAGCGTTAGAAAATGCGGCTTCCTCCTGCGCCATTTTGTTTGCAAATATGAAAATGGTTGATGACTCAAAAAAAGATGGTCAAGACAACGTGTCGTAGAGTAAGTTTCAGCACCACCCTGAAATCAACGAAAATTAAAGACCAGTTTTAGAGCTTAAATATAAATAAGAGAGTCCTCTATCACCAATAGCGAGCGTTAAAATTTATGCTAATCGACGGATGGCTATCGGTATCAAACTTTGAACATAAGCCTATTTTACCTATCTTGCGCTGCAAAGCGGATTCTAGCTCTGAGCTGATGAATGTATAATCTCAATTTGAGCAACTAGCTTTATATATTTTTATGCTTAAAATCGGCTCCTTCGAAACTAACCGTTGAACTTGACAAGATCTATCTGGCGGACTTTAAATGTTTTGAACCTTTCCTTATGCTTATAAGTCTGTTTGGCACTTAATGGCATTCAAGATGATTTAGCTTGGACCAGTGCAATCCGGCTCAAATTGCTAAATACTTTTCTATATCTCCTATTGTCAAGCATCGCGAAGACACAACATCTTTGTTAAAAACAGCCAATAAAATCACATAAGATCTCACAATGCGATTAAATATTCATAACATTGTTAGTCGGCGATGCACAAAGTTAGTATCTGCGGTTGTTTACTCTTGGAAAGTAAGCCAGAGGTTATGTCGACGGCGATGGAAGTTAGCGGTCAAACTCAATGACAAACTTAGACTGTCGCAAGGTCGTATTGAAGTGCTTGTCATTAACATGCGATCCAAGCAGGCAAACGGCTTGCATAATAGCAAGCACTTAGGAACAACAACCCGGTTGGATCTCAGTGGATCTTTCTTTGGGATTAATTCAGTATGGATCCATTATTGATAAGAATTTATAATCTCAAGATCTGATTGATTTGTACTGATAGTGATCAACTTTCAAGAGATTTCCATTTATATTCATTTAGATAAAGGCTTGAATTGTTCATTAGATCAAATATTTTGGCAGGGAAGACTCTCGAGGGACGATATTTTATGAATTGTATTTACGGAGATAAACGAGTCTGATTATAATTGCAAATGTTGTGTAACCAAGCTTTTTCTTGGTATTTAAGGGAGCTGTAAAATAGACTGGAGGAAGAGATAGAATGTCAGGTAAATTTTTGGTACAGACCAATTTGGACTTAAAAAGATTCGAAATTATTGAATAAATGAAGTTTCAACTAAGGAAAAGAACTAAAATTCTCCTAGATTCAAATAATCCAAGTTCTAATTTCGAGTTTCTAAATTCAGATTTTCGATCTTTTTCGGTGATTGTTGCGGTGTAGTAAGTCGAAAGATGAAGACAATGTTGGATATATTCAATTCATTTGCAATCAGGACAAATAGGGCACATTTTTAAGGACAAATGATAATGATAGACTTCCGAACATTACTCAATAACGAACGCGACGTCACAAGTCCATTGTCATTAATCAGAGATTAGTACTTTGACATGTGCCAAAAGAAGTGTGATTGCCCTTGCCCTTGGGGAGGCTGAAGGTCACGAGGGTATGACTTTAACAGGGGCTTCAAAGAGCGGGTCGAATGGCTTTTGATGGAAATTCAAAGTGTCATCAGATATTCTTCGTTTTCATTATCACTGAAAGTGATAATTTGCAATGCAAATGATCACCGCCATCCGAAGGAAAATGTGCATTTGGGGCTGGCATATTTGACGCACGCTCTGTTGCTCCATTGGCAAACTCAACTTGACTATCCTGATAGAACCGGCCAAGGGCGATTTAAAGCTGTTTCATTTGTTGTTCTCTCTACTTGGAACAGTTCTCGCCTTATAGAACATAATTATTCGCATGTCGCCAGAAGATATGTATAAGAGTGGATATTTAACTAGTTGTGCTCTAAATTAACCTGAAGTTGTTTACAAGAATTTAGCATAACAGGCAGATTTAAAGTAGACTCGACAACTGTTCACCAATTTATAAAAGCTAACTTGAAAACAGTTAACAGACATTTTAGGCTATGTTCGCTATGGTCACAACCACTCCAAATAAAGATTTCAGAAGATTGTTGTTAGTTTAAAGTTCAAAATTTATTATGACCGAGACTTGGAGTCAAAGGACACTTACTTGACACATCACATTCCATCCACAAAGGTGAAGGTGACATTGAATACCGGCCCTTAATGCTTGGTTCAAATCTTATTTGGATTCATTGTTATCACCTCATTATTAAGCTACATATTGTCCTTATCAAATTCACCATCGCAGTGGACTAAAGTTCCAAAATTGAAATTTAGTATGAATACCTAGGTTCGATATATGGAAGAATCACAAAAAAAGGTATCGGTCTGTAAGAAATTTATTTTACTTTATTCCGCTTAATTAATTTATCTCCAGTTAAAATCATTAACAATTTAGTTAACTTTAAATTATTTACAAATCTATGTCACATTACCGGCATTTGTTGATATTTTGGATGTCTGCGTCGAGCCTCGCGTCCGTGGTGCGCAAATATCAATGGATGAGTTGATTTTTTGCCAAATATAATTTTTGTTGTGAAATCTTGAAACTATATTTTGAGAGTCACTTTAAAAGCTGCTGGACAGGCGCCGGCAGTTCTTTATATCTGCAAATAGTCTATGATTGTGACAATCAAAATCTCGTTAGAGGCCACAGATCGAGCGTGGACAATGGAATGTACTCGTATTTGAGACCACATGCCTGAATATTCCCTTGAGACCGATTCGTTTTGTCGATTTTAAAGAACGGCTTCACTTGTGTTGCTGGATATTGGCCAAGTGGCCAAAAAGAGACGCGACAGCGACTTTCGGTACTCAATCCTAACCCTAGTCCAACTGGCTTCAAACGGTGAATTGGCAAAAGGAAATATTGATCACAAAATGTACAATCAATTTCACAAAATGATAATACGATTCAGTTTATTTCTCCGTTAGCAGGAGACTGGCTCGAAATGACTGGACGTATAAGATGCTTTTTGACAGGCATGCCATTCTTCTTGTCTGCTTGCCAGTGATAACGTTGGGAATCAATCGAGCCGTTGTCTGGGTAGCCATTGTTAGAATAACGAGGACACCGCAATAGTTCCTGAAGTATCATAATGTGCTTGGACACCCACTAAGATAGTTTCACAACATCTTATATCCCGCTGTTAAAATGAATCTGGGTAATCGAAAAATCTTTAAAAACATCTTTTAAATCTGACAAGGACGTTGTGTTTACTAAGCGATGTGTTGCTAATTCATAAATTAGTTCAATAAATTATATATTGAATTGTCATGGAAACCTCGAAAGTATTTATGACGGTTTAAATATGAAATACTTTCGCCAATTGCAAAAGTATCGTGTTTTTCATATAGTCTAAAAATCTAGGAGGACGTAAATGGCGTGCGTTAATTACATTATTAAAAGCCCAGTTGATTACTGAATGGAGTAAAAGACAATGCCTCCATTGTATGACACTTTTTCTTTGTTATGGGCTGCCCAGTGTTAACCAACATTAAAATATTTCTCCAGTGAACACTGGAAACTTGGTGTATAGCTATTAATCATACATAATTCTATCCGCTTTTTCTCGTTTTTTCTTATTTTTTTGATTCTGGTCACGCTCCCGTGACCCATTTTATACTGACCGAACGTGGGAGCACGGGATTATGGTGATTCTTTCCGGACAAAATCGAGAAATAACCGATTCTTACGGAGTGAAAAATTACAGAAAATAAGAGTGAAATCATCTCTATATTGATTGTATGTCTGATTGTTATGAATTCCACCTAAGTTTAGGTAAAGGGAGCAGTTTCAAGAATTCTAATTATAGAATCTGTTAAACATTTTTTCTGTTTTCATTACTTTGATCATGTCCAAAAAATTTCTTCAGAATAAAGATTTTATATTTTAAAAATTTAATAAATTTGTTACATATATAAAAATGATTTCGTGAAATAAAATTGAAAACATATAAGATAAGAATCAAGTCTAACAATTAATGCTTCAATCGAAAACACGGAAATAAATCTTTCAAATTTGAAATAATTATTACGAGCCGATGAAATAATTTAATTGCCCTTTAATTAACAACTGATAGCAGAGTTTCAATAACGTTCACATTTAATCACGGTTTCTGTAAAAGCACGCCTAATTTAATTAAATCAATTTTTCTTTAAAAGATAAGATAACGATTAAATGGCACATTCACATTTATAATTTATTCATGCAGATTCATCGAACTGCATTGCAGCGGCCATCTGCAGGGAGAAGCGAATTATGCTGCTTCTGTTGCTGGGCGCTTTGTAGCTTCCCACGTTTTCGACAAGCATTATAACATAGAAACAGGAGTTCCATTATCATAATCATATTGTTTGCATCTGTCAGGAGGAAAGCTCCCACATCTATTTCTATTTCGCAGCCATTTTTTGCCGGAATCCGTTTTGACTACGATTTCGTTTTGGCATTCGGACACAAAATATAATGTATGAGCTGTTTTTTATCGGAATTCTAATGAAAAAATAGACAAACTCGGGAATACAAATTATTTAAGTTTTACTAGAAGAGAAAACTTTGCATTCATCTGATTAACATCAACAGCTGAGTGTCTGACTCACCGTTTGTCTTGATCGTCCTCCATTTTCGTTACATCCGACCAAAATGGCTGCCGACGAATGTAATATTAAAGTTATCTGCAGAGTTAGGCCTCTAAATGATTCAGAAGAAAGGGCTGGAAGTAAATTTGTTCTCAAATTCCCAACTGACGATTCGATCAACTTGGGGGTGAGATCATGGTGTTTTCTCTGTTGTTTATATCTTACAAAAATCGGGTGTTTTGGATTGGAAATAATTTCTTTGTTTATTCTAAGTGTTGTCGCAGTTAACGGTAATAGTTTGCGCCCATTTTTACGTAAATCATTGTTGATGATCTTTAAGATTTGTTGAACATATTAATACAGGGAAAGGTTTACGTATTCGACAAAGTTTTCAAATCCAACGTCACACAGGATCAAGTTTATCAAGTGACAGCCAAACCGATAGTAAAAGGTGATGAAAATATCAGAACAATGAATTGTATTAAATATTAATAAATAGACGTTTTTGTTTAAATATCATTTAATAAAATAATTGTTTTGCAATGTAGATGTTCTTTCTGGCTACAATGGAACCATTTTTGCATATGGACAGACATCCAGTGGTAAAACACACACGATGGAGGTAAATTACTTTGCTTTTGAGAAAAAGGGAAAATGAAGTAAAATTGATTAAGGCATAGGTCACTGATGGGGATGAGCCTTCATTTTTGAACTGATTGTATTTGTTCATATCATACCAGCTTGGAAATATTAAATTTATTTACCAGTTTGATCAATTTTCTCACCAATAAAACGAGTTATCTCCTATCCAAGCCTAAAAATTTCAGAATTTGTATGTTTGTATGAATCTAATTGTTCAGGAAAAAAATGGTTATTTTAGAATTACTTTTGAATTAGTTCCAATCAGTTCCAATCAGGGCAGCTAATGCTAACAATCTATTTGGCATTCTGGAATTCATAATTTTTCCCCAGATTTTTTTTGGAGTTATTTTTTTATTCTAATATTTGAATTTTATTATTTATTAAAAAAAACACCCCTTACCCACTCACAGGGAGTTTTGGGAGACGGAAACCTGCAGGGCATCATACCTCGAATTGTTGGAGACATATTCAGCTACATCTACCAGATGGACGAGAACCTGGAGTTCCACATCAAGGTGACGTGAAATGCCCGTGTCGTGGCTCGACCCCGTCGTCGTTTGGGGCGGTTGCTTAGCGACGGAGGCCGCCCTTTTGTCATCCTTCTAGTGGAGGATTTTTCTTTCGTTCTGTTGATCTGGGATTGGTTCTTTTGTCTGTTGATACATTCATAACATAGGATTTATAAGGGGCTGTGAGAATGCATAACGTGTTGTGTTTTAAATCATGTTTTTGTGTTTTGGTGTCAATGACCTTTGTATATGATGTTACAATGGTGTGGTGATAATGATATTGTTATTAAAATTAATTAATTAATCAATAATTCATGAAATAAAATGATTATAATTGTTATTGTTGTTGTTAACAGGTCTCCTATTTTGAGATCTATATGGACAAAATCAGAGATTTATTGGACGGTGAGTAATAATGTTGTTATTTTTTTTTATTAAGTTTTATTATTTAAAATGGAGATTTATTATGTTATTATGTCAAATATTTATTACATTAAAAAAACCATTTTAATATTGTTTCTCTTCCTCCTCTCCCCCCATTTGACCCGATTATGTTGTTTGTATTTGTTTGTATTAAATACGAATACAAACTTCTTGCGACGTGCGACATGTTTGTGATGGAAGCAAACGACTCGCAACTAATTGGTTTCACTTTTGCCAATTATGTCGGGTAATGTCAGATAATTAGTTTGCATTCGAGTTTGTATTTTCAAACAAACGTGTTTTCTTTCTGTTATAAATTTTCCAGATGCAATTATATTTCCTTTGAGCAAATTAAAAATGTTTGTTCTATCGGAAAAATTTTCACTTATTGACATTCGCTCTGAATGCAAAGATTGAAGATGTTGATGATGATGATGGTGACGACGATGAGTGATGTTTGTGATCATCGCCGTTGATGTGGCATGATGTTTTTTTTTAAATATTTTGTATTAAACAGGATTTACTCGTAAATATGGGAAAATAATTTGCATTTAATAATAAAAGCAAAGTGCACGCAGTTAAAAACATTGCAAATACAAACATTGTTAGAGGATTTATGAGATTTGTCTTGCATAAAATAATTATAAAACAATTATAAAATAATTATAAAATAAATATAAAATAAATATTTATCATTCCATTTTAGTGACAAAAACCAACCTGGCCGTACATGAGGACAAGAACAGAGTGCCGTACGTTAAGGTTTGTTTGTTTGTTTCGTCTTTCGTCGAGTTCTGAAATGTTTATAATTCAAAGTATTAAAGTATGTTCACCTTGTTTTGTTGTTGTTGTTGTTGCTGTTATTATAATTGCATTTATTTTTTGATCTTTTAGTGCCTTTTGTGTTTATTTTTGTAAATTTTAAATTTAAAAACACGAAATCTGATAAATTTAAAAACACGAGATCTGACAACACACACCGCCTGATGAATGGCAGTGAGTCAGTAGTGGTGGAGGTTGTGATGGATGTTTGTTTTTTTGTTAACAACTGGCATTTATTTGGAGAGCAAAATGTCATTTTTAATGAACTGTCATCTGGCCAGGACTTGCAATGTCTTTCAATGTCAATATGCATGTCAAGCTTTGGAATCGTCCTATATTTAATACCCACCTATACAATTACATTGGATTTTTATTTTTATGTTTTGACGTAAGAGGTCCATTTGACTTTGGTTGTCCTAGAAATAATAATATTTATAATAATATTATTAAAAATAATTGGTGATCAATCAATCAGTCAGTCCAGTCAGTGCATTTATGTAGCACTCCTTTCCGTAGCGGTGCGAGCTGGGTTTTGAACCTAACCTACCACTGCCAAGTTATCTCTTGTACCATCTTATGTGGTAACATAACCACCTGACTTAAGGTTGCATGTCAGTTTGTGCTGTTGCGTGCATCACTATAAATGCTGGTTCTCCTCACCCGTGCAAGTCAAATAATCAATCAATAAAAAAAAATTATTTTTGAGGACATTTACTTGAAAGGTTTAAATTTGATTTATTGTTTGGTTGCACTTTATTGTTATTAATATTAATATTAATTATAATAATAATATTATTATTATTAATATTATCATGCAGTTATTATTATTATACATTTATTATTTATGATCTGAGAACAGCATTGGAATGCATTATTGCCTGACATTAACTGCATTTGTTTTTTTTTGTTTGAGCAAAATATCATTGCTTGTGAACTGTTATTATTATTATTATTATTATTATTATTATTATTATTATTATTATTATTGTGAATTATTTTTTTGTATTCATCGTGTGAACGTTTACCTCCACTGCAAAATTCTTTGCAAGCCAACATCACGTGACTCGTGTGATGGTAAACGTGCATTGGATAAAGTGAAAATAAAGCATAAAGATAGCAAAAGAAATTAAGAAATTGAACCGTCAATTCATCTTTTAATAATAAAAATATTTATTTAATTAATTAATTAATTAAAAAATGGAAATATTCGCGCAAAGTCCGAAGTGTTTTGTGCACTCTGGTAGTTTCCATTGGTCCTGTTCCGACCGTACCACTGCTTCTAAAAGCAACCAGCTACGGAGAATGCCGAGGATGCTGTCGGAAGCATGACCGGGTGGTGATGGTTATGATTGCTGTGGCTGGAATTTGGGGAATGTGGATTGTTAAAGAGAGCTTGTTTAAGGATCCAGATATAAATATAAATATTATTATGAATAAGATTCAAACGATGATATTTATAATTTCCAGAATGATCTCCATTCCAAATATTTTATTTTTTTAAAATTTATTTATTGAAGAGTAATTCTTTAAGATGAGAGATAAAACACAACAAATTGCCTCCCGATATCTGATATCAATCTGATCTGCCAGTAGTAGGCATTTCTAACAGCAACAGATGCAACAAATATTCCTTCATTCTCTGCTGTTGTTGTTGTTGCATCAGTCCAAGATGGAGGTGAACATGAACCCAAATGAGATGCTTCCAAATGAGAAACAAACCTTCGTTGTTTTGTTAATTATTAATCTGAGTGTCAGATGTGAAGTTCTTATCACATGTGAAGTTATCATTCATAGCAGTAGATTATCACTCACAAGCAAATATATGTGCTTATAAACAAATAAATAAATAAGTCATGTCTTGTGCATTTCAAATCTATTCGAGCATGGCCAGAGCTATCATTTTGAATTGGTCCAGGTAGCTAAAGAGGAATGCCTTTAGGTTTACCATAACTAGTTAATCATCCGTTAAATACGTTAAACAATTAGCTGGCTATTTATTGATATCAATTGAAAGGCTATTGAAAGGTCCAAGGACAATAACCATAACTAATAATAATAATCTCACCGGGGATAAATTCAATATTCAAACTCGTGTGGAGTTATTAAATTCCAAACAATAAAAAGCAAATAAAACAATAAAAAGCCACGGTGTGAGGCCCATCAATATATGTTCTGACATCACAAAGCCAATCATTCTTTTCCACCATGTAATTTCCAGGGGATGATGATGACTCATGCTCTTTGCATTTCCTAAGAGGATGTCCTTGGAAATGTGTTCATATTTCATCATCATCATTTGTTATTCTGTTACATTCCTTTCGTTCCATTCTCCTCCTCCCACGTGACTTATTTCAGCGATGTGCTCAGCTAAGTAATTAAAGAGTGGTTAATATGACAGATTATTATGCTTGTGCATAGTATGGCCAACAAGTTATGTCAGTTTAGTTATTATTATTATTATTATTATTATTGTTGTTGTTAACACCTCTTTTTGTTGTTCATTTTGATCTCAAAGCGCAGTAGTGACTTATTTTTGACTCATTTGCATAATCAGGCATCGTTTATTCGCATGCAAAGTACGGAAGTGCCAACGGGAACTTGTTTGTCGGGGACCGATATCAATGCTCTTTAATATTAACGCTTTTCAAATTGCGTGAACATAATTTCCCAATCGAATAAATTAATAAATGGTTAATTAATTAATTAACGATGGACTGCGTTTGTATTATAGGGAGCCACGGAGAGGTTTGTCTCGAGCCCCGAGGAGGTCATGGAGGTCATCGACGAGGGAAAGGCCAACAGGCACGTCGCAGTCACGAGTAGGTTTCTTGGGATAATCGATCGCTTTTTGCTTTTCTTTGATGCCTTGACGGGGAATGTTGACTTGACTTCAATAGCTTGTATTAAGAACTGGTATTGTGACCTGGTCATGAGCTTTGCATGTATATACATATGTGTATGTATGTATGTATGTATGTATGTATGTATGTATGTATGTATGTATGTATGTATGTATGTATGTATGTATGTATGTATGTATGTATGTATGTATGTATGTATGTATGTATGTATGTATGTATGTATGTATGTATGTATGTATGTATGTATGTATGTATGTATGTATGTATGTATGTATGTATGTATGTATGTATGTATGTATGTATGTATGTATGTATGTATCTCATGAGCTTTGTATATATATATACATATAATGTATATTCTCTCTTCACTTTTTCCTTCACAGACATGAACGAGCACTCTTCAAGAAGTCACAGCGTCTTCCTGATCAACGTCAAGCAGGAGAACATCGAGACGCAGAAGAAGCTCAGCGGGAAGCTGTACCTGGTCGACTTGGCAGGATCCGAGAAGGTACGGGTTGGATCCAGAGTTGGATCCGTTTAGCACTTGACCTGGCTGGTTTATTGTTGTTTATTATTATTATTATTATTAATGTTGGGGTAATTTGCAGTTATATCAAACCATATTGATCCTAAATGGGTTTGGAACAGCAGATGGTTTATTGGCAAGTTTTGTTTGTAATGAGAAAGCAGAACATTCCTTCTGTTATTATTTTGTCTGCTGGAGTCGGATGCACGATTGGCTGTGAACAGTTCGGCGTCGGTTGAATTTCAGTCGACCGAATTGATTGATATTTGAATCGATTGAATCTAAATTTTGGTTGAAATTCAACAGGTCAGCAAGACCGGAGCCGAGGGTGCAGTTCTGGACGAGGCCAAGAACATCAACAAATCCTTGTCTGCGCTCGGCAACGTCATCGCAGCCCTGGCCGATGGCAGCGTGAGTTTTTAATTGTAAACCATTAATTAATTAATTAATTTATTTATTTATTTATTTATCATTCATTCCATTGATATTTATCATTATTAATTGAGGATGATTAATTTTAATGGTTCAGACTATAAATGACCTTTGAATTTCATTGATTTAGGATTTAAAGGAATAATAATAATAAATAATAATAACAACAATAATAAATAATAATAATAATAATAATAACCTCTTTGTCCTTTACTTGCAGACATATGTGCCCTACAGAGACAGCAAGTTGACTCGTATCCTCCAAGAGAGTCTCGGTGGAAATGCCAGGACCACGATGGTCATCTGCTGCTCCCCGGCCTCGTTCAACGAACCAGAAACCAAATCCACCCTCATGTTTGGACAGAGGTAAAGGATGATGATGATGATGATGATGATGGTGGTGGTGGTGCTTTGTATGATGTTTTTGAACTGGCTTTCAGGGATAATAACATTATTATTATTGTAATTAATATTATTTTCAATAATTATTAATGATATTATTATTGTTGTTTGTATATTTACTGCATACTAATTCCTCTCTTTATTGTTGTTGTTTGCTTAATTAAGTAAATTCCCCTCCAAACCTTCCTGAATAATTAAGAAGTGTTATTATTATTATTATCATCATTATTATTATAGTTTATTATTATTATTATTATTATTATTATTATTACTTTTATTAACCATTTTGAACTTAAAACCTTTCCAGAGCCAAGACAATCAAGAACTCCGTGATGGTCAACGAGGAATTGACGGCCGAAGAATGGAAGAGAAGATATGAAAAGGAAAAGGAGAAAAACGTGAGACTCACGGGTCACATCGAAGCACTCGAGTTGGAGCTGGCAAAATGGAGGGCAGGTAAGGAGTGACATTTCTAACTTTTTAGGATTTTAAATTTTATTTTAATTTTTGGTCGTAATTTGTTTAAATTATGAATTTCAACTTGATTAATTTTTGTCCATGGTAGGTATTATCAGTATTATTATTTTTATTGTTATTGTTGTTGTTGTTGCTATTATTATTACTTGTTATTATTATTATTTGTTATTATTACTATTATTATTATGTTGTTAAAAATGAATTCCATTGCTTCAAAGCCATGTAATTGATTGCTTCAGTGCTTTGTTTTAATACTTCTCTTCGGTCACGATTGATATTTTCCACCAAGTTGTGCAATCGCCGTGACAACGCACTTGGCACCTGTACATATACACCTGTATTAATTTGTTTTTAGCTCGTGTCAGACAATGCCCTGGAGGTGGTCTACCTCCAAAAGCAGTTGTTGCTGCAACAAACAACTTCTTTTTAATCTTAATTTAACAATTAACGTAAATAATGATACGTAGTTCATTGAACAGGCATTATTATTATTATTATTATATAGATTATTAATATTATATAAATTATTATCATATATGTTATTATTATTATTATTATTCATTCACCAGGTGAGACCGTGCCAGAGAACGAGAGAGCAGGTGAGAAGGTCAAGGACAACCTGACTGCCTCGAGTTCGACTCCGAACCTCATTGAGAAGACGGCCCCCGTTGCCGCGGTGACGGTGAGCAACGAGGAGAAGATGATGTGGGAGGAGGAAAAGCTGAAGCTCTATGAACAGCTCGATGACAAGGTGGGTGGGTGGACGGACAGATGGGTGGACAGATGGATGGGTGGGTGGATGAATGAGCAGATTGATGGATGGATGGATTGATGAATGAATAGGTGGATAGATTGAAGACTGAATTAATGGTTGATTGATTGGTTTGGGTGGGTGGCATTTCTCTGAGAATGGGTCATTACTTGGAGCAAAGAAGCCAAAGTGAATGATCTGTTGTATAGAGACACTTTAGACAGACTCTCTCCTATGCAACGTCATCTCTTGGATATTCCTAGTTCAAAAGGAAGGGCTAGGTCCTCATCATCGTCATCATCAGCACCACCACCATCATCATCATCATCGCCTTTATCGCAGGACGACGAGATCAACAACCAGGCTCAGACGATCGAGAAGCTGAAAGAACAGTGCCAAGAACAAGAGGAGCTGATTGGCTCCGTGCAGAGGGAAAGGGACAACCTCCAGTTGGAGGTTCAACGCATGCAGACGGAGAACGAGTCATCGAAGGACGAGGTCAAAGAGGTCCTGCAGGCGCTGGAGGAGTTGGCTGTCAACTACGATCAGAAGTCGCAGGAGGTTGAAACAAGGAACAAGGAGAATGATTCGCTCAATGATGAACTCCAGAAGAAGATTGTTAGTTTATATTTTGTTTTGTTTTTGTTTATTTATTATTTTTAATGTTAATTTGGTTGCTAAAAGTAGTTATTATTATTGTTATTATTATTATTATTACTATTATCATCATCATCATTATTATTATTGTTGTTGTTATTATCGTCTTTGTCGTCACCATCATTTGTGTCAGTTAGACAACAATCATGTTGTTAGTTACTCAATCAATCAATCAATCAATCGACAGTCATTAAAGAAATGATTGATCAATCAATCGACAGTCATTAAAGAAAATGATTGATTGATTGATTGATTAATCGGTCAATTATTGAATTAATCTATTCTTTCCTAAACAGTCCTCCCTGCAGACGGTGGAAGCAGAACTGCAACAGGTGAAGGAGAGCGGATCCGTGCAGAGGAAGCGGGTCGTGGACATGATGGTCAACCTCATGAAGGACCTCTCGGACATCGGGGCGGCCATCGGCAGCGAGTTCAAGGTCGGTCGAAGGGCGAAAAGTTATGATAATGATTATGGTGATAGCGATTATGATGATGATGTTATTTCTTCCTTTTTGTTTTCTACAAATTGATTTGTTTTTGATGCTTTAAATTAAAAATATAAAGTATTAAATTAACATTTCCATCAAGATACGACATACTTAATAAAAAAAAAATAAAGCAAAATAATAAAAACCAAAAAACGCACGCACGCAGCTGGACGTCCAAAAGCCGCAGACGGGAACGGTGGAGAAGATAGAGGAGGACTTCACGATGGCTCGTCTGTACATCAGCAAGATGAAGTCCGAGGCAAAGAGTCTCATGAACCACTGTACGAGTCTCGAGTCTCAGCAGACGGAAAACAACAAGAAGTTGGAAGAAGTCGAGACTCAGCTCTCCTCTTGCAAGCTGCTCGTGCAACAGGTTGGTTGGTTGTTGCTGTTGTTGTTGTGGCAGTCGTTGTTGTTGTTGTCATCCTTGTGGCAGTTGTTGTTGTTGTTGCTGTCTTTCATCGTTCGTTTCTTCGCAACTGCTTCGACTACTCTCCCGTTTATTTTTCATTTTTCCACGAATTGTTTTTGTCGTGCATGTCGAAATATTACAAATCTCTTTTCCTGCTCCACGTGGTGATATTTCAGCTCAACAATAACATTGCTATGGAGTTTGCAAAGGTAACATTTGTTTGGGGTGTATGGTTTGGAACGTGGTACTTGGTGTATGGTAGAGGCTTTTGTTATTATTGGTGATATTTTCTTTATTTAATGTATTTTTTTTTATTGAATTAAAGTTTATAACTTGTTTAATTTTGAATGTTTCGTGGGCCAAGAATGGAAAATATCGTTAACTATATTTGCTACTGGTGACAATAATAACAATAATAATAGTAATAATAACAACAACAATAATAATAATAGCAATAATAAATCCTTGTAACACAGCTTATTATGCTGCTTTAAAATACATTATTAGTAATAATTTATTACCCGTTGGTGATGGTAAAATAAATAAATGAACGAATGCAATTGATTTCAGGTGGTCAGAAATGTTTTTTATTGATTTTTCACTCGACCCGAGAACATCGATCGTTGCAAATGTCTTTCGGTCGAACTAAACGCTCGTTTATTATTTTGAGAATAACGTTGTTTTTTTGTTTTTCTTCGTAAATTCATGAAAAATAAATCTAATCTAGTTTTAAATTCGCTTGATAGATTAATTCTAATCAATGATCTGCTTCAATTCTTTCATTCTATTCCCTTGTAATTCCCATAAAAATAATTAGATTGTTATTATAATTCCCTTCCCTCGTAATTCCCAGCACGAAGCCAAGATGAACATGGTCTCTGATTCCTTGAAGGAAGTTGAACACAAAAAGTACCAACTTCAAGAACAGGTCGATCAGCTGACAGAGGAATGTGCCAAACTGAAGGCCCAAGGTACGTGACTACGTGAGGTGGTGATGAACGTGATTGGCTGTCGAATGATGTTCAATGATTGGATGTTGAAAGACGATTATTTATAAATATAATTATATTTATTTATGTCGAGAGAGATGATTTTATAAATACAACTAGCTTCCTGATTATCATTACTATCAACTGATTGTATAATAATTTATATCAAGTGAAGTGCAACATATTATTACATAACAACATGTTATTACATAACATTATGTTATTACATAACAACTGGTTAACCATTAACATTGGCCTCAAACCCCACTTATGATCGTTCTTAAAACATGAACCTCTTTCACCAGAACAACTGTACGTGGCTCAAATGGCAGAACGAGAGAAGGTCAAGGACGAGATCGAAGCTAACAATCAGATGAAGGAAGCCCTCGAGAAGCAGATGGAGTCACACAGGGAGCAGCATCAGAAGCAGTTGGCGGAGTTGAGGCACGAGATCGCAGAGAAGCAGACGCGCATCGACCAGCTGACCGAGTCTGTTTTTGTGTCTTTTTTTTTTGTTTTTTTTGTTTTTTTAAACGCTTAAATCGTTTATTTAAATAGTAAATAAATGAAGAATAACAATAATCTTTATGATGCTCTGCAAATAACATTATTGTTATTATTATTATTACTATTATTGTTAGTTTTATTATTAATGTTATTAATTTTATTATTATTATTACCAAATTATTATTATTGTTGTTGTTATTATTATTGTTATTATTATTATTGCTATTATTATTACTATATTATTATTATTACCAAATTATTATTATTATTATTATTATTATTATCATCATCATTATTATTCATTATCAAGGACATGCAAGAGACTGGAGTTGGCCCAGGACAAGTTGGCCTCTGACTATGAACGACTGAAGCAGGAAGAGGCAGAGAAGGCAAACAAGTTGTCAGAGTTGTCGTTGCAGATGGACAGACGGGAACAGGCCAAACAGGATCTCAAGGGATTGGAAGAAACTGTTGTTAAGGAGTTGCAAACTTTGCATAACTTGAGGAAGTTGTTTGTGCAGGACTTGCAGAATAGAGTCAAGAAGGTGGGTGGTTTTACTATCTATTTTTTTTCTTTTTTAATTTCTTTGTTTATTTGTTTATTTATTTCGTTTTTTGCCCATCGTTCTTTCGATCCGTCCGGCTTTGACTCGTAGCGCTCGGAAATTGGATTAGTTTTCGTTCCGAGTATTGGAAGGATTCGGATGTACTTGTTTACTAACAACAATTAAGTTTATTTTTAACTAATTAAATCGATTTTTAACTAATTTATTTTTCGAAAGCATTTTTTAAACGTAAAAATAAGGTCATCTCAAAATGCAATTTCGCAATCGATTTGAAATTCAGTCGCAGTTGAAGTCAGAGGATGAAGAGGACGAGGGACTGAGCAACCAGGCGCAGAAGCAGAAGATCTCCTTCCTCGAGAACAACCTCGATCAACTCACCAAAGTCCACAAACAGGTATGCTCTTCTCCTCCTTTTCCTTCATCTTTCGATCGTTCTATCCGACCGACGCGAGCTACTTGTTGTTGTCATCGTTGCAGCTCGTCCGGGACAACGCCGACCTGAGATGCGAGCTGCCGAAACTCGAGAAGAGACTGAGGGCCACCATGGACAGAGTCAAAGCCCTCGAGCAGGCACTGAAGGAAGCGAAAGAAGGTGCCATGAAGGACAGAAAGAGGTCGGTGTCGTTGGCGACGGCCTGTTGTTGTCGTTGACATCTGTCGTTCGTTCCTTTCATGTTCGTTCATTCTTTTGTTCGATCGTCCGCAGATATCAGATGGAAGTCGACAGAATCAAAGAAGCCGTTCGCCAGAAGAATCTCCTGAGGAGGGGTCACTCGGCGCAGATCGCCAAGCCGATCAGAGCCGGACAGTTCCCTCCAGCTCCCTCGCAACCTGCTGGCATCAGAGGAGGCGGAGCCGTCATCAATCAGAACGGCCAGCCTTAAACCCAGGTGGGTAAACGAGAGTCATGACTTAAGTCGATCGGTGGAAAGGTTTTTGAGCTGGTCCGTGCAATTTTTTTCTTTTCCAGCCAGGTGGCAGGAGAGGTCGGTCCGTTCCGAGATCAAGAGATGAAATTCCATTCTCTCGACGCTACATCTTATCGCTGCAAACACTTCGATCGCTCGCGGACTCAAACTCAAATCGTCGACCTTTGACCCCGTCACGTCATCGTCTTGGCCGTCGTCCGAAATGTCGTGGTCGCATCGTTCTGGGTTCGTAAGCGGAATTCTATGATTTTGTGTTGTGGTCCTAAAGAACGGTGACGACGACGACGACGGTGGCGCCACCTGTTTTCGTTGCCGTAATTTGAGAACAGTAATCTTGGTGTACAGAGCTGCGTTCGTTGTTCGTTGGGCTGCTTCTGTCTAATTTTTGTTTGTTTGTTGTTTGTTTGTTGTTCTCGTCGTCTGACGTGTCACACGTTTTCATCCACACCAGTAGTTTGAAAGTACAATCTTTATCCTCTTTTGTCCACCTTCTCCTTTTTTGTTCGTGGTCCCCAATTTTTTCTTTTTTAGGTCGATCGGTCGTCATTGTTTCGCATCGTGTGGAGTCTTGTAATTAATTAATTGGTTAACCAATCAATTAATTAATTAATTAACTTGTTGAGACATGTCGAATTGCATTTTGTGACTCCCGCTCCTTTCTCCTTTTGTACCTTCGAAGCACGAAGGCGTGCGACGCGATCGAGCGAGCGAGCGCTCGGTCTTAAATGGAGTCGAACCAGGAGAAGAGGTTCTCATAGTTTTTCTTTTTTTTTTAAATTCACCTGCAACATCCTATAGTTGCCTGAGCATGTTTACGCTTCTTAGTATTACCTAATGATGAACATTTGTGGCACGGATACTCGTCTGCTCCGGACGTTACTTCCCTGCTTTTTGCTGGATCTGAGGAATGTACGTCTGGTGAGCATTTGTCAGTTTGCTGGAAAAGGAAAAATGGAATAAAAATGGCCAGGTTGAGGACGAAGATGCTCATACGTACTTCTGTCGGATGCTCGGACGGACGTTGCTTTTTGAAGTCGATATTCGTTGGAAAATTTTAATCGGATTTAATTTTAATTTAAATATTTTTTTTTTTAATTTGTTGTATTCTTAATATTCTTAATATTCTTATGTTCTTATATTCTTCTTTTAGTCTTTCCGTAACCGATTGTGAAGCGATTGTTTGGATTTATTTTGTGAAACTCGAGAGTATTCATTGCAGTTTATTGATGTTTATCCATCTCTTAAACTTGTTAAGATAATTATTATTATTATTATTATTATTGTTATTATTACCAGTAGTAATAGTTTTATTATTCACGTTTTATTTTTTTTTGTCACGGGCCAAAGTGATTTTACTCTTCACCGTGTCGACTGGCTAGCTGAATTTTTGAATGTCAACGTCTTTTTGGTTCCAAAAAATAGGTCACTTCTTCTCGACGTGGAATTCGTCGTTCGAAATGCGACGGACCGCGACCGACCCGCCTGAATTTTTACTGCAATTCTAGTCAGACCCTCCCCCGGTCTCCCGCATGCATTTTCGTGCTTTTCACGGGCGAACGAACAGAGTTCCTCTCCATTGATAGACAGATTTTCTCTCCCCACGGCAAGCTTTGTCTTAAGGGGCCCCTTCCTTTACAGGGCTCGCTGTTTCTGGACACGTCGACTAGCTACGAATGCCCTTTGGTCCGAGGGTAAACCGCCGACCCTTCTCTTTAGAATCGAAGCCTCTCCCGTCGCGACTACGACTGCATCCGCGTTCTGCTCGTCTTTCCATCTTAGACCTCTTCTTCTACGCATCCGACTTTCCGAGTGCATTTCTCGACGTCCTTGGCAACCCTCTCTCCTGTTTTCCTTCCAGACCTGTTTGCTCTGAGCAGATAGGTGAGGCAGACTTGCGAGGGCTTTCTTTGCAAGTCCGAGTGTCTCCTACTGCCTTTCGAGAGAGCATCTTTCTTCCATCGAAGTATCTCCTTTGAAATCAACAACAACAGCAACCTGTCGGAATGCCCATCCATGCCCTTCTCCTCCCATCAATCAATCAATCAGCCAGTCTCAGAGGTTTTGATCAACCATTCATCGATCTGACTCGCTCGAATCCGCTAATCAAATCGTTGATCAATCAAATTCGGTCGCAAGCTCTCTTTCATGCTAGGCTTTTTGTAACGTCACACGTGTACTTTTTTCACTTTGAAAATTTTACATGCTTTTTCGTCCGACGCGTCGAATATTTCCTGCGGCGACGACACTCCGTTTCTTTCGACATAGAAGTGCTAAAAATAGGATTTTCCTGACCGAACTTATATTCAGAAGAAACCGAGTTTCGATCCCAAAAAGAGGAAAATGCAAAACTATAGTAGGGCTTTTGGTGTAGCTACACTACAATTATTTATTAGTGAATTTTGTATTTCATGTGATCATAAACATTATTGTGTGAATATGCTATAGACAAAAATTGTTTGAAAGCTTTGCTTTTCCTTTAGTTTCGACTTTATACAAACAAACTGGGAAATATAACGATTTTTAAATGGCCACCGATGGTTCACTAATTTGCTGGAGTCTTTGGTCGTACTTGGCAGATCCCCAGCGTCGTAAATTTATGAGGAAGTTTTTTAACTCTCTAATTGGTCTCCAAGAAGCCTCTACTTCTTAGAGTAGTGTTTTCGGGAAGGAATCAAATATACGAAATGTTGTTTTTCCGATTTCATGATAGTGACTATGAGGGGTTGACTATCTTAAGAAGATTACTTAAGAAAAGAATACGATTTGAATAGTGTCCATTTCACGAGGAATCGATACATGATGCGCTTTCAAGAATTAGGTTAATAATATAGTAATTGTCGAGATTAAATAAAACTGAAATAATGTAGCATAAAACTATGTCTTGTTTTAAAGTTATGTAAGCCATTGAAACAATATATCCTCTTGTAAACATTATAGGCGTAATAAAATTACTAGTCTATGTTTATTTATCAGTGTCGTTGTTGTGGTTAAGTTGTTAGATCGGTCTCTGTAAAAAGATCTCTATGATCTCAACAATAACTTTTAAAGATGGTAATAAATGAGTTCAAGGGAAATTTAACTGCCGTAGTTAGATCGGTTGTTTTAGAAGCTTGGCGTCAGAGATGGTCAGAGGAAAGATGGAGTACAGCTATGAAAAAGTATTTGCCATACATAGAAGCTACCGATCCGCTTTTACTTTCCAGTTAGTTTCATATTCCATAAAATATCGTTATATACTACGAATATTTTACTTCATGCTGTATGTGGAAGCCAAATCAATAACCACTTTCAAACCACAAATAAATACATCGGAGCAAAGCGCAATTAAATTATATAGAATGATTCGTTGAATGAATTGATTCAGCTGTGGATGTAAATGATAAAATGTCAACAATGAATTCAAATGGAGATCTTTCAACATTAAAAAGGCATCAGTGATCAGAATATAGATTATAATATGTTAAATTCTTCAGATTTACTTTTGGAACAATCCACTATAGGAGCATCTCCTAATGTGAAGCTATTAGACTACCTGAAATATGCTGTTTACAGTCAGGTAAATCATCAACAAATTGATTTATTAATTGACACCTTTAGTTGTATCATAAAATAGATACAATTACGATACCTCTTATGAGATTTCCAGTTAATTCATTAACTTTGCAATCCCAGATGACAACATTTTCTGCAGTCATGCAGAACATTGTTGCCTACAAAGATGTATCACAACCATACTGCTTGTCAGCTCTTGTCAGTTTTCTGTCCAAAATATACAACTACCCCTTGTGAGTACTCTTTGTTGTTGCATCACAGTTTTTTTTCCATTCATTCATGTTTAGTTTTGATACACAAATGTATCGTACGCACTGTCAAGAATATTAAAACATCCGAAAGGAACATTCAGAAGGCATATTATTCCTGCTAAATGAATATCCCCGCATTTGGCTCGTTCCCATCAAACATTTCATCTGCAACGTTCATTGAATGTAATGTTCAGAAAGAAATCTTTGCTCACCCATCAATCAATCAATTGCCTCACGACAGCTCGAGCAGATCCCTGGAAGAGCCGATGGAACTGTCCAAGTCCCTGGTGCTGCTGAAGGCCTGGCTCTTCGAAGTGACCCTGAAGTCCCTCCACAGACTGAACGAGTCAAAATGTCCGCCTGAAATCATGGAGGACCTTCTCAAGGCCTGCTCTCAGCTCTTGGACAGGATGTCGAAGCATGACGTCTGCAACGGTCTCCTCTGTCTGTCCCTCTCGGAAGCAGATCCAGGTTCGCTTCGATCGATGATTCGTATCTTATTTCATTTCTCTTTAAAAAATCATGAATGTAATGACTTGGTGACATGCCATTGTTACTAGGAAATGCCTTTTATTTAGGGCATTTTATGCATATTAGTATGCTATTATATAATTTATGTTTATTATAAATGTTTAGCATAAATTATGTTTTAAATTATGTTTAACATAAATTATGGTATTTGTTCCAACAGATCCATCCCAACCTCTGACATCATCGTCATCATCATCATCATCACTTCCTCTCCAGAGGACTTACGCCCACAGACTGGAGTGCTTGTCCGGAGAGATTGGCAGGTTGCTATGCCAACCGTTCAACCAGCCAATCGGTGACGAGACGAGACAAGCACTGATTTTAGGGACAAAGTTTGACGGAGGGTCTGTTATCAATCAGTGAATCATAAATGCTGAATTTTATAAAATTATAAATTTATTAATTTAAAAAAATATATTTATATCTGAAAAAACAAAATTATATTTTTATAGATTTATTAATTTAAAAAAAAATATTTATATCTGAAAAAAAAATTATATTTTTATAGATTTATTAATTTAAAAAGAAATATTTATTTCTTTCCCCGAACCAGCATGGCGTCTTCGGGTCACTCGGTGCCCCCCGATCAGCTGATCGAGGGCAGCGACCAGTTCTTCAACCTCACGACGAACGTCCTCGTCGTCATGGAGACGTACCTGTTCCCGTGCAACGACATGCAGGTGCTCGCGGAAAAGCTCGTCACCCTGGAGAGGTTGCAGGTGAGTCGGTCGTACCTTTGAGACTTTTAGGCTTGTGTGTGAGTGTATATAAGGCGATATGTTAATATATTATATATTATTATATTATCTAAGGATATACTAATAAGGATATATATACTAAGGACATATATATCATATATATATATTTAAATTTTATATTATATATGTATAATGGATTTAAAAACAAATAAGTTAAAAGGCACTTCTTTTTTATTTCTATTTTGAAGAGCCATGCGTGAACCGTGGTCCAGATTTGTAACTATTTTGAATGTATATCATTTGTTTATTTATTTTTTCATCAATTATTTATTTATTAATTAATTTATTTATTTATTCATTTATTTATTTATCGTTTAATTGTTTCAGGGCATGCAGAGGCCTCAGTTGTACAGTGAAATAATCAGGTCGTGCTACTTGGGTCTGCTGGACGATGACATAAAACCGGAGGACATCAAGTGGTCCACGTTTGTTTACATCAGGGTAGGAGTTGTTATTATCATCATCATCATCATCATCATCATCATCATCATCATTGTTGTTGTTGTTGTTGTTGATGATGTTTGGATTGTTGTTGTTTTGAAACTGAATTTTGATGCGAAATTTGGTGAAATGCACATCCTTTTCCCTTTTTGAGTGCCTTCAGATGGAAGCGTGGAATTAAATAAAATATTAATAATAATATAGTTAAGTTATTATTAATAATAAAAAAATTACGTTATTTTTAATAACACTTTTAATGTTGCGATATTCATGAAAGTATAAAATTATGAATCGTAATTAAATAATAAAATAAATTGAGTAAACAAAACTGTTGACTCAAAAGAAGGCATAAAATGATTGTTTTGTTGTGAATGAATGAATGAAGGCCGAATGAATGAATGAAAACAATTCAATTGGATGAGTCACAGTTGATAACAACTTCACGACTTTAATTATATCTCAGATGATAATCTGTTTATCATAACGTAAGGGTTGACTAATGGTAAAACCATAATAGAGAAAAATCTAACTGCTATTATTATTATTATTATTATTATTATTATTAATTATAATTATTGTTAATGTTATTATTCTTTATTCAAATGCCATGGAAGTTAACTACCATGATAACTGTAACAAATAAATTAACTATTATTATTATTATTATTATTATTATTATTATTAATGTGGTGATGATGATGATTGCAACTACTGTTACATTTTCATCAGTGTTATAATCATTAATTTAATTTAATTATTACTATTACCATTATTATTATTATTATTATTATTATTATATGTAGTCTTTGTCAACAACAACAACATTGTCACCTTTCAGCTCCCCTTCCTCTTCTCCAAGTTGCTCCAGTCGAGCTCAGCAGACGACAAACAGTCAGAACTGGGTCAAGGCATCGAACAACTGCTCGAAGTCTCCTTCCTATTGGATGCCGTGGACACCAAGTGCAAGTAGGTCACATTGACCTCTCCGTTTTGACGAGAGACGATTAAGAACAAATTTAATAATAAACAAATTAAAATAATAACAAATACATATTAATAAATAAAATAAACTAAAAAACTAAATCATTTTATGAATAAAGCATTATTAATTAATTGATTAATTCAAATTATTACTTGTGAGTCGTTTTGAATGGTTTTTTGGCTCGGAAAATGACTGGATTTGATGATCCGCTCGCAGCTCCGATTGTCTGCAGTTTTTGGTCAACGAGTTTCTGAGGCATTCGTTGCTGACGGAGGCACAAGTCAAGAGGATCACAAACAAGAGGTTGTTGCTGTTGTTGTCTTTGTTGTTGTTGTTGATTGGTTCGATGGATATTTCCCTCTCCAACTTTTGTACAAAGTATGTTTGAAATTCAAGTTGGACTTATTATTACCACCATTATTATTATTATTATTATTGGTTTATTACTATTATTGGTGTCTTAACATTATTATTACTAATGATAAGTATTAAAGTGCCTGCCTGTGATTAAGGCTCATGATGTTTGTTCTGACAGACAGTCAACCAGCATGAGGACAAAGACGTACGAGAACCCCTCCCTCCAGCCCAAAGAACCCGCCTCTCTGACGCTGAAGGCGGAGCCAACCCTAATTACCATACTCAAGGCATTGTTTTGTCTTCAATTTTTTTTTAATTATCTGAAACTTCGTCAAAACTTAACTAAATAATCTTGACTACGATGATGATGATGATGGTGATCTCAGATTTCTCAGTCCGTGGATTCCCTGAAGAGCCCCGAGATGAACCTGAAGGTCATGAACCCCCTCATCATAGGCAAGAGCTTCGAGCTCGTCTCCTCCGTCGCCGCGGCGACCGGGAAGCTGCAGGTGCTCGTGGTGAGGCTGATCAGGTAGGAACTATGACTGAACAAGGTCTTGACATGCTAATGTCACATTAATATTCATGACATGCGACGTGTTAATGATAATCAACCTTTGACCTATGGTGTCAGGATAAACGAGATGTCCAAGAACCCCGTCGCCGGGGAGATGACGAAGAACTCTCAGACGAGGGCCACGGTTTTTGACATTTCATTCCTCCTGCTCTGCCACGTCGTTCAGATTTACGGGCTCGAGGTTAACTATTATTATTATTATTATTATTATTATTATTGGTACGTGATTGCCTCCTTAATTAGATGCAAATTTATTCAAAAATTACTTAAACCTGGGGCTTGTTTATGGAATTGAACTTATGAAATTAGGTCAATTGCTAACTAATAATTAACCACCATTATTAATTAATTAATTTAAACGTTTCCCGAACATCACTCCAGGTGATCTCCTCGTGTACCGAGTGCAGGTCGACCTTCTTCTACCTGTGGGCGACCAGGTACCTTCCTGACGGAGGAAAGATCCAGTCTGCCGAGACCAACCAACAGGCGGACCTTGCGAAGATGGAACAGCTTTTGGAGCAATTTGGGAACGATTCGGAATTCAAGCCAAGGTTGGTGTTCGCTTTGACTGATTGATTGATTGGCCAGTCAAATGATTGACTGATTGATTGGCCAATTGATTGACTGACTGATTAATCAATTGATTGACTGATTGATTGGCCAATTGATTGACTGACTGATCAATAAATTGATTGACTGATCGATTGGCCAATTGATTGACTGACTGATCAATCAATTGATTGATTGACTGACTGATCAATCAATTGATTGATTGACTGACTGATCAATCAATTGATTGATTGACTGACTGATCAATCAATTGATTGATTGACTGATCAATCAATTGATTGATTGATTGACTGATCAATCAATTGATTGATTGACTGACTGATCAATCAATTGATTGATTGACTGACTGATCAATCAATTGATTGACTGATGATTGAACTCTTTCAAGCGTTATGAGGTTGGACGACGCCTGCACGATGGTTCCTCAAGTGATCCAAGAACTGCTCAAGACTTGGAGGCAGAATGCAGTCGACCAGGAGTTTGTTAAAGTTGGAATGTTTTTAAAGACTCTTGATTCATCATGTCGTAATCGTATAATAATAATAATAATAATAATAAATGTCTTTAACAAAATAATTTTTTAAAACAAAATCTTCAGTAATTAACATAAATTAGTCACACACAATTTTTAAAAAATAATAATAAAATAAATAATAATAATAATATATCTGATTAAATTCCCAGAGCATCCTGGACATCTTGAAGAGTTCCATGTGCTGCCTGGCAGTCGCAGCCTCCACGTGGTTGTGCAACTCCATCAGCAGCGGAGGTCCGAACGAATCCATGCAGCTGGAAAGGTTCATGCTCCAGCAGCTCTCAAACAACTATGTCGGAAACGAGGCCGGAAACAGCAGCAACAACAACAACAATAGCAGCAACAACAACAACAACTACTTGGAGAGGTTGGATCGTTGTTTATTTTGTTAAATTTACACGGAAAATTTGAGTCCATATTTTGACTTCTGAGTTGCTGGCTCAAACCACTGTAGTAAGTAACTTGGCCTCCAGAACATCGATTGTATATATGTGTATAATAGTATGTGTGTAATAGAACGTCAATAGATACTATATATATATATATATATCCCATCCATATAGCCCATCCTCAGTCATCCCATCATCCATCTTTTCAGGTCCTATATGGCCAGACATTTCATCGGGTTCCTCGTCTCGCGGGCCGAACTGCAGTCCGCCGTGGCACCGGAGGGCGCCCGGACCATCTACTCCCTGCCGCAGCACTCGTTCAACTCCATCGACTGCAGGAGGGAGAGGCTGATGGAGATCTTCCGCGAGGTTCACGGCTCCGGCTGCCTCAGAATCGAGAAGCTGCTGATGCTGGAGAGGATTTATGAGATGTCTGCCTGTCTCTGGTTCGCCCAGAACATCGTGGAGGTGAGGTTCGGAGTGGATTGTTGTAGTGGAATCGATGTATGCCGTGGATGGATGGATGGATGGATGATTGGGTGGACAGATGGATGGATGGATGGATGGATGGATGGATGGATGGATGGATGATTGGGTGGACAGATGGATGGATGGATGGATGGATGGATGATTGGGTGGACAGATGGATGGATGGATACGAGTTGAATTGTTCATTCTGTTTATGTCATAATAGAGATTGTATGTGGAAGCATTGTTGCTATGTTTTGCAATATAGTTGCTCTGATGATGACTGCTTGGGTTAAAGAATTCGGATTTTGTTGCATCAGTTGACCTGGTCAACAACAACAATGACAGCCAATAATAGTCACAAATGTTACAAGCAACTCATTCGATAATATCTAAACATTTCAATCACACTCTATTTCTTCCTCTCTCTCTCGCCGTCTATCTCTTTCTCTCTCTCAACTCCAACAGGCCATGTTCTCCTACGTTGTCCTGGAAGACATCACGAAGGCAGTGTGCTTGGCCCACTCTCTCTTCCACATGGATCTGGAAGAGCTGACGGCCTGCCTGGTGGAGACCATCATCCCGGCTCTCCTCCTCAGTCCGGAGTCCAACTCCAAGCACCTGTCGGAGCCCTATAGCTCAGCCATCGTAAAGCTCGTGGCCATGAACCTGGCGACCGTTGCCAGGCTGAAGCAGCTGGTCAGAGGTGATGTGCCGGACCTTTGTCTTTTTTAAGATAATTTTATTTTATTATTTTTTAAATTATTTTGTTGACCGAATAGTTTCAAACGTGAGCTTTATGAACCTGTTTCACATTAGTTTTCTGATCTGCTTACGGATCTAGAATCTATTCTGGCAGAAGTTCGTCTGCCTTGTTTTTTAGTTTTGCTTGGTTCCATGAGATTCTAAGATGTCTGTCGTAGTTTCCTGCACAATCATCACAATTTCTGTCTGTTTGTCCCGAACAGATCCGGAATGCAAGACCACAAGGAGGAAGAGGAAGAGATCCGAATACCTGGCCGAGGTTTCTCAGAATCGGTTTTCTTTCTATCCCCATTTTTTTTTTTGTTTTTAATGAATAAATTAAATTAAATATCGAACCATTGGACATTAGTACTGCATAGAATCGATCATGTAATCGTGATGAAAACAGGTGCATTCGCATCCCAAAGAGGTGGCGGCTGACCTTGACTGGCATTTGCACGTCATTATCATCATAATTATACCGAAACATAAACGTAATTTAATAAATAAATAAATATAATTTAAAGAATTACTATAATTTAATAAATAAATATAATTTGTTGCAAACCATTTCATGCTTTTCGATTCCCAGAATCCTGACGACTCCTGCACTTCGGACCTCGAAAAGCCATTCAAGCAGAACAAGAGAGACAACGAGGCAGGCGAGGGATCCTCGATTCCCATCGGAGACAACTTTCTACTCGGAGGTGAACTTTGAACTCTGCCCTTTGCTCTGGTTTTGTTTCGATTCAAACTGCACAAGCCCCTGCCATCCCACAATGTTTACATAATCACGTGTCTAGAAACCACCCGGCCTAACCCAGCCTACCTGGCTACCTGTACGTGTGCTTCTATTGCACCATCGGTCAATGATCAATTGATCTCAGTGAACAATCGATCGCTATTAATGCTCACTACTGCTCGTAACGTATTCCTATCCTGATCGATCCACCTCACACTGCCCTTGTGAAAATATTAATCGTCTGCTACTGAAAGGTCAAATTGTTTCCAATACATTTTCAATGAGGAAGATTTTGACGAGAGAAAATCTCGAAAATCTGCTGCCATGTTCTGGCATGTGCCACCACCTTCTACCATCACCTACCACGTTCCATCCATCACCGCTTCTGCATAAAGTTACAGCACCAGAGTGAAATGGATGTGGATGCGGTCGATCTAATTATGATCGACTTTCAAATTTTTAAAAAGTTCAATTCATTGAACAAGAGAAAGAAATAGAAAAGAGATACTTGAAAAAATACGTTTCTGAGAGCGAACGAAAATTTGTTTTTATTTTTGTTTTTTATTTTTATTTTTATTTTAAACTTGTGTTGCCTCAGGGAATCACATGCAGTCACCACCTCTTCACGAGTGCTTCGAGGCTTTAAAGTTAAATTTTTTTTTGAGAGAAAAAGAAAAATGAGTGTCATAGCATTTTTTGTGTTTCGGTCTGTACTTTAGCATCATCGGATCCGTGATTAACATATTAGACAAGCATTATTATTTTTATAATCCTATTATTATCAATTTCTTATTATTATTCTTATTATTTATTTATTACAAACTTATTGCAGACGTACTCTGCAATCAAGAGCCATTCAACAATCCAAATCTTCAACTGAACAACTCCAACAACGGACCATCGAGAGACCATCTAACGAAACCACTCGGTAATAAACCACCTTTATTAATTAACCACCTTTATTAATTAACCATTTCTATTTCTACAATAATAATCTTCTACCGTTAAAATTTACAATGCCGTCACAAATAGTCCTTCTTTCTTTCAGCCAACCTTCTCTCGCTCTTCCACGGCATACTGCAGGATCCTAACGCCGGTCCTCAGACGGACTTTGTACTGAAGTTTGTCACCGAACTCCTGTCCACGGGAACCGTCACGGCCCGCTACGTCCTACAGAACTCCCCTCCGAACTTCGTTAGTACCCTTTGGCTTGGGGTTAAGACCCCCCCTTCCCTCTTCGAGCCTCCTCGGGGCAGCCAAGTGTTGGTTTGACCCCGAGGAAGTTAATGAGGTTTTCGAGCGTTTATTGATTTTATCAGTCGTTGAATTTTAATTAGTTAAGCGGACAGCTGTGGTTTTTATTGGCCGCTTGGCTGGAGCGCAGCCTTGGTTTCGTACGTGCTTTGACAAAGCACGGCAAGAAAGAAGAGACTGCAGCGCAACTTGATTTATTGCTACGCACGCCTTGTCATCAGCATTCACTAGCGAGGTATTGCTGGCAAATGATGAATGAATTCACTGCCAACCAAAACAAAATTTAAACTGGACATGAAACTTAATTTTCCTCCTGGGCAGCCTCAGTCAGTGTCGAAATTCATCCACAAGGATCTGAAGACGGAGCACATGTTTGCGTTCGGAGACGTCGGCACCGCCTCCGGCAGGGCCGTCGTGGCCAAAGCCATTTGCCAGGCCGTCAGGCAGAAGTCGGCCGAAGGAAGTTGCTCCAGTCATTCGTACGCCTGATGGAATCATTTTGTTGAACTCTCGAGTCGAGGCCGATCTCTGTCCGTTTTTAAGTTTTCTTTCTTTCATTCTAAATTTTTCTGTTTTTGTACGTTTTATGAATGTCGTTGAAGTCGAACCAATAAATTTCTTAATGTTCTTTTGCAAAATCGTTTCTCAAATTCTGCAAGAGCAGGAGAGTGAGGAGAGAGTTGCATAAAAATGTCCTCGTTAGAAAATCTAAATCCAAGATTCAAAGGATTGGCTTTTTTGGTCTTGTTCAAAGTAGACTCTTTGGTTCTCTGGCAGTTTGATGAATTGCTAATCAACTATCACGGTGACTTGGAAGGTCGAAGAATGTGTTGCAAAAGCAGGTTCATCCGCATCTGAATGCCTTTTGTACGCCACGCAAAGACACGGCAGACGACAACAATAACAACTCGATCGCAACAATGGAAACAATGAGGTCTGCGACAATGGCTCGAGAGAGAGCCGTTTGGATCGTCAAGTATTTATTAATCCAAGTTAACGAACACGTCACGCAGTCGCAACGGGACGCGCACCAATCAGCTGCATCGATACATGACGAATTAGATTTCACTCGATTAATATTCAAATGAGTTAAAAGTGAATGCCTCTCGGGGTAATTTAAATGATTAGATGGACCGTTTTAAGTCAAATCAATCATGTTGATGCTTCAAGGGCATCTCTTACCCTGGTCTCAGTGGATTGCCAAATTAGGAGCTGCACTGTGACAGATAAACAGATGAATTTAAAACGCATTTGAATCACATTATGAGCAATAAATACAACGAGGACGAAATCATTAACAACGGAGATTTAAACGGATATGAAAAAACATGACAGATTATCACATCCACACTCACACAGACATACTCACACACATACACACAGACAGATAAGGGAAAAAAATTCAAAACACCCAAAAAACGGCGAGGAATAAACAAAAATTTAAAAAAAAAAGAGTCAAGCAGATGTGCAGTTTCCATGAGACAAGTGATCGATCAGGGCGTAAGAAGAGCTGCCGGGAACGCTGGCGAAGGCTGCCATGATGCCGAATCCGATGACCATGGACAGGATTTTGGCGTAGGATGTGTGATGGGTCAGCTGACCCTCTAGGATCTCGCAGAACGTCACGTAGATGAAACAGCCCGAGGTCAGTCCCTGGATGATGCCGCTGGTCAGGTCGAGGTTCGAACTCGCGCCCCTGGTCTCGTAGAAGAGCGTGGCCGCCAGGAGACCGATGGGATTCATCAGGGAGTAGAGGAAGGCCGCCCAGACGACGTTAATTTTCCGGTCTTCGTGAGTTTTGATTAGCTGCAAGCCCAGGCAGAAGGCTATGACAGTCTCGTGCACCATGTTGCCGATGAATATTGCCCAGACTTCTATGATCGTCGTCTTCAGGCCTGTAGTGAGACCCTCGAATACGGAGTCCAGAGACAGGGCCAACATCATCACCATGCTTCTTACCACCGTCTCCTGGTGAGCAACATCAGTTATGGATGATCTTCTGGCTAGGGGGTAGGGGCTGTTGGTATCTGAAGGAACCTCTGTGATCACGATTTCACGATTGTCGGCCAGGTCGAAGTTTTCTGAACTCGGTTTGCTACTGTTTGCTACACTGTTTGTTCCTGATTCTGAATGATTTAGGTCAGCTCTGATTTTCAAAACTTTCTTGCTCTTTTTCTTCAATGTTAAATAATTACAGCTGACTGCCAATCTATTTATTAAAAGCATGATAAAAAATCCGGCTCCGATGAGGACATCTGGTATCGGGTAGCCAACTTTGTTTGGAATCATGAGATTCTCCAAAATTAAGTCCCTAGCTGCTGGGGCCATAAAAATCAAATAAACAGCCAAAAATACGCCGCCGGCAAAACATGCTAAAATGTCTAAATAATATTGTCCCCTGTCGCCTTTCTTTCGGAAAAAAACACTGAGTTTGATCGGCAATAGAAAGCAAAATAATATAGAAATAAACATAACAACGCCGGTAATGGCCTTAGCGTGCCACCTTTCCATTTTTATTGAATTTACTGTCGAAGTTTACAAAAAATTCTTGAAAACCGGCAAATGAAAGACCTATCTAAAGCCTAAACCTCTACACATTTGTGAAGTAGCACGCTAACTCCACAACAAAACTACCTCCAAAGACAGGTTTGCATTGACATTTCAATAACTGTTCATTTTAATGCTTTCAATTCACGGCTTAAGAGGTTGATTTAAGAGGTCCTTTTAATACCGCGCGATGCAAGTTTGTCTTTTTATTTATTTTTTAAATGAGCTTCTTAGAATTTATAGATTAATTTAATTGCTTTATTAATAAAAAAGAAGCTTGAGACCGGGTAATTTAAGGTCTAGATAAGGCATATTTTCTAAAGTGAACATTTTATGGCCATTGTACGAGCAGATGATGTGGCAGTTCTACATACTTCTGGGCAATTTGTTGATTTGACCGGAGTCAAATTGTATGATGTCTTGTAAAAGAATTGTAATTTAAAAGAAAGTTATCAGTTTAGTCCAACGATTTAAAAACAAATAAAAGCTTTTGCTTATATTTTATTAAAGATATTCTTAGTTACGCTAACCTCTGACGTTTGTTATAAAATCTTAATACGAAAATAACCACGAACGTCTTACAAAGAGAAATTTACGTGAGAAAAGTATAAACAAACACAATCAAGCACTTGTAGGTGATTTTAGCTTTCTGGCGAAACATCTTTCACCTTTGTACTTCACGCCTTCTCTTACTTGGATCTCAGAGACCAACAGAGGTGGAAGATAAGAATGGGTCTTGGAACTATTTAGAGGAACCTAAGGATCGAAACGAAAAAAACAAATTCAATAAATTCGGATCGTTAAAAATGTAAATGCAAAACTCATTGAAGTTATAAACCGTTAAAAATTGTAAATCTCCAGCGTAAAATCCTTTTCAGCTTTGCGTAAATTCCTTTTTAGTTTAGCGAAACTAGTGCCAATGCAATAAAAATAGCTTTTATCTTGATATGGTTTCTACTCATTTTTATTCTTTGATCGCCGCAAAATATTAAAAACAATCTAGTATTTCATTCGGAACCATTAAGATAATTATCTAATCGAAGCCACCCTCATAAAGTTGAGAGAGAGCAGTAAAAGTTGTGTGAAGAATTGTAAAGTTAAACCATAAACAAAATTATGAAAATGCATGTAAAACGCATAATTTATTTAGAAAGTGATTATGAAAAATTGATGGCATGACGTCAAATTCAAAACCAGGATCATCGTCATCATCATCACCACTACCACAATCGTCATCGTCATCATCATCACTATCATCGTAGCCACCTTTTTCCTGGCAAGAGTTCCATCTGACATGAGCTTCCACCCAGTTTTCTTGAGATTCTTCACCAGCATCATTTCAGATTCCGTCAGAGGCTGGAATCCGCCAGTCCGAGATGGGGCCTGGACGGTTGCCATCTCAATGGTCGATCTATAAGAATCAATATATAATAGCATTAATAATAATAATAATATGTAAACACTTTGTAATTATAATTGTAAATAAATAAAAATACTAGCGTGATATCACACAATAGCAATATTAATTATTGGTCCTAACAATATTATTATTATTATTATCATTATAATTATTATTATTATTATTATTATTATTATTATTATTATTATTATTATTATTATTAGTAGTAGTAGTAGTAGTAGTAGTAGTAATAACTAATAGCTTGGAGTTTAATGAAAAATTAAAAAAAAACCTTGTTTGAACTCCCAAGTCCTGGAAAATCTCCTTGATGGTGACGGCCGGATCGCTCTTCGGAAAGGTGGCAAGAGTCAGGTGTTTGTGCGGACACACCTGTCAGGTAGGCAACCATCAATCGATGTTTGGTAAATACATTTTTGATTAATAAAATTAATAATTAATTAATAGAATTATAACTTTATGAACGGGTTGATCAGATTTTCAAGGGTAACTCATTTAAACAAAATTTAATCTAAGACAGGCAATTGGTGTAGCAATAGTATTAGTATTAGTATTAGTAGTAGTATTTGACCAATTCAAACACTTGGCTCAGCCATGGGTCTTAGGACCTCCACAAAATGGCTTCCTTGAATGTCTTAGTTTGTTTCATTGTCTCAGCATTAGTCAGAGTTTGAAAACGGTCTGAGAACCCACCTTCTCGGATTTCTCTTCCGAGACCTTCCAAGGCTCGATTGGTCGATGGTTGGTGTAGTGCTGGCTGTAAAACTGGCCAAAGATTTCGCTGGACAGCGGCGTGAGCGGCCTCAGGAGGTAGTTCCTCTTGTCCTGCTCCGTCCGATGAGTCATCGTTTCCGTCTTGTCTTGGACCGGATTGATGCTGGACAGGTGGTCCTCGATCATGTCCTTGATGTTGTTGGAGAAGACGCCGACTTTGCTGGCGTCCCCCTTTTCCAGTTTGAACGGGATGAAGTCTTTGAGCTTGCGCTGCCTATAGAAGTTGCATATCCAGACCGTGGCGTGGCGTATCTTCATCCAACGCGACGAGTTCCTCAGGTTCATTTCCGACTCCAGGACGTACAGGGTCGTGTAGGAGCCCGTCCTCTTCAGGTCGGACGGAATGTCCGATCTCATGATGTTCTTCTTCTTCATGATGTCCAGGAAGTCCATCATCCTCTCGCCTAGCCTGTTGAAGAGCTGGCACTTGGAGCCGCTGAATCTGTTCTGGAGCGTCACGGAGATGTCAGAGAAGAGGGTCGTGTCCGTGTCCCGGGATTCGATCTTGCTGTCGGCGAATTCCAGCTCCTTGGTAAAAGACTTCTGCCTCGTCTCCGGGTTCGTCACCCGCTCCAGCATGACCGACAGGTTCGGGAACTTCTCGTTCGTCCTCGCCATCTCTGCGTTCCGCGACGCGTAGCGCCTGACGTTCGGGTCGTCGAGGGCGACCTCGTGGATCTCCTTCTTCCACTCCGGCGAGTTGGTCATGATCTTGTTCTCGCACGGCTTCGTCTCGTGGACTTTGCCGAGCGCCGCCATCGCCTCCACCTCCTTCTTGCCGTTCGGCAGGGACCCGAAGACGATCTCCGGACTCGTCCAGATGTTCTTCTGGCCTAGGACGCCGATGAACAGGCCCTGGATCGACCAGAGACGGACGGACATGTCGGAAGCGGCCGTTATCACCATCTGCTTGTCGTGCAACTGCACGATCTGGATGATGATAATTTGAGATGCTGATTTGTGTTGGTCTGTGGTTTTATTTTTTTCTTATTTAATTTGCTTGATTAATTGAAATTGGTCATAACTAAAATTCTTAGTGATGGCATCAATGGCATATAAATGTATCGTATTATTTGCATTTAATTTATTACTTACATATAAATCGTATTATTATATCGATGAATTTAACATACAGAAAGATGTCCAGTATAAATAAATAAATAAATCGAAAACCTAATTAAAAAATAACGAAACCTCCTAGGAAAGCATTTAAAGACATTCTGGACTAAATCAGTTTCAGTATCCAAAAACGAACCTTGATGCTGACGATGCATCCGCAATGGCTCTTGAAACTGTTGATCAGATGAGGCGCCTGTTCCTGACCCGGAATTTGCTTGGTGCACTTGAGTTTCATGTGATTGGGCAGCTTAGCACCGGGGCACATCTTGGTGAATTTCTCGACGTCCCTCCTCATAGGCACGTACGGAAACGTCTCCCAGACCGAAGACCTCTCCCTGTCCAACTCCTCGCAGCACTCCCCGACCGCCGGGTTGAAATAGTGCGAAATGTCCCACACCTAGTTTGAGTTCGTGTGCATGGTTTTTTTCTTTTATATATATAAATTAATGTCTCTATTTTGTGGCATAGTAAATAAATTTATAGAGAGAAAAGAAGTAATATAGTATTGCTTCTTTCTATTTGTTTAGTTTAAAATTATTTTTAAAAGTATAAATATAAATTGTGATTACAGAAATATTCCATCATCTTCAATTCAAAGTTCAATGAAAAAATACAAAACAAAACAACCTCATGACTCCCAAACCGACCTTGATGAACCCGAGGGAATCTCCGGTGACGAGCAGCGAGTCATCCCTCGTGACGTCTGCCGCGTGGAGCATCTCGTTCTCCGTGTGTGCGGCCACGAATTCTCCCAAGCACTTCCCGTAGAGGCTCATGGACCAGGCCAGGACTTTGCCGTTGTGCATGCAGGTCAACAGGGCTGCCGTGTCCGGGGTGAGTTCCCTAGAGGAAAGGAAGACCAATGCCTCGACGCAATAGGTGTAGTACAGGCCGTTTTTTGAGACGATCTGAGACTTTGGCTTGTGCATGTTCGGATTTCTCGTCAAGCCCTTCCTGGAGATTCACAAAATGTAAGTCGTAATCGTATTCACACGATCCGATCTTTCCCGCAATGAATTTCATTTTAGCTATTACATTAACCTGATTATATTAGTCATTATATTATTTTAAAGAAAATAAAAAAAAATACTGTTAAAGAAAAATAAAAAACTCGAGCAGTAGAGTTCCACCGATGGGTCAAGGTCATGATTTTTAGCATCTTCTTGGAGGAAGACATTCCCTTGTCGTACAGCGCATTTTCTGGCTGAGTTTCGTGGTCCCCGTCCATGCAGTGATAGAATTCGACGGACGCCGGAGCTTCCGTATTGGTGATGCTGAACTTGAACTGCGGCAGGTGGGTCTTGAGGCTGTAGATGATGAGCGTCCCATCGGCCGAGGCGGAGGCCAGGTAGGTCTCCGGGAGGACGGCCAGCTGGGTGACGTTGTCCGGATGTGGGGGCCTGAGAGCCACGTAGTCCATGATGTGCCTCTTCTCCACGTAGAGGAGTACCGAGTTGCTGCAGCCCGCCACGAACAGCTTCCCGGCCGGACAGCAGATGGAGGTCACCTCGAAACCGTTCGGAACCGGAAGCTCTTGCAGTAGGACGCCGACGTTGTAATTCCAGATCTTCACCATGCCGTCCCTGTGGCCGGTCACCAGTCTCCTGTAGGTGGCGTCGAAGGACATGACCTTGATGTCGACCTCCATCTGCTTGCCCTTCTCTCGCACCGTGTGCGCGGTGTAGTGGACCACTTTCATTCCAGTCAAAGCGCTCCACACGACCACCTGGGATTTCCAATCTCCGGTGACTATCTAGAAGAGAAGTTGTTTCAAATAAATTAGAATAACTTTTTTTTTATATGGTTAGAACTTGCCAATTTGACCCGAATTTCTTGCTAATAAATAAATAAATAAATGATAGAAAAAAATTATTTCTTTCTTTAAAACATTTTGGATGAAATACAACATATCTCAAAGAAAACTCTTAAACAGCTTTGAACCAGGGTTCGTAAATTATTAATACAAATTAATTATAGATTATATACCTCAATAACGGATTCAATTAGGGAGTTAACTTGTTTACATTCATGTCCTTTTGAGTTATTGTTTTTGTTGTTTAAAAAATTGTATAAGTCTCATCTAGTGAGAGATGCCTCAGTTGTTTGAATTTGCGTGGTTGCATTGTATATGATTTCCAGGGCCAGTCTGTTTAACGGAAGCTTGCGCTTCCTTAAGACTGACCCTATGAGTTTATTTTGTATTTTAAGTTCATTTGTTCAGTTGTGTTATGTATATAATTCTTTGTTTAATAAACTCATAAACTCAAAAAAAAAAAAAAATTAACTATTAATCCATCGAACCTGCTTGAAGAGCGGGTTGTACAGGACGGAAGTGATCGGAACGCTGCTGGTAATCAGATCCCTCTTGTCGATGCTGTCCTCTTTGCCCTCGATGACCGCCAGCCTCATGTTGCTCGCCAAAGCCACGGTGTGAGTCTTCTTGTTCATGCAGGCCGCGGTCACGGGCTTCTTTCCGAGCTGTTTCAGTTTGTGCTGCTTGATCTTTTGTATGCACGCCTGGTTGACCAAGTCGAAGATGATTATGTCCTTGGTCTCGCCCACGCTGACCAGGTACTTGTCCTTTTGGTCCAACATCAGGTGGGTCACGGGACTGACGTGACCTCGGAACACGCCGACCAGTTTGTTGCTTTTGGCCATCGGGTTCCACAATCTGATGCGATCGAGGGACGAATGTTTCTCGGGTGGATATTACCCCGCCCAACGGGGGGTTTTGAGGAGATTTTGAGTAGATGTTGGGTGTTTAGTAGATTCTCAGTGGTGATCTGATTGATCTTTTATGGAATAATTAATGACATTCAAATGATGAAAAATAAATAAAAGTAGCTAGCTTTATTTAAACATGATAGAGTAAAACAGAGAACCTCATTCAGGGTTAAGTAGCGAATCTCTACCCTACAGGAAATACATAGTTGGTCTAAGATGATCCATCGAGAATCTTGGAAAAGGCACCTTGGTTTACCTGATGAGCATGTCGCTTCCTCCGGTGATGATGAAGTTCATCTTCTCGCAGTACTCGAAAACCGTGACGCCGTGAAGGACGCTGTAGTAGATCCTATTGTTAGGCGGAACGTTTGGGACGAGGTCCCCTATGTAGAGGGCCGTGCAGCTGTCCTTGGAGCACGACAGCCATCCGTGTAGCTTCGGCACGTACCTCACCTGGCACACGTACCTGTAGTGGATGTTGGCTATGTACCTGGTGAGAAACGTAAGGCAGTATGAGAGAACGGTACTTGTAATAGTAAAAAATAGGTCGTTCCTGATAAAATTAATATTAAGTTTATAGCTTAGATTGATGAAAATTATTCCCTTTTGTTTCTAGTAAGGAAGCATTTCATAGCATGGCCAAAAACGAAAATGAAACCACGAAACCTGGCTTCTAATCCGACAATGTGGTTGTTGGACAAGTCGGTGAAGTGGAACTCCTGGATTCGATTCTTCTTGTTGAAGTTGTTCTTGGCGTTTATCCCGATGGCCGTCTTGCCGGGGTTCACGTGGAAAGCTATGACCCCCACGCCGCCGTACTCGTCCCCCCACGTGAGGAACGAGGTGTTGCTGGGCGGCTCCTCCTTGTGATAAGACATGCAGACTATCGTGCCTGGAAATTTCTCGATCTTCGTGTTCAAGTCGAATTCTTTGTTATTGCCGTGGTGGAAGATGTACAGGCTGAAGTTGGTCGTCGCTATGACGAGCAGCCTTGCGTCGGGTATGAATTCGGCGGCCGTCACCCAGTAGTTGAGAGTCGTTCCTCTGGCTATGAACGAGTGAAGGAAGTAGGTGTCTTTGCTCTGGAAATTGTAGCTCCAGAAGTTCATGATCCCGTCCCGACTGCACGTGAAGTATCTGCTGTCTTTGCGGTGAATGTCCGTTCGTTATAATCGTTCGATTATTACAAATTATAATATATCGAGAGCTCAAACCTGCATCTTTCGAAGAGACGCCTTTTGAGTCGGAGGTGTCGAATTCTCCGCTCGGCACAATGAAGAGAGACTGCAAGTTTGGCATGAAAGAAAGTGTTTAAATTACAACAGAGCATGAAATCACAGTAATATGAACTTCTTAATGTATGATTATAACTGATTAATATTCATTGACTAATTAATATTAAGTTTAATTGTTAACTGGTTTATCTATTGTTTCACTGTTTCGAGAAGTAACCTTAATGGAATCTCTTCCATCGGTTTTGAAAATCTGTATGCTCTCCCCAAGGAGTTCCTTTTCCATTCTCAGCAGCTTCTCCTTCTGATCCATCTCAAGGAGAAGGTAGTTGGAGTAGGCTTCCCAAGTAACAGTTTCATTCTTCATGACATCCACCTTTTGGCGATTTGTTTTTAGAGAAGAATGTCAAATGTCATTCAGTGTCATCATCTATTTTAAGTTGCAATGATGAACTAATCATTGTTTCAAAGTTTGTCTTAAAAAATATCTAGGGCATAATTTCTTGGATTGCAATTATATTACCTTGGATAAACTACGATAGCCTTAATCTTAACCCAAACCACAAGACTACCTTAGAAAACTGGTGATTACTGACAAAATTCCCTTGACTTGAGTCTTTCCATCAGTCTATATGTGGATATCATAAATGGACATTCACCTTGAAGAAGAGCTCTTCGATTTTTTCTGTACTGAAAGGTATCTCGACCGCTTTCGACAATGCTGCCCGGAACTGTTCTATGGTCAGACCCGTCTTTCTTTCTCTGAGGACTGCCAGAAACTCCTGCCTCAGCTTTATCAGACTGTCCTTGTTCAGCAACTGTTGGATGCTTTGAATTGGTTTCTTTCCGCGGGCCGATTCGGTATCTTGTTTAATGTTTGTGAATAAAATGGTTGGAAGAATGGGTATGACTTTTGTCTCAAGTTAATTCATTTTAATTATTTAACTAATTAATTATTTTGAGATTGAAAAGTCATTTGTTTTCGTTTAAAATAATTGACGGCACTATGCTTAGTTGGCCAAATTCTCATTTCAGTCAAAATACAACCTCCATCTTCGAGTTCTATTTTCAGACTGTTAGCAACCAGCTTTTTCAAGTTTTCATCTTCCAGTTTTTCTTCGTCGTTAATGAATGTTAATTTATTTAATTTAATGTTTATCGCTTTCATGTAGCTATCCATATTTGTTTGACTTTTTTTTAATCCTGAACTTTCAGCCACAGTGAAAATTAATGATTAATTGGCTTTAAATGAAAATATCAGTGAGATTTTTTTAAAATTAATCTGTCAGAAATCGTGGACGCCGGTGTCTTCTAACTTCCTAAACGTTGTTTGAAAGACCCGCACAGAATTAAACTTATTTACTCTCAACGGTCGAATAAGTAAAAAACAGGGATGTTACGGAATTGCCATACATTCCGATGCTTCTAAATTCACAAGTTATAAATAATAAAAAAAAAGAAGACAAATTGAAATCTATTGAAACAATGTTTTTGTTTTAATTTATAAACAATCAATTCGAGGTCAAATGAAACGATAAAAAAAAAAGCAGGCGGCTCGGCTTCAGAGGAAAAGGTGGAAATTGGCATATTGTTGCGGTTGCACTTCGATGGACTTCAAAGACCAAATCGTGGACCTCGGGTTTTAGTTTCACTTCTGGTCTTTACTTTCATATTAAAGCTTGGTTCGTGAAGATGGACGGACTTGCCTTGATATCGAGTCCTGTCCCAAACCTGTAACAGTAACAGCACTGGACTAGTAATTTACCTCTTGTATCTAGTCATAGTTCCAGGCTTGCTAGGTCTGGGCATTTTCATGGCAGCCGGCTCTTCCGTTACTGTTGTTGTTGTTGTATTTGGGGCTGGTTTTGAGCTTTGGCCTTTAGCTGTTCCTTTCATTAATTTGTCAGTTGTTCCCTTCATAATTTGCATAAGAGTTCGTTTGGTCGGCTTTTCTGGACTCGTATTCAAAACGGGTTTGTCGGCTTCTTTAGGTTTGACTTCGGGTGCCGACGTGGGCAATGTAGTGTTGTTGCAGGTTATCGTTGCGTTGAGAGGATTGTTGCTGAAGGGGCGTGTCTTGGACGGGGGTCTACAGTCCAGTGTTAGTCGTCTGCTCGAATTGAGACAGTTAGAGGTAGAAATGGAGGTCGTTCTCAGCGGTGGCTGTGGAGGCGTGTCTTCGAGGTTGGACATGGAAAAGCTCGATCCTTCTGGAATGACGGTGGAATTGAGTTCGGAATGCTGGTGATGCTGACCAGAGGCTTTTTTCTTGTTGAAGTTGAGTACGTTCGGGGGCAACGTTGACCTACCGTTCGACCCTCGAATGAAGGCGTCGGCTGAATTGAGTGAAGATTGTCTAGTGGGTGGCTGGCCTATAGGAATGGAAAGCTTCTTAAGCGATTGCTGGCTAGCGGAATGAGACGAACTCGGAAAGGATCTCTTTGGCTGAGACAGTCTAGCCGTCAGTTTGTTGATGTCGACCTGAGCTTTGTGATTCTTTTTCGAATTGTCCGAGGCAGTGGAGTTGTCTGAGAGACTGGAGGTTCTTTGGAGAGTTTGAGTAACTTGGAGGTGGCTTTCGTGGTCCAAGTCTTGCTGATCGTTGAAGACATGAAGTCCCGAACCGGAGGACTTGAGCGTGGAGGTACTCGACACCTGAGGCCCTGACATGTCCTTGGATCCACCCATGCGATTTGGAGATCTGGCGGCAGTCATGGCTGGGTCGTTGCGAGCATCTTTGTGGATCATCACCAAACTGGTCGCTCCCTGCAGAGGCATCGGATCTTGATCGGCCCTCGGCAAAGTCAAGGCAGCGTTGGCCGACAGACTGCCGCAACTTCTGGTCAAAGTACGGCTCTTCTCCTCGTCGCAGGCTTCAGCCTCTCTCCCTTTAGACTCGGTGGTTCTTCTGATTCCGAGGTTGGAGTTGTCGATCGGAAGTTGCTGCGGTTGATGCTGTTGTTGGTGGTGTTGCTGTTGTTGCTGTGGCTGTTGTGTCAGAGGAGAGACTCTGTTGTTGCTCTCGTCGTGAACCGAATTCCTCATGGATTCAAAGCCTTCATCTGTGCCGCTGCTAATGGACTCTATTTCACTGGAGCGACAGTTGACGGCGTCAACGGGCTGATTCTCACCGAAGCTGTTTTTTCGAAACTTGATCTCCGCTTCTGAAGTCCTCGTGGCACTTAGGGAACTGTGGCTCGAGCCGGAGAACTCCTTGGTAGGGGGTACTTTGTTTTCGAAACTCGATAGTCTTTCCTTGGGAGTTTCTGAATTCCTAGTTGGCAACACTTGCCTGGATTCTACGGCTTCTCTCTGACGGTATTCGGCTATTTTCTGCTTCGTGGATTCCAATCTAGAAGTCTCATCGTTTTCAGTGGTCTTGCCTTTGGACTGGATGTGTTTGAGAAGGGCTTGTTCGGTCAACGTCTGGTCGCACCTCTGGAATGAATTCAGTCTCCCGCAAGACGAAACTTCCCTCGCTTCGCTCAGATTGTTCTCGACGGTACGGGTTTCGAAACATCTACTCATGGTTTTCGAGTGGCTTGGAGTCTCTGAGTTTTGGAGCGGAGGTAAGGCGTCGAATATTTCGGAAATTCTGCCGGAGGAATTTACAATTTTAAAATCAATTTAAGTGGTCAATAAATTCTATTTAACTAGTACTATTATGATATGTTTTGAATTTATCTACTAGTTTTATTTTTTTTACATTATTTTCTGATTTATTTACTTATAAAGAACATTTCAACGAGCCTTTCTCGGTCTGCAGTCCTGAAATCGATCATGGTTCTCCTGGAAGCTTTGTTCCTCACGAAGGGCGATTTCAGGTCGAAATCCGGAGTCGTCCTCTCTCGATCTTCGTCGACAAACGTCGAAAAGACCGGCGTCTTCGGCTTCCGGCGCAGCCGGCTGGCGGAGTTGTCGATGCTGCTGGTACTGCCGAAGTTCAGCATCTCCATCAGCTCCTCATCTCCGGTGGTGTCCCTCAGCTGTCTGACCTTCTTCTCTGCCTCTCTGGCGGGTGGGGTGAGGTCTGACGAGAGGAATCGAGAGTCGGTCGAACGTTGCTGTTGATGCTGTTGTTGCTGTTGTTGCAGGTTCGGAACTGTTTCCACTCGCAGCAACTTCTCTTGGAGATTCTCCGACATGCATTTCTGGAATCTGTTAGATTTGTCTGCAGGAATTGCAGTAATTAATTAAAAATCAATTTATAAATTCATGATAATACATAAAACTCCATAATAATTATAATAATTATTCCTATTACAATTTCATTTATTAAATCGTTCACGTGTACACATCGTTGCGCATTTCAATTACGTTTTTCATCGAAATTACCCATTTTTTCTGATTTCGGACAACAGTTTGTTAATTTAGGGGATTCTAATTCCTTTCTTTTAATTGAATAAGCATGCCCGGATCGAAGGGCAAGTCGGAGCGAAACCCAACTGCGGAGTTTTTCGGATTAAAGCTATGTGAATGTTGTTGTAAGGAAAATGAAGAAAGTTTGAAATCATTGGGTTTGTTGGACAAACAAGAGTTGACAGAAATGAGTAGGCAAATTCAGGAATTAAAGACCATTCTGAAAAGGAACGAGGACATTATGGTGGCTTTAGAAGAACAGAAGGGGGAGACTCGTGAGTTAAAGTCCAAGATTGACGATATGGTAAAGAATTCAAACAAAAAATGGGAAGAACAACAACAGACTACTAGTGTGCTAATATCAAAGATAGATGGTTTGACAAAGGACTCCCTCAAGAAATTGAATGAACACCAGCAGACCACAAAGGAATGGTCTAGCCTGTTCAAAGACCAGGTAAATCTGCTGGTCACTGACGTTGGAGCGGTTCAAAAATCTGTTGTAGCCACAAAGAACACATTTGAGATAAACTCAGACAGACTAAATAGAAAGAATAATGTGGTGGCATATAATTTAACTGAAAATGAATCAAAGTCACAGGACAAGGATACAATCCTGAGAATTCTGAAAGAAATCACAGACAGAGATTTGGACAAAGACATAATTGATGTTTTCAGAATGGGTAAAAGAGGAGATGAAACACAAAGACCAAGACCAATTCTTGTAAAGTTTGAGAGTCAAAGCATCAAAAACCTGGTCTTAGAAAACAGTTATAAATTGAGGAATAGTGCAGCTTACAGGAAGGTGATTCTAAACCATGACTTGACCAAAGAGGATAGAGAAGTTTGCAAAAAGCTCCTTGATGAGAAAAAGAAAGACATTGGACTAAAAGATGATGTGAGCAAATGGGTGTTCAGAGTGAGAGGACACCCTGGTGATTTCCATGTTGTGACCTACAAGAAACAAAATTTGTAAGAGTGTCCAGCTCAAGAAGCTTAATGTCAAAGAGCTCTGTATCTAGAAATAATGCTAGAACATGTAAATGGATGTTGACAAATATTCGAAGCTGCAAAAATAAGTTTACAGAGCTATTTATGTTTCTATTATCTGAAGATCCTGATGTTTTTTGTTGTACAGAGACCTGGCTTAATATAGATATTCCTAGCTCCTTGTTTTGCCCTCCTGGGTACATGTCGGTTAGATGGGACAGAGGAACCAGAGGAGGAGGAGTGATGCTGTTGATGAGGGACTGTCTCCACTATCGCTCAGTTGATGTTCCCACCAGATTTAAACACATCGAATTGGTTTGCATCGACATTTTATGGGGCTGTGTTACCTGGCGAGTGATTGCATACTACCGCGGCGGAGGCTTAGACATTAGTGCCGAGAATTATGCAGTTGAAAGTATTGATTGCTTACGTCACCTTTGCTCTGTTAAACATACAGTCTGTATCCTGGGTGACTTCAATTTGCCGTCTATGAACTGGTCTCAAAATAGTGCTCCAAATAATAGCATTTACAATATGTTTCTGAGATTTCTTGATGACTTTGGACTTCACCAATTTGTTACTACTCCAACAAGACACGAAAATTTGCTTGATTTAGTGATTTCAAATGACCCTCAGTTTGTCACCAGAATAGAAACACTATGTCCAATTTCAAACAGTGATCATAATGTCATCAGCTTTAGACCAAATGTCCCACTGGGCTGGTTTTGTAAATCAGTAGTACCATCCACAACACACAACTTCAAGAAAGCCAATTATCTCATGCTCAATGAATATTTACAGGGGATAAACTGGAATTTGCTTTTCCAGTTCTGTCCCAGTGTGGATGAATGCTGGCAAGAGTTTAGATACCAGGTGGGAGTTGCTTTTGAACTATATGTCCCAAAATTCTCAACTACAGTATTCAAATATGGATGGAAAAAATATCCCCTACATATTCACCAGCTTCTGCAGTCAAAATTGAGACTTTGGAGGATTTGGAAACAAGGTAACAACAATGAGGACAAAGCAAGTTACAACAGCATTGCCAAAGCATGTAGCAAAGCCATTAAGAAATACTACGCAGCTTTTGAACTAGAACTGCTTCATAGTAGAAACATTGGCAGATTGTATAACTATGTGGGTAGAAAGTTACATGCACGAAACAATATATCTGAGATTGCCCTCCATGATGGTGTCTTGACGAGAGATCCCTTGCAGATTGCAAATGCCTTCAATGATTATTTTACATCAGTCTTTATGACTGATGACGGCATAACCCCCTGTGTTCCTCCTTGTTCCAACATCATATTAAACAACATCGATTTCTCTCCAGAGATCATACACAAAACTCTTCGCACGCTGGACTCCTCATCTTCAGCCGGACCGGATGGCATTCCCAATATGTTCCTAAAAAGGTGTGCGTCATCGCTCGCTGTACCGTTGTCTCACATATTTGATACATCTTTTAAGGACAAAAAATTGCCCCAGGAATGGAAAATAGCTTTAGTCACACCCATCCATAAAAAAGGACTCACCACGATACCGGAAAACTACAGGCCAATCTCCATAACCTCAACAAGTTGCAGAGCGATGGAACGAGTAATAAACAATGCAATCATGCAACATCTGACCCGGCTCAGGTTGATAGATGCCAGTCAACATGGTTTTGTTCAGGCCCGATCCACAATTACAAATATACTCGAATGCACCCAGCAATGGTCAGAGGAACTCCAAGCAAAGCATACCACTGATATAATATACCTCGACTTTCGAAAGGCTTTTGATTCCGTCTCACATTCCAAACTCATCAGTAAAATTTCAGCTTATGGTCTTGGAGACAGCATTAAAGGATGGCTTGGCAATTTTTTGGATTCGCGGACTCAAAAGGTTAAAGTTAACGGCTCTCTATCGGAGGAGACTTCTGTTACCAGCGGTGTGCCCCAGGGTAGTGTACTTGGACCAACTCTGTTTTTACTTTACATAAATGACCTGCCTGGCCTGCTCGAGACTTCGAATGTTGTTTGCAAGCTTTTTGCTGACGATGTCAAACTGTACAGTACGAACGGATTCTCTCAAACTCAACTACAATCTGCTCTTGACAAAGTGACCCGGTGGAGTGACAAATGGCAACTACAACTTGCGCCTGACAAATGTCAAGTTTTCTCCGTAACAGGACGTAAACAGGCAGGAGAATTCCATGAATACCGCATCGACGGGCGCGTCCTACAGCATGTCGACAGGATTAGAGATCTGGGAGTTACAATGGATCCTTACCTGAAGTTTGACTCACACATTGAAGCCATCACCAAAAGAGCCGCAACAATCTCTTGGATGATCCGAACCTCTTTCTCTTCCAAAGATCAGGACATTTTAAAGCTCGCCTTCTGTACATATGTTAGACCGATACTCGAATATGCCTCCCCAGTCTGGAATCCACATCACAAATATTTAATCGACAAAATAGAAAATGTACAAAGGCGGTTCACCAAATCAATTCCATACGTGGCATCATATCCATATATGGAGAGACTAAGGATGCTCAAGCTTCCAACCTTGGAAAGGCGGCGACTTCTGGCTGATTTAACACTCGCATTCAAAATATTACATGGCTTTACGAACACCTCTCTAATACACTCTTTTATCCAACAAAACTATACAGGAACAAGAGGCCATTGTCTTAAACTCAAACAAAGTAATTATTCTATAGACACTGTTAAATTCTCCTTTTGCAATAGAATCGTAAAGCCGTGGAACGCATTGCCAGGTGATGTTGTTGAATCAACCACGGTCTCCCGCTTCAACTCAATAATACAAGACCTGGATTTTAATAGCTATTTAAATTACACTTAATCTGTAAATTACACTTAATGCTGCCCCTGTGTACACGCCGGTCGATGTTTTCTGTCCCGCTTGCAATTGTATTAGTGGCCCAATGGGCCCTTCAATTGTGTCCAATAAATTCAAATTCAAATTCAAATTCAAAATTAAATTTATGATTCGAACCTGGTTCTCTCGGAAGGGAACTCTGGCGTCTGAATTTGACGTGGTTTTCCCTGCTTTTAATTCTTTGGTATCTTTTTGCATTTTCCTACGACAAGAAGAATTTTTTTAATTATTTTAAAGAATATTTTCTCAATAATTCTAATAATTAATTAATTAATTAATAGTTTAATTGTCGTCTCAGTGTTTAAGTGTAACGATTAAGATAATTTATGCATAATTGAATTGGATAGTTGTAGTTATAAAATAATAATAATAATAATAATAATAAGAGTAATCACAAATAAGTGGTAATAAATACCGTGATTGCTTTCTCGAAACGATCGACGAAAGAGCTGATGACCTTGACAGCATCGTCCAAGTTGAATGACTTTTCGTCCTCGCAGAAATATTCTGCCAACTGCTTCCTCAAGTCTTCTAACTCGTTCTCCTTCTCCTCGATGTCTTCCAACTCCTTTTCCGCCACCTGGACTCGACGACGACGACGATGATGATGACGACGACGATGATGATGATGATGATGACGACGACGATGGTGATGATGATGACGACGATGATGATGATGATGATGATGACGACGACGATGATGATGATGACGACGACGACGATGATGTTGATGGCCACGACGACGATGATGTTGATGACGACGATGACGATGATGATGACGACGATGACGATGATGGAGACGACGATGACGATGATGGTGACGACGATGACTACTACGCTCGTCTGTCCATACATACATCCATCCATCCATCCGTCCATCCATTCATTCATTTATCCGTCCATCCGCCCATTCACGCCACTCGAAAGTCTGATGAAACACGAGGTGCAATGTGGTTTTAGGTGACAAGTCAAGTGAGATTGTCATTGATCGTGACGTAAGTGATGACGTTGTTGATGAAGAAGATGACGACGACGATGACCTTTGACGACAGTGATGATGGTGATGATGACATCGAAATTTACCTCCAGAAAGGTCTCCAACTTTCTGCCCATCTCTGGTCCCACGTGACTGGAATGCTTTCTGACGGTTTCAACTCTCGTCCGTAGGGTTGAAACGTCGGTTGTGATCGAATCGTAAGAATACCTGAAGCGGATCGGTCCGCGTTAATGCCATGCTAATGATATGCTAATTTATTTATACAAAAAGCATTTGGCTCGTGTGTTTGTTTAGTTTTGAGAATCGTTGAAATCGTCTACTTACTGTGACGTCTCTTTTAGCCACTTGAGCTGCTCGGGAAGCTTCAACAGCTTCGGGTTCTTTTCAGATGCCGTCTTTAATTTGTATGTATTAAATAAAAATAAATAAAAATAAATAATTGTTAATTAAATTATTATATTTTATTTGTTTGTACTTATTTTTATCTGTACACTTATATGTGTATGTATCTGTATCTATCCATCCATCTATCTGTATATCTAAGTATCAGCTCGTACACCTAGCGGTCAGTGACGTGACAATTTGGATGTGTCGTCATCATCGCAATGTGTAAACATCCATCTTTTCATTCTTCAACACACCTGTCCAGCCGTCCATCTATTCATCTATCCATCCATACTTTCATTCAACAATACATCCGTCCATCTTTTCATTTATCAATACATCTGTCCGTCCATCCATGCATCCATTCATCCATCCATGACGTAAAAATCAGCGCAACGACTACGAGCGCTACTCTGAAGCTGTGGTTGGCGTCGTCATCAACAATTTTCGTTCGAAACTCCTTCTTGACTCCTGCGATTAAAAGCCTCGTGCCGGGAACGTTTTTATCATATCAATAGCAAGGTCACGAAGTTTCTTATCTCTTCTCAAGGATGACAATGATGATGACGACGACGATGACGACGACGACGACGACGACGATGATGATGATGATGATGATGACGACGACGACGACAACAACAACAAGGACAAAGCCACAACAGGGACAACTGGCGACCTAACAATTAATGATTGTTCCAACTTGTCACCAATGATTTGTGCTTCCTTATCAATGATTATTCAAAAGGCTTTCGGCGGACATCGTTGACATTTTAATGTCTTCCTCGGTTTTAAATCCTTGTGAATAATTATTATTATTATTATTATTATCATCATCGTCGTCGTCGCCACCGTTATCACCATCATTGTAATTACTCAATAATAATAATAATTCAATAATAATAGTAATAATAATGATAATAATAATAATAATAATAATAATAATATTCGTCTGTGGCATTATAATATTATAATGAAATAAGAATATTAAATTATTAATTAATGAAAACCTGAGCTATGAAGTGCATGAGGGTGAGACCGGGTTCGTTGGATTTGAGTTCGGTGAGGTTCAACAGGGAGGACAACTTGAAGGCCACGGCATCCCCGGAGAAGCCACCCTGATGTGTTTGTGTGTGTGTGTGTGAATAAATTACTGATGATTAATTATTCATTAGTTGATACATTTAGCACGACGAGACAACAACAACAACAACAACAACAACAATAATAATAATAATAATAATAATATAAATAATAACATTAGAGATTGTGTCGTAACAATTTATAATATAAATATATAATTAATGCAAACAATTAAATGAAATTATATTATATTAAATATTATAATTATCTAGGGATCCAACAATATTATTCATAAATATTATGAGTGAAATATTAATCGGTTCTATTCAAACATTGAGACGCATGCGGGCACCTGTAGTGGTTTGAACAGGTGTGACGGACTAGGTAGGCGGTTCTGACAGTTTACTCTTGAACACGAACTTATGAGTGACGGTGATGATGATGATGATGATGATGGTGATGATGATGATGATGATGACGATGATGATGACGATGATGGTTATTAAATAAATAAATAAATGCACTTACGCTGTTGAGAAAATTTCCCGTGATGAGAACAATTTGGAAGATCTCTTGCAGCAACTTGCTGTCTTTAATGTCTGCAGAAATTATTCAGAAATTAATAATAACAATATTAATAATAATAATAATAATAATAATAATAATAATGTAATGGTGGTAATTCTTATTATGACTAATAATAATAATAATAATAATAATAATAAATTAATATAGCAATAATAATAATTATTATTATTATTTATTTATCTATTTAGTAACAAGTTAATATTCCAGTCAACCTTGGGCAGTGAGGATGTAACTGTCCAGAGCAGGTCTCACGCTGTCGATTATTTGACCGAACTCCTCCTTTGTTAGCAGTGCCTCAACGCAATTGGAAAAGCTGTTTGAACATTTTATTATCAATAAATAATAATAATAATAATAATAATAACAACAACAATAATAATAATAATAATAATGATAATAATAATAATAACAATAATAATAACAATAATAATAATAAGAATAATAATAATAATAACAATAATAATAATAATAATAATAACAATAATAATAATAAGAATAAGAATAATAATAATAATAAGAATAATAATAATAAGAATAATAATAATAATAAGAATAATAATAATAATAATAACAATAATAATAATAATAATAACAATAATAATAAGACAAAGAAGAATAACAGTAACAAGAAGAATACTAATACTATTTCCTAACTTTGGAAAATGGCTGATCTCCAGATAAAACCTTTCGGCATTCCCGAGCTTGGCCGGATCGCCGTCGTAGGACCGGACGGCCTCCGTCTCTTCCGGATCTGGAAGTATTCGCAGGAGACCCTTCAGCTTCTCGATGGAAAGGCAGGTGGAGTCGCCGGAGATGATCCGGTCGATGAGGTCCTTGTGCAGGGAGCGGATTTGGTGGAGGAATATGTTGACGTTCAGACTACGCTTGCTGTCCAGTAGCGAGACCTGGGGGTTTTTTTATATTCGATTGGTTGAGGCTGTTGTTATTATTTTTTATTATAATTATAATAATAATAATCATTACAATTTATTATTATTATTATTATTATTATTATATAGGCTAAAGATAATTATGAGTTATCAATTGGATTAATTCAATAATTTCGAGTAATTAATTAACATAATTTATGAATTAATCTATCAGTTAATCAATCGACCTCTTCGATTTTCCTTTTCTTCAGCTCCGGCTTTCCGTCCTTCTCTTCCACATGACTCCCTTGGACCGTGACCGGGGATTCCCTGAGCGCAAACATGCTTTCGATGGCCTCGAAGTTAATGGCTTTGGTCATGTTCGGCTCACCACCACCACCGCCACTACCTCCAAAACCAACAGCAAACGTCTGCTGAGTGAGGGGTCCGGGGTTGAACCCACGTCCCATCATGCCTCCGTCCGATACCCCTACGGTCCAGATGTTCTTCTTGCCCAGTACCGCTAAGGCCGGGATCTTGTTCCATTGCAGTCGCCTCATCTTCTTCTTCGGCGTCGGCAGGACAGCGGCCGACTTCGGCTGGCCCGAAAGGGCCAGAAGAGGAGGCTGCAGCCCTGGACCAACCGGCGGCGGGCCGGGAGGACCGAACGGCGGGGCGGGAGGGCAGCTCTGTGTAGGAATCTGAGGTAGTCGTCTGCCGCCTGCCGGAGATTTCGAATCGATCGCGGATGCAAAAAAGGAAGGCAACGGCGGTGCAAGTGGAAAAGCCGGTGGCAGCGGTGGTGGGGGTGGCGGTGGTGGTGGAGGAGGGGGTGGTAGGACCGGGGCAGGGGGTGGATGGACCGCCGGCTGGAGACTCTCGATCTCCTTCTTCATGACCTTCATCTTGAAGGGAGAAGAATCACCGGCGGCGACGACGACGGCCGAGTGGCAAGAGCAGGCACAGCCGCTCGTCTTGCAGGTCGCGTGTTCGATTCCTGGCTGCTGCTTTCCGCTCTCGACGAACCGGACTTCGTTCTTGAGGAGGTTTTCCAGTTTGTTCGTCTCCAGCGTGGCCACCTTGTCCAGGAATCTGGAGATGGAGTCCCACTTTTGAATAGATTCTATTTGAAGGAGACTTTGCAGGCAGAAGAGGAATCTGCCCTCTGTCGGCGTTCCTTTGATCTTCACAAGAAATTGTAAGCGGTAATAATAGTAATAATAATTAGTGAGAGTAGTTATAATATATTGTATAATATATAACAAATTCTGGATTAAAAAATATTTTAATAATAATAATATTAATAACAGTTATAATTACAAAAAATAAGCTCCTAAAAAATCCTTGAAACGATCAGATCGCTAATTAAATAACGATCACATTTAAATAAACTCGTCAGGTTCAAAGTCGAAAGGTCACAGGGGGTGGAAGGTCACGAAAGGTCACGAAAGGTCAACGAAAGGTCAACAATATTACCCTCTGCAGGATGGCATAGAAGATGTTGGAATGTTGATCGACGTCGATGTGAATGACCAACGATTCGTGGTCATTTTTCAGGTTTTCCTCGAATCTCAAGATTTCGTTCAGCAGTGGAGCCGACATGGAGTTCCTGTCAGACCTGTTTTTAATTAATTAAATAATTAAAATTTAATTTAATTATAATTAATTAATTAATTAATTATTAATATTTAATTAATAATTATTTATTTATTTATATTTATTTAATAATTATTTATTTATTAATATTTATTTAATAATTATTTATTTATTTATGTTAACTAATTAATATTAATTTAATAACATTGATTATTATTTATTTTATTGTTATTAATTAAATTATATTGACTAATATTAATTTTATTGTTATTTATTTAAATTAATTTATTTTATTAATGATTTTAAATATTGAATTATAAATTAATTTTAAAATTAAACGGTTTGAATGGAAAAATATTTTTAGAAAATGAATTAAATTAACCTCAGTTGCTTGAAAATCTCTCCTATTCGAAGTCCTGGAATTAATTATAATTATTTTAATATTAATTATAATAACATTTAATTATTTTACTATTAATATTAAATTAATTTATTATTAATTAAATTAATTATTAAAAATAATTTACGACTAAGTTGTAAATAAATAATAGATATTGACAAGCAAATTTATACAATAATATTTATAATTGTAATTAAAATGAATAATTTAAAAATATTAACGTAATTAAAAATTATAATTGGATAATTATGTCGGTAATTGTGGAGTTTCAGCTAACGTCTCGCTGGAACAGGACTTTGCTTGATTTCGAGGAGACAAACAAAGAATTTGAATGCAATTTACATTTCTTTGGTGCAGATTGGATTCATTATCATTATTATTACTATTATTATTATTATTATTATTATTATTATTATTATTATTATTATTATTATTATTATTATTATTATTATTATTATTATTATTATTATTATTATTATTATTATTATTATTATTATTATTATTATTATTGTTATTATTATTACCATCATCATCATCATCGTACGTTTGAGCACTCAACAACACAACATTCCTGAACGTGAGACATTCATGCATCCGTATTTGTTCAATAAGGTGCAAGATGACAACAGGAGGATTCCTATAATAATAATAATAATAATAATAACATTAATAATAATAATAATAATAATAATAAAAATAATGATAATAATAATAATAATAATAAAAATAATAATAATAATAATAATAACATTAATAATAATAATAATAATAATAATTTAAAAAAATAATAATAATAAAAATAATAATGATAATAATAATAATAATAATAACATCAATAATAATAATAATAATAAAAATAATGATAATAATAATATAATAATAATAATAATAATAATAATAATAAAATTGATAATAATAATAATAATAAAATTAATAATAATAATAATAAAATTAATAATAATAATAATAAAATTAATAATAATAATAATAATAATAATTTAATATTTAAATTCCAAGAGAGATTTGATTGTTTAGGGAGGCGTTTTAAGCCAAATAGAAGATGAATCCATTGTTGTGATTTGAGATCAAAATAGACTTGCTAAAAATTGCTAAGAATTTATTATTATTATTATTATTATTATTATTAACGTCGCATATAATGAAACTAAGTGTAATTGTTGCATACGAGCACCACAGTATGATCCAACAGTCTCTCACAAAATGCATCAGCATCTCCTCATTCAGAGCTTTCAGAATGAAAAGTATTATTTTTGTATTATTTTGTATGTTTATTCGTTTGTTTGTTTGCGTCCTTAAAGTGTATTGAAGGTATTACTAATGTATTACTAATGTATTACGTATCACATCCAGGTATGCACGAGAGGCATTGCTCAGATTACGAATGCAAGGAATGTCTTTTAAAGAAAAACATACAACTTTTTAGTTGTTGTTGTTGTTGTTTCTTGTATGTTGTTTGTTTGTTTGTTTACGAATTAGAATCTTAAATGCTGGGAAATACAATAAAATGCAATGCAATGCGATTCAAACATTGAGTTTATGCAAGGTATGCGGTGATACAGGCTAATGCAGGTTAGTACAGGTAGTAGCTTACCTGTGAACTCATACTGTATGAGTCTCTTATCAATGGGAAGCTGATTACAACTGACGATGGAGTTGATGAGTTTCATGATATTCGCCTTGTAATCAGACGATGATGATGACGACGACGATGACGATGATGACGTCATTCTGTCGCTCAGTAATTCCTTCATTAGCCATTCGAATCTGTACTTGTCTTTGTTGGCATCCTGAAATAATAAAATAAATTTATTTATTTATTTAACTTTATTTAAATAACATTAATAATCATAATATTTATTTATTTATTTATTTATTAAATTAATTTGGCTGGTACATCCATAGGTAAAACGACCATTTGTATTTCGACTGTTGTTGTTGTCGTTGATGTTGTTGTTGATGTTGTTGTTGTTGTTTTGTTAATTTTTTAAAAATTGACTTGTATGAGAATCGGATAATAAACATATAATTAATAATAATAATAATTATTAAAAAATATAATTTGATAATAATAATCGCAATATTATTATTATTTGTTTAATATTTATTATTAATATTTTGTTTATAATGTTGTTATAAGGAATTATGTTATTGTTGTTGTGAATAACGATGACGACGACAACTACGATGATGGATTCTGTTCCGGCTAAAGCTGGTTAGCTCAGATGTGATAAATTGGCTCATCAGATCCTATTACTCGAATTATGAAATAAATCATTTTATTATAAAATAAATCATTTAATAATTCCTAGGTAATAATTCAAGCTAATACAGTAGAGACCTCGTTGCCAAATAATAATAAGCTATTATTATTATTATTATTTGATATTATTATTATTATTGTTATTATTATTATTATTATTATTAATATTAATTTATTATGTACGATCATATTTTAAAAGTTAATTTAGACAATATTCACTTAAATTAAAAGTAAGTTTTAAAAAAATATTTAATCACAGATAAAAAAGTTAATTTAAAAATAAAATTATCTGAATTATCAATTTAAAAGTTAATTTTAAAAAAATTATTTACTCACAAATTAAAAGTTAATTTGAGAGCCAAAACGAAATTTCAAGATGGCTGCTCGAAATTCACACGTTGTTTTTGGACGCAGAGTTGACACATCTCTCAAGAATTAATATAATAATAAATATAATAATAATAATAATAATAATAATAATTAAATTTTTATAATTGGGTATTATTATAATTATAATATAAATTTTTAAATTATTTTTTATTATATTTTTATTTTGGTCGGCATTGTAGTTATATATAAGAGTTGCAAACTCTTTTGCAATAATTGTTGCAAACGCGATAACAAGAATAATAATAATAATAATAATAATAATAATAGTAATAATAATAATGTTAGTAATAATAATAATAATAATAATTAAATTGAATCTCGTGTATGAAATTTCTTGAAAATGATATAATATAATAAATATAAAAATAAATATGCCGTCGCAACTGATGTATTATATTAAACATGTATTATTGTCTCTCAAGATGAATCTGGATGTCATGTCACCATCATCATCATCATCATCATCATCACCATCATCACCATCATCATCATCATCATCATCATTCAGGCTTGTCCAGAATTTGGCACTTTGACATAACAAGTCATGCAGATAGATGTTGAAAATATGACTTCAAATGTCATCGAATAAACCGCCATATTCATCATCATCATCGACGTCGTCGTCATCATCATCATCGTCGTCATCATCATCACCACAACCATCATCATCATCATCATCATTATCACCACCACCACCATCATCGTCGTCGTCGTCATCACCTAAGATGTTATATAGTTTAAAAAATAGATAAATATGATTTCCAGTCTCAAAAAAAGGCCAAAATTGAGTCCAAAAAAACACTTTCATTGACACCAATTCGTTCGTCTTCAACTTCATCGTCTTCATCTCCGGTCCTTTTCAAATAAGTAGGCGCTAGATAAACACAACAACAACAACAACGGCATGATGATGATAATTATTTATTATTATTATTATTATTATTATTATTATTATTATTATTATTATTATTATTATTATTATTATTATTATTATTATTATTATTATTATTATAGCCGTCATTGTCCAAATCATGGGTCTGAATGTTTGAAATATTTTCAGTGACTGACGCCTTTCAACTTTTTATTTCAAACCTTGACGTGGGTAGCTCTTTGAATTGGCACAATCTATGCTAATTATAAACTAATAATAATAATAATAATAATAAATAATAATAATAATAATAATAATAATAATAATAATAACAAAATAGATAATTAATAATAACAATAATAAAAGATAATACTTCACAAATACAATAGTAACTACTAATAATTAATAACATATAGAATATAATTATAAACAAATTAATAACTATTATTATTATTATTATTACTTCAGATATTCAATATTTTTAATTAAATGCGTTCCAGACATGATGAAGCATGTCAGGCCCATTTTCTTAGTCACCATCACTTGAGGTTATTTTTCTTTAAATATAATTTAATAATAATTTAATTATTATTAAATAGTAATTTGAATTTATTATAAATATTTTTGTATTTTATATTTTGTATTTAAGGACGATTATAAACGAAAACGTATATATAAAATCAATCAATCAATCAATCAATCCATCGATTGATGTTAAATTATTTATTAAATCGAATAAAACAAATTAAGAAATTAAAACAAATTAATTTAACAATAAATCCAAGGAATTCTAATTAATAACCATAGTAATAATAATTATAACAGTAATAATAATAATAATAATAATAATAGTAATATTAATAATAATAATAACAATAATAATAATAACTGACCTTTATTTGTTCCATTATTAAGATGACCTTCTCGTAACCAGTCTGAGAAGTTGAAGACATCTTCGTCAGTACATCCAAGTATTCAGATTTCCGATCCAAGTTGTACGGATCGTTTGTGAGTACTGACCAATCAATCAATCAATCAATCGTATTATTATTACTATTATTATTGTTATTATTATCAATTTTGATTATTTTATTATAATTGTTTTTATTTTATTACTTCAATTTATAATTAATTTAATTATTAATATTTTTAAAATATGAAGTAATCAAAATAAATAAATAATTAATTGTTTACAATTACGATTAAATCGATGTTATCTTAACAAACGAATTTGCAATTCATTTGGATATTGTTTTTCTTGTAACGAGATAATATCAGCGTTCTGCAATGCCTTATCATCATCATCATCATCATCATCATCATCGTCATCATCATCATCGTTATCATCATCATCACTCATTATCGACGGCATTGTCGGAGGATCGTTATCAGGACCATCATCAATGATCTACATGTTGTTTGGCATGCAATCGCCATCTTCGTCGTCATCGTCACTAATGATACTATCATTATCATTATCGTCATCACCATCGCCATATTCCTATTATCATCATCAATTTTTAATTATTATTATTACTATTATTGCTATTATTATTGTTATTATTATTATTATTACTAATATTATTAACAATATATATATTATAGGCACAAGTGAGCAAATCATCATTCTAGTCGAGCACTTAATTAGATTAATTCGATTAATTAATATTTTAATCGCGATTAATCACCGGATGCCAGGAGATCAGACGACTTTGAGTCAGTGGCCAATTAAGGGTGGGTTGTTGGTGGGGACATTGGGCTGATCACGGCACTCGACTTTAATTAAGATGTTTTATCATTTTATTATTAACCTATTTATTCATTTATTTATTTATATATTTATTTACTGGCCAATTAAATTGATTTGTTTAATTGGGTAATTTTTTATATATATATATATATATTATTTATTATGATTTATTTATTTATTTATTGTGATTTTTTTTATCGTGATTAAGTAAATTGATTAATTTTTTTTCGGTCTCTTCTGAGTGGAGTGCCAGAGAAGTTTATAAGGAGCTCTCTGCACCGACGATGATGATGATGATGACGATGACGACGACGACGACGATGATGATGATGACGATGATGATGACGACGACGATGATGATGATGATGATGATGATGATGATGATGATGATGATGATGATGATGATGATGACGACGACGACGACGACGACGATGATGATGATGATGACGACGATGATGATGATGACGACGACGATGACAGAGACAATGTTGATGACGATATCGGTTTATGAATCATAACTTAAAACATGACTTAGAAATATAAATAGAAATTAGCATATCGTGCAGATACGTGCCTAACCATTCTGAGACTTAACCTTGCTTTTAAATTCTGTTTTTAAGCTCGATTTAATTTAATTTAATAAAAAAAGATTAAATTATTTAATCAACAAATCGTTTAAATTGAAAGCCATAAATTGCAAATCGTGAGTGCTGTTTACAGGTAGGTTGATTCAAACGTGGAATCATTTGAAGATCGTGCAGCAGGCTTTAGGAAAGATTTTGGCAATAAATTTCAACTTGTAAGACGTAACTTAATAAAAAATTAATAATAATAACTTAATAATAACTTAATAATATGTTACGCAACAAATAACCATTTGCGTACTTTACTTACTGTTGTAAAGTTTAGATGTGATCACAAAAATCCATTTGTTCATTCGTTCATTCAGTCGTTCAATCACTCACTCATTCATTCATCCATCCATCCATTCATTTGTTCATTGATTCATTCATTCATTCGTTCATTCATCCATTCATTCATTCATTCATTCTTTCTTTCTTTCACTAAACGTTTGCACTGAATTGAACTTTGTACGGTTAGGAACGGGTTTTGTTGGATTTGAATGTCGTGTTTCCCAACAGAGGTCAGCAGAAGGCATTTTATTTCTAAGCACGAATCTCAACTGAGAAATCAGTTCTTAATTTTTTCGTCGGGTCCTGAATCATTCATCCTTCGGTCAATCAATCATTCATTCAATCAATCAATCAATCAACCAGTCAATCAATCAACCAACCAACAACCAACCAATCAATCAATCAATCAATCAATCATCTAGCCAATCACAAAACCAGTCATCAAGTAATCAACAGTGTATTCTCGAATTTCCATAAAAAAACAAAGCCAGGTTTGTAAACACCTATGCACAAGCCAATCCCACATTCCTTCATTCTTTTACTCATCTATTCATTCTTTCTTTTACTCGTTCGTTCACCCGTCCATCCATCCATTCATCTATTCATCCATTCATTCATTCATCCATCCATTCATTCATTCATTTATCAGATCTGACAACAACATTTACGAGTTCAAACACAATTCCTTGTTTTGATTGCAGTTTTGATATCATTTCATTGTAAATCCACATAAAATACAGCAACATTGAGGTAATAACTTCTGGCATAATGACACGTCAATACCAATAATAATAATAACAATAACAATTATAGTAACAATAATAATAACAATAACAATTATACTAACAATAATAATAATAATAATAATAATAATAAATAAATAATAATGAAAACCAGTAGCAGGAATAAACAAGGAGCCTTCATAATTCAGACGGCTTGTGACCTCTCGAATGCAAATGAATCGCCGCTAAAAACAACGCTTTTGAACGACTTGCAATTAGATTTTAGATTTCAATCCAATCTGTTTCATTCATCCAACATTTTCCATAATTTTCCATTTTTTCCAAACGTGTCACACTCGGCCATCGTTATCCGGAGTAGACCGGATTGGTTTTGCCACTCGCAGTTTTTGGTCAACAATGCATCGATAACAATGCACCGCACCAATCACCAATTCACCAACAATGCCAGAAGAAATCACCTCCAAAATGCAACGCCTTCGTGAATAATTTCAAATGCAAAACACATACAACATACATAAACAAATATAAATCCAATGACTGTCCATCTCAATGCAAAACAACGCATACATTAGTATACAAAGCATAGAATGCATGCATGCATACATACATACATACACGCATGCATTCAAACAATTCATTTGTTTTTGTTTACCTTTTGAAACTTCTTTGGCAAAGTCGCCGGAGTCGAAGTTCACCAGGTACTCGATTTTTCCGTCTTCTGTTTCCATGGTTTCAAAAATAGAAAGAGCGAAAGAAAGAGAGCAAAAAATGACAAAAAACAGCTACAAAACAATCGAGCTTCGACATACAAACAAACAAACAAACTAGATTCTTCGGCCTACTACGGCAACAACAGTATCGACCACAACAACAACAACAACAACCGATAGTGATTCTTGATCTGCCCTCCAAATCATGTGACGACGGCAAATGTCAAAAAAGCGTTGTTGTTGTTGCTGCTGCTGTTGTTGTTGTTTTAAGCTCCGAAAACAACTGAAATCGACAGTCACAACTAATTGCAACTGCCGCTTCAAGAATTTCACGAAAGACTTGACTGTAAACTCTTCTTATCGTCTGCCCTAACATGCAAATAAATTTTGAATTTCTTCTCTTTTTCACGAATTGTCACCTTAAAGGTGAAAATAAAGCATTATTCCGAACTGTACACGTTCAGCTTACACGCGAAATGGCAGCTAATTTTGAATCTGTAAACTATTTGAACGGCTTAAAAGTCAGATCATCTCACTGACAAATAATAAGTCTTTTCATTTAAGCTGGCACCTATCCGATCATTGGTCGAAACTTCTGGCCAATGAGAAGTCTTATAAAGTTTAAATGTTTCTTTTTTAGAATAGAATGCATTTCAGTACCTGGTAACTCTAAATACGATGTTTACAACAACAATAATAATAATAATAATAATAATGACAGAATAATAATAATAATAATTTTTAAAAACTAGTCTCAAGTTGGTCTGAGTTAATTTTAGACTCACAGCAGAACAGATTCAAGCAGCATTCGAGCAGCTACGAGATCCACTTTGTCGTTTGAATGAATGTTTAAAAAATAACTTAAAAACAAAATTACGAAAAAAAACTAAGTATAAATATCAAGAGATACTTTATTTATTTATTTATTTTCTTGAAGCTGAGTCCCGATTAGACAGGCTGACGTGACACGAGTCTCCGCTCACTCGTGTGGACGGGGACAATATCCTAGAACCCTCGGGTTCAATTCCTGGGTCGGACCCACGTAGTAATGGAGCTTCGTTAACTAAATTATCAGCTAACCATTAAGTAACTAACCAAATAATTCGTTGAATGGTACGTAAGAGCCAACCCTATCTCATGAATATTAATCGTTCTGATTGACCTGTCTTTTGATTCTTAATCTTAATCTTATCTAGGTGCACTCCTCCGACATACTGTAACGAATAGCTCTCGATATTATAATGCATAATAAGTGGGATATTAATTATTCATGTGACAAACTCTGCAAACCTGCATCCCTGGTGATCACTGGCTAGCAATCCACGTGTAAACAACTTCTTAGGACAGGAAGGCTCCAACAAAGTCAGTCTGCAATCGTTTTGTTAGTCTCAAAACACAATCCACAAGAGTGAGTGAATGAGTGAAAAAGAGATAGAGAGAGAGAGGTTACAACAATTCTCTTAAAGTCATCTTCAGAATAACATCGTACGAGACCAAAAACGACGTGGACTTCCAAAGCAAAAAAAAAAATAGCATCCTCGAAACACAAGCACGTCGTCACAAAATGATGAGAGACTGATTCTGAGAGATGACTTTAGGAGCGAACAGCACATTGAGAATTATTCAAATTTGATCAGAGCATGATTTCATGAGGGAAAAATATTTAAATTTCATAAAATGGCAGCATAAAAATTGTGAAAATGGATTCACGATGACATTTTTTTGATTCACCAGACAAACAAAGTACAAACTTAAAACCCTTAATCAACAAAACATAATCCATGCAATAAACAAAACATAAACAAACAAACAACAACAAAAAACTTCACGAATAAATTAAGGGGACGACCAATCACGAATCACAACCGAGCAGCCCCTGGAATGAAACCTCCGCCAATGACAACAACAACATCATCGCCTCTTCTGATCACCTATAAACAACAACAACAACAACAAAGCACTATGTCGATCGACAGAACAAAACTTGAAAGAGGCAAGCACAGAACAAAGACTTGTGAGCTGGTTTACGTGAGCAAAAGAAATAAATTTTTCTAAAAAATGCCTAAAAACGGTTTTCACAATCTCATAAATATTTCATAATTATTTCGTAATTTTCATAATTTGTTCATTTTTTTCCTATTTAAAAAAAAATACTTTGTTTATTGCAATCGTTCAACATCAGGTAGAGAGAATGATTTTCGGCTCTGAGGAGAAACGAACACGCAATGCAAATACAAAACAAGGTAGCGAACCTGATTCAGTGATAAACGAATTAACCACCATCTTGTAATAATAATAATAATAATAATAATAATAATAATAACAACAACAACAATAACAAGAACAATAACTAATGTTCTTAATTTTATCGATGTCATAATTTTTAACGACAGCATTCTTTCCAATTTAGTTTCTAATTAAAGATTAAACAACCTCCTAAATCACTAAATAAATAAAATGAACGTACAAATCATCGGATGTTTTCTTTCTAAACAGTGGAACATCATCATCATCACCATCGCCATCATCATCATCATCATCTAGACAAAGAAATTACGAATAAATCGTGCGATTTTGCGACGCAGACGCTTGTGGCCGTCCCGAAGGAAGCGAATCCGACGCGGAGGTAAAAAGTCGCGACTTCCGAGAAGGAATCGATCGTGGAAAACGAAAACCTACGGAAACGGATTCGCGACCCTCGACCCCGACTTCACTCGAGCTTTTTGAACCCGTTGACCCCTTGCAGCCCGTCGCCGCACCGGACGACCTGCCCCCGTTGCTTGGGCGGCTTCCTGTAGGCCTGGACGTAGAAGTCGAGGAATAGGAAGAGGAAGATGAGGGCGTAGAGGGCGATCCAGTACGTGAAGACGATCGGGTAGTTGCACTCCATGAAGAACAGCTGGGCCGAGTGGATGCAGACGACTATGAACTGGGTCTGAAAGTGTGGGAGAAGGGGAATAAATAGAAGGTTTCCTCTGCTGAGAACTTGATTTGCATCCAGAAATAAGCTAAATCGTCCATCATCTATTGTCGTCATCATCATCACCACCATTATCACCATCATCATCACCATCATCGCGACAGAAATTTATGGCGCACAGCAATTGATTTAACTTGTTTGAACTCAGAATTTGAGACTTAATGGTTTACTGTTATAAAAAAAAATTATGAGTAACATTTAGGTTGCACTGATGGCAGTCGTGATAATGGTGATGATAATGGTAATGGTAATGATGATGAAGACAATAATCATAGTGATGGTGATGATGATGGTGGTGGTAGTGATGATGATGATGATAATGATGATGATGGTGGTGGTAGTGATGATGATGACCGCTAACGATCTGCATGGACGTCATGTATCTCTTCCACCAGGTGAACTTCTGGTAGGCGGGTCCCATGGCCGACAGACCGTAGTACGTGTACATGAGGAAGTGGATGAACGAGTTCAGCCATGCGTGGAATGTCCCGAATCCACCTGTCGATAGATGGGGACTTTTTAGCATTTGGAACACGTGGAACAAGAAAAGGGTCACAATTTCTTATGCAAAACCACTGAAGCGGCATTAAATTCCTTTTAGGCATCACTAGTTCATATTTGAACTTATAACAACGATTAATTATAAATTCATTCGGGCATTTCTGGTTCGTACTCGAGCTTATTTCATTGAATAATTATAAATTCAACAAAGGACTCATAGGTGGCGGACCGTCGCCCCGACCTTTCAAAGGTCGCGACCCACCTGGAACGAACTTGACCCCGAACCACCAGCTGACGGGCATGATGCCGTGATGGAAAACGTGAAGAAAGGTCACCTGGTTCTCCTTCTTTCTCAGCACGAAGAACACCTGCGACATTTTGGCGGAACTCTTAGGTGCTCATGGAGCAGAAGTCGACCGCGACGCTCGAGTCGAATCATCACGTCGGGTCGTGACTCGGGCTCAGCAACAGAAGAGACATTATAATTGCAAAAATGTTAATTTACTTTTTAAATTTTAAAATCCATTTCAGAGAAATCATGCATTTTGGATGATTGATCAATACCAGAAATCATTCTAGGATCGTGGTTGCTCGTAGAATCAGCCATGATTAGAATATTAAGTTAAAATAATCATTTTGGATTAATATAACATATTAGAGGCTTTTTTTAAGGTCCTTTTTGAACAATTCAGAAAATGAATAAATTATGCTAATGACTTACAGTGTCCAATAACTCGATGAACTTTGACATGTAGAACCACCAGCAGACATTGACCATCTGAATGTAGGGAGAAGTCAGTTGATGATTAGCATAATTTATGCAAGTGACGACTCTACTTGTCAAATACAATTAATCCTGGCTAAATCAATAAATAAATAAATCAAAACAGATTAACAGATGTGGCATATTCATGAGCTCCAATTGTCATATTATTACTATTACTTATTATTACTATTACTTATTATTATTATTATTACCAAATGTTCTACAACTATTACTTTCATGCAAATATTACGATTTTAGTTATGTTAATTTCCTTGACATTTTCCCAGTTAATTATTGACTGTGATTATTTAAATGAGTGAATAAATAAATAAATAAATTAATTAATTAATTAACTTCTGGATTGAACAAACAAACAAACAATCAACAGCATCAGAAACAAACCCTGATTGCCTCTGGAGTCATGGAATAATCAACCGGTTGACACTTGTAACTGTAGCCAATAAACCATCCTGACAGTCCAAACTAAAAGTGCATGTTAAAGTTAAATAATTAGATAAAATTTTCGAAGAACTAAGTTACAATTACAATAAATAATTGTTCAAGTTAACTAATCTGCTCACCTCCATGAAGATGTATCCTGACAGAAGAACCATGGCAAAGTTGTAACCGATGAGCAGTCTCCTAAATTCATAAGGAGGTCTTTTTTCCATGAACCATGGCAGCAGAAACTCAACCACCACTACATAAGCCAGACATATTGCTAAGCTCACCCATGGATTTGACATCATAGGGTAATTCTCTACCCTGGGATCTGTGGATAAGTTTTTTCTTAAATTGCCCTCAAAAATACAAGTTAAATAAGTTCAAAAACTAGTGATCTCTCAATTAATCACTGACAATGTATCATCTTTTTTGTTTTACTAATTTACTCTTTCAAAATATTTCCCTTACGAAATTTTTTAATCAAATGTTACATGTAAGCTGTGAAGCATGCTCCCAGAAATTAAGATTTATTTCTTATTTCTCTCGTGATTTAAAATGATGATAACCTGCTTTCTGAAGCATTTCATCATAGAGACTAGATAAGGTTGACAATGTTCCATTCATCATGGAGCACAAACTAGGACAACGAAGCGGCGCAGCCAGACGAGAAACGAGAATGGCTTCAAATACCAATACCAGGGTGACATAATAGACAAGACAAACATATTTATATATTTATAAAGCACCTTAACCGCTTGAGATTTAATCGTTGAAACTATTTTATTATTAATTGTAACTATTCATTCGACAAAATTTTTTATGACGAAGCCAAAATATTAACCACATAAGTTAATAATATTTATAACTATTTCACCACAATACATTTATTAATTGTAATTTATTAATGTAAAATAGTACTCTTCTAAATTATAAATGCTTCACTTTTCCTTCTATTGTTTTGAACAATGTCGGACTTTGACGACCGGAGCGGTGTCGTCTCCAGTGACGCGCCATGGGGACGATGGTGGCAGACGATGGAGGATGTCACAGCGGAAGTGGCGGTTCCACAGGGCACAAGATCAAAAGAGATAACTTGCATAATAAAGCCACGCCATCTGCATGTTACTATTAAAGGACAGACTGTCATCTCGGTAAATATTATCGAACGGCAACAACACATTTTTTAACTAATTGTTGTTTATTTTTAATGCCAGGGGAATCTGCTTAAGCCTGTGCAGCCTGATGATTCTGTCTGGACTCTGGGTATCGAGCTAATTCCCTTTTTCTTTATTTTAAAATTAATTACGATTTTAATGAAGGTCCCAAAGATTAGCTTGTAATGACCAAAGATGAAATAAGTATCACCAAACTGAGGAATATGGCACCCACTTAAAACTCAGCACGTTTTATGTTCAACTTTTATGCACAGAGGATGGCAAAATGATGAGGATCTTTCTGGCCAAGAGCAACAAGACAGCGGGAGATTGTTGGTCCAGTCTGTTGGAAGGACAGTACGAGGCCAATGCTTTCGTCCACGATCAAATGCAGCAGAAACTGACCCTCGAGAGGTTTCAGAGAGAGGTAATGGCAACCTCAATCCCATTACAATAAATGTAAACACAACCACCCCTTACTAATCAATATTCATTGTCTTGTTCTACATTCCAGAATCCTGGCATGGATTTCAGTGGAGCGGCCATAAGCGGAAGCTACCAGGGTGGAGGACCCATTTTGCCATCTTAGGAAGAATTTGCTTAGCTAGGAAATTATCCAGCATCTAACCCCGCTATTATAATTTTATCGTCATTATGTTATATTATATTTAATTTCTTGGTGGAGATTGTGAAAATGTTTTTTTTTAGTTTAATAACATCCAGCTAAATGTTAGCATTTCGAAAAGCTGAGATAATTGTGGACCAATACCAACTGCTATTACTTGGTGAAGCATATAAGCCACCATTTTGGGGATTCTGGCTCAACACCAGAGGGAGAGCTTAATTTATTGATGACATCTTGTAAAGTCCCTCCAGGACTGTTGGTCATGGAAGGGCATATGTTAGATTTATGCAGCAGGTTTATAGGTGGACAGATCAGCAAGTTAGTTCTGGTTTTATGGTTGATCTAGTTAGTTAATAAGTTCGAAAGTTAAAGCTCAAGGCAAAGAGTCTTCCCTGACACGCAACATAACATCTGGTTGTGACCAAATTCAACAAAAATCCACTTAATGACAAACTAATCTGGATCCATTTTCTTTATGAAAGCCATAAACACAAGCGACTACTTTATAGACGTCCCCACCAAACGATAACATTATTGACTTAAAGCCCAACTCGGAAAAACCAGCCTCAGAGTGGCATGTTGATTTCAAGCTCGTGGAAGCAAAAATCATAACAAGAACGGAAAAAAAAACGTTCACGTCTAATGTGAAAACTGGTGATTCAATGCAAAACATTCCTTCGAAGGCACACGTGTGTTGACATGCAAAAAATACCGTCGACATTGTATCGGAATTCATCTTAACGACAATTTTAAAATTAAATTAAAAAAAAATAAAACTTCACACGATCGGCGAGACCGCCATCGGAATGGTCGCAGAACAAAAGCGAGAGGAGGCAGCGGCGGAGGGCAGATGACAACGGTGGTCTCCATGACGACGTGAAAGTAAAAAAATAAATAAAAGAGTTGATCCTGTTCTGTGGAGATGTTCGTTTATGCAAAATATGAATGAAATGTCGGGAATGATTTAAACATTAAAGAAAAATATTCATAAATAACATTTAAATAAAAGCATGACATACCATTTAAATAACTGGATTTAATTTCTTTGTTAAAGAAAAATAAGTCATAAACAATGATTTTAAAAAATTATAATGCTCCAGGAAAGACCGAATAAGAGCTTAATTAAGAGAAATAAAGAAACAAAAAGGCCGGATCTGGTACTGAGCAGGCACGGGTCTGGCTGCCTCGTGGCTTGACGTAGTGTCGATGACGTGATGTCATCTCATCTTGCGTGGTCCCTGCACAGGAAGCGACCGTTCTTATGCACGAATCCAGTATTCTGCAAGTTCACCTGACACACCTGCATTGAACGGAAGTTGGTGATCAGTGGTGCATTCATGGATCTGAGCGTAGTCGTACGGTATTGCGTGTGTGCGTGCGTCCTTACGTGGGTCGAAGGCACGTGAGACACAATGGAATGTCCCAGACCTGGGACTTAAACAGATTTGAGTAGAATCTCAATATCAGAGGTGGAGCCATTTTAATGCTTCTTATAAACATGTCAGAATCCTGTCTACAGGAGAATTCTCGATCCGGAGATTTATAGCCTGTCTGTCTCTGCAAATCGATCCGATTGTTTACCTCTTGCCAACTCCATGAATATTAATTAGCCTATGATAGGCAGCTGTTATTGGATGGAATTCAAATATTTAGCTCTGGTTGTTCAAATAAAAATGCCTTTTCCTCAAACAAGTCCAAAGCCTGAGTCAATATTTGCAGGAGAGCAGAAAGCCTCAACCTGAGGTGAACTGGCGACCGCCCAAGGACGTCATCATCGTCGTAGTCATCATCACTACCACCGAGATGACATTCCGTCATATGAAGAAGAGACTGAGAGAGAGAGAGAAGGAATGACTGAGTGTTCTTCTCAGGATGTGGAAAATTCCAGTGTAATTAATTATAATTGTAAGGCATTCCAAAATAGGAAAGAATCCATTCTCTGGCATCAATTTGTCCTCCTCCTATTTCCCACAGTTAAGCTACTGAAACAGCAGTAGGTTAAAACAGCTGAAAATAATATTCTCCACTTAACCCAGTCTGACATAATTTCATTTAATTATTCCTCAACAATAATTAAAACTTTGTTTTGTCTCCTGACTAATTATTAATTGGTTTAAAAAAGAAGAGAGATGTGTGTGTGTGTCTCGCACGTGCAGTTTGATAAGCATCACATCACTAACACCACATTGATCCGAGTTTGTCACAGTTTTAAATTAAAAAAATCAATAGACTAGTGATTATGCACACAGGTATGGTGACTGACAAATAAAGAGAATAATTAATTTGTATAATATAATAATAATAATAATAATAATAAACAAGGAAGAGAAAATGGCAGAAACTCACAGAGCAGTTGAAGCACTCTCCGTGCCAATTGGTACCCACGGCTTCGATCCAATTGTCGCCCACTTCGATGGGGAAGTTGCAACCCAGGCACTTGGCCGAAAACAGGACCGTGAAGTCTGAGAAGATTGCAGGGAGGAGGTATAGTCATCATCAATTTACAATAATTATTAGCATAATAATAATATAATAATAATAATGATAATAATAACAATAATAATAAATAAGGGTGTTGTCTTAAGTGGAATGTCAACTTTTGCATTGGACTCATTAATTAAAAGTGGGTAAAACAGGAACTTCATTTGGTTCTGAGATCACCATCATTGAACGTCTGGTGGTCTGATGTTTATTTTATTAGGTCAGCCTAATATTATTAGTAATAGAGCTATTATATTACTAATATTTCTAACATTGTTATAGCTATGGGTAACAGCCCAGTGATAATAATAACAATAGCCATGGCTGTTCTGATGATGATGATGATGCGACCGTTAAAATTCCAAAATTGAAAACACACAAATTCCATGAGAGAATGTTTTCTTTTTTTTGAGCAAATTAGGAAAAAAAGATTGAAATATTCTTAATGTTTCACTGACGTCTGCAGATTTAAAGAGAAGAGAAATGAAGGAAGGAAGGAAGGAAGGAAGGAAGGAAGGAAGGAAGGAAGGAAGGAAGGAAGGAAGGAAGGAAGGAAGGACGGAAGGAAGGAAGGAAGGAAGGAAGGAAGGAAGGAAGGAAGGAAGGAAGGAAGGAAGGAAGGAAGGAAGGAAGGAAGGAAGGAAGGAAGGAAGGAAGGAAGGAAGGAAGGAAGGAAGGAAGGAAGGAAGGAAGGAAGGAAGGAAGGAAGGAAGGAAGGAAGGAAGGAAGGAAGGAAGGAAGGAAGGAAGGAAGGAAGGAAGGAAGGAAGGAAGGAAGGAAGGAAGGAAGGAAGGAAGGAAGGAAGGAAGGAAGGAAGGAAGGAAGGAAGGAAGGAAGGAAGGAAGGAAGGAAGGAAGGAAGGAAGGAAGGAAGGAAGGAAGGAAGGAAGGAAGGAAGGAAGGAAGGAAGGAAGGAAGGAAGGAAGGAAGGAAGGAAGGAAGGAAGGAAGGAAGGAAGGAAGGAAGGAAGGAAGGAAGGAAGGAAGGAAGGAAGGAAGGAAGGAAGGAAGGAAGGAAGGAAGGAAGGAAGGAAGGAAGGAAGGAAGGAAGGAAGGAAGGAAGGAAGGAAGGAAGGAAGGAAGGAAGGAAGGAAGGAAGGAAGGAAGGAAGGAAGGAAGGAAGGAAGGAAGGAAGGAAGGTAGGACGGACGGAAGGACGGACGGAAGGTAGGAGGAAGGAAGGAAGGAAGGAAGGAAGGAAGGAAGCAGGAAGGAGGGAGGGAGGGAGGGAAGAAAGGAAGGAAGGAAGGAAGGAAGGAAGGAAGGAAGGAAGGAAGGAAGGAAGGAAGGAAGGAAGGAAGGAAGGAAGGAAGGAAGGAAGGAAGGAAGGAAGGAAGGAAGGAAGGAAGGAAGGAAGGAAGGAAGGAAGGAAGGAAGGAATGAAGGAAGGAAGGAAGGAAGGAATGAATGAATGAAGGAAGGAAGGAATGAATGAAGGAATGAAGGAATGAAGGAATGAATGAAGGGAAGGAAGGAAGGAAGGAAGGAAGGAAGGATGGAAGGAAGGAAGGAAGGAAGGAAGGAAGGAAGGAAGGAAGGAAGGAAGGATGGAAGGAAGGAAGGAAGGAAGGAAGGAAGGAAGGAAGGAAGGAAGGAAGGAAGGAAGGAAGGAAGGAAGGAAGGAAGGAAGGAAGGAAGGAAGGAAGGAAGGAAGGAAGGAAGGAAGGAAGGAAGGAATGAATGAATGAATGAATGAATGAATGAATGAATGAATGAATGAATGAATGAATGAATGAATGAATGAATGAATGAATGAATGAATGAATGAATGAATGAATGAATGAATGAATGAATGAATGAATGAATGAATGAATGAATGAATGAATGAATGAATGAATGAATGAATGAATGAATGAATGAATGAATGAATGAATGAATGAATGAATGAATGAATGAATGAATGAATGAATGAATGAATGAATGAATGAATGAATGAATGAATGAATGAATGAATGAATGAATGAATGAATGAACACAAAACAAATCTTCTTCCAACTGAAATTTCATAACAGTAATTAATGAAACAATTACTGGTTAAAATTGATTATTAAGAAGGCCAGTCATTTAATGATGGTTCACTGCTGGCCAGCCAACCTCGGTCCATATTTGGGTCCATCAATGGCCAACCATAGAGTTGCTTCAAAGAAACGATGAACGTGGGAACTTCTATAGGTTGTGTGGTTCTAATCAGTTGTCAGCTCACAACCACGAGCACACGCAACGTCAATGAGAATAGGATACAAGAGTGGATAGGAAGGAGAGGTAGAGATACTAACAGTAAGTCAAAGAATGATACAAAGAAGGAGACACAATGAACATTTGATCATGACGAGCATTCTTTTTTTTCTCAGAGTTCCAAAGAGACGTGTTTGAAAACATGAATACTGGTTAGTGGTTAGCTATTAGTTAACCACTTATGAAATAATTTATAACCATTAATGATGATGATGATGATGACAGAGACAATGTTGTTGTTGTTGTTGAAGGTGGTGGTGATGATGATGATGACAGAGACAATGTTGTTGTTGTTGAAGGTGGTGATGATGATGATGATGATGACAGAGACAATGTTATTAATGATGATGACAAAAACCATTACAAGTAAGAGTTTTGCTGCTGACTCAGTGAGTGACTTGGATGATGATGAACCAGGTCACCAGCCAAAGTATAATTAACTTAATGAATACAATTACTGTTTAACAATCCATTGACAGATTCCTGGGGTTCATCACCATAGCTACCATCATCATGGTCATCGTCGTAGATCGTCACCGCAAAAAAGGTTTACTATTTGTTTATTTTTTTTAATTATTTATTTATTTATATTTATTTTTCTATGAACCTTTGTCGCAGTAAATCTGTCCCTCGTGGAGATGGAAGCTGCCACCTGCGATCGGTTGGTTGCACTGGAAGCAGGTGAAGCACTCGGGGTGAAAGGTCGACTTGAGGGCCTTCACCGTGTTCTGGGGAGCACAATGACAAAAACATCAGCATTTTATTGCTCATCAGAAATTGATTGGTTGATTGATTGATTGATCAATTATTTTTTTAAAGATTATCAAATAAAAAAAAATAATTGATGATTCTTGAAGGGAATTTTGCACTTGTTTAAATGAGCTTTCCTATCAAAACATATTATAATACAAGAAAATAGAATCCTTTTGCCATTGACTTATGAAGCAGGTATGAAGACTAGAGAGAGTGAGGAGAGAAGAGGAGAGAGAGTGAGAAGAGGAGAGAGAGAGAGTAAACTCTAATGAAGTATTTTTCTTCAATTTCTATCTCTATCTCAAATAAACAGAGTCCTCCAGAAGCACTCTAGATAGAGTGAAGAAATAAAAAAAAAGTTGATAGATGAATGGCATCTATTATTAATATTTTATGCCAAAGGAAGATTTATTTATCTTATTCATCTTCCGCTGTTGATAAAAGTTATAGAATGCAGAAGTTAATGCAGAAATTATTGTCATTATTGGAAGTAATTACTCAGTCATTATTATAAATTAATATTCCTTATATTAATATTAATATTATTATTATTATTATTATTAACATTATTATTATTGTTATTATTATTATTATTATTATTATTCTTAGCAGTAGTAGTATTGGTATCATAACTACTGTCATGTGATGGCACATGCCATATTATTATGCCTTTTTTAGATTAGATAATATCAAGCTGAAGTGGCCACTTATAACGAAAGAACATTTCAAGAACGTTCGTACAAAACTCATTTAAAAAAAAATAAAGAAAAAAAGAAAATCAATCTCCGAATCAAATCCGAAAGTACCCGATTATCATAAGTAAACGGTGCAGCAGCGATAACTATAGTTGCCATGGTTATCAATGGCCGTTGCAGAAAGAAACGTTGCTGTTGTTGTTGTTGTTGTACGTGCGTGTGTGCTTGTGTGTGTGCTTGCAAATATTTCGTCAACAGATTAATTCTTTTAAAGAGGCCAGCACAATAAATGTTAAGAGATAACAGGCCTGTTTACACAGTTCAATTATAAATACTAAATAAATAAACAAATAAATAAATAAACAAACAAATAAATAAATAAGTAAATAAATAAATATTCGAACAAACACAAGACTTTTAAATTAAGATTCTTGACTAGCAAAATGTTATTATTACAAAATGAACAAATAATAATTACAATAATATTAACAACGTTAATTAATATTAATAATATCAACTGGTTAAGACGAACAAATCTCCCAGCCGTAGTTAATATTAATATTAATAACCCTAACCCATCTTTAATGCTTTTGCCAAAAACCAAAAGCTAGGCACTCACCCCCATGATGCCTCTGCTGCACTTGGAGCACTTGGGTGCAAAGT
>CM067534.1:8395000-8465000 GCA_034509925.1 Hirudinaria manillensis
TTCGGGCGGCACCTCCTATGGTCACACCATAGTTGGAGTTCTTGGGGCCGTGGTATGAGGGCTGGGGGGAGGTTGACCTTTTCACCTGATTGTCCTGAATTCTTTCACTCTCTATTGTCCTGCAGAGCACAAAAATGTCTCCTGAGACTATCAACGATCCGTGTCAATGAGTCCCAGCAAATGCCTCCACAAAACATTCGGACCAAGGTACGACTGGTTTTATTTCTTACTGATGGTTGCATTTCAAATGAGGTGGTAAACAAATAATCAATTTAGAGATTTAAAGAATATTATCATCATACATCTTTTTTAAATATACATTGTCCAAATTTCACAAAAACGTCTGCATGATTCGAGGCTACTCAAGAAAGTTAAAGCTAAACAAGAAAACAGTTGTCTCTTAAATAAATAAATAAATCCCAATTGACAAGAATTACTTTGAACAGATAAATAAAAGGGATAAAGACAAACGACTCACGCGTGCTTCTTCTCGAGAATGTCGACGAGTTTGGACTGGATTGGAGAGGATCTGACCCCTGCCCCTGTCCTTGGATTGAAAGGAACGCTGACCCCTGCTTCCAGATCCTTCACAAGCCTATAAGTTTCAGAAGGGACGTATTTTCCAGGCTCGAGACTTTTAGTCGCACTCGACGTCTCTTCTGTGACGGTAATGTCCGGGAACTTGTGAACGGGCTGGTGCGATTTTCCGGAGGAAACTGCCGAAAAATTTGAAGGAGACGGTGGCGGTAGAGACGGCGGAGGAGGTGGAAAGTCTTCGTCGTCCCGGTTCAAATCCTCCATAGGTTTGGTCAAACCACTGGTGATAACTTGGAGAGACGGTTGATACAGAGCTGCATTCTTGCTGGAAATGGTCGAAGCAGATGGAGCCTTGTAAGAGACAGGTCCAGAAGAATAGGATGGAGTTCTATTTTTATAGGTATCCCTAACAACACATTTAAAGCCAAGATGTTAATGGCAATTGGAGGCAAAACAATGTGTTTGCTGCAGAAGTTCTTACCCAATGGAAAGATTGTCAACTTGGCTAGCCAGTGAATTATCAGAATTTAGTGTCGATTCTCCAGACCTAAACTAAAATATATGTTCCATTTTAGAGTTGACTTTTCAATGAGATTAAAATTTGAATTTTATTCTAATCAACAATCATTCAAAATCTATTGAAAACTTACAGTTCCTGTAGCAAAGTTTTCTGATACATCCACTTGACGAACTGGTATTTCATCTCCCCTTTTAAAATCAATTTAACCATTAATACCTTCAGCCACTTCTGTGACATTGACAAAATAACTTGCCTGCAAATAGATAACTGGATATCATTCCCAGCCTTAACAATCAGATCTTGTGCCTCTTTGTGCTTAAGACCATTTGTTGGACAAGAATCAATAGCTGAAATGGCATCTCCAATTTGAAGGCCACATCTAGCAGCAATACTTCCTGGATTAATCTGGATTGATTTAGGTACAAATATCTAGATAAAAAAACACTATTTTAGATAATTAAATAGTATAACTTACTCTTTGTACAGTGAGTGGTGCTCCGAAATCTTTTCCGCCATGGAGTCTGAAACCCCAGGGAACGCTTGAATCGGATTTGCTTAATTTAATTGTAACGGGCATTATTTCTAAAATGCAACTCGATCTTAGTTCACTAAAGGCAGAAACTTATCTTCTTAACTTAAACTTCTCACTACTAATAACAATATAAGCACGACCCGGATGCTAATGCACTGACTCAAGCAGAATACCTCAGCTCGTACAATCATTCAATTCTTCAGTTTTGACGCATGCCTACCTCAATTGTCATTTAACATCAACACCTAAATGCTTGATCATGATTATTCATTTTGCTACAAATAGTTGTTAAATTGTATTAAAAAATTAATGTTATGTCAGAAAATATTTTAAAAGATTCAAAGTCCGACGTAAATCAAGCGATTTTTCTGATTTAACTTTAATCAAATCAAAATTGGTAAAATTCAAATTTAATTAAAATCATTTATAAATTTTTTTAAATGTTGAAATTTTTACAAAAAATAAATAAATAGTTCATAAAATATAAATGTTATGTTGAATAATTGTCTTGGATCTTTGTGTTTCTCATCTATTTCCTTTTCTCGCTAGTTGCCTCCTCGTTTGTCAAGATGGTTGGTTTTGAAGAATTAATTTTTGCTTTAAGCACTTTTGACACATAAACGATGAAAGGAATAATGTGTTGCTCTTGATTTCCGAAATCGGTGGATTAGACATGCTTATCAATAAACAGAATTGAAATGCATTGCATATTATACATGTTGCTATTTCTTAAAGGCCGAGAGTGTTGCTACAATCCGCACCAGGAAATTTCTTACCAACAGACTTCTCTGCCGCAGGCAGATGGTGAGTAGAATGATATATTTGAGACTTTTAATGTTGAATGTCGTTAAAATGTTCGAAACGTGTTCAGGTCGTAGATGTGCTGCACCCCGGCAGAGCCACAGTCCCAAAGACTGAGATCAAGGAAAAGCTGGCCCAAATGTACAAGACCACCCCAGATCTCGTCTTCTCTTTCGGATTCAGAACCAACTTCCAGGGTGGCAAGACAACTGGATTTGCCTTGATCTACGATACCCTCGACTATGCCAAGAAATTCGAGCCCAAGCACAGACTCGTCAGGCAGGGACTCATGACCATCTCTAAGGTCCCCAAGAAGCAGAGGAAGGAAAGGAAGAACAGGCAAAAGAAGGTCAGGGGTACCAAGAAGGCCAAGGTCGGTGCCACATCTGGATCAGCCAAAGGAAAAGTAAGGGATATTTATATAGTTTGCCTGTCCTTGATATTGTTACTAATGGAAATTATTTTTGTCATTTCAGTAAACGATTCAGCCTGGGAAGATTTAGATTGTGCATCATATATACTGTTTCCGTTATTTACCAATAAATATGTGAAACGACTGAATTGCTTTTGTGTGATCTTGTGTTGAGTTCAATAACGTTAAGATTTGGTATTAAATTTGACTGCCCATTTAGTGTGTTAGGGATTTGTAACAGGGATGTGAATCATGGTGTCAATAAACAATTTTATTAAGAAAATCAAGTTCTGTTCTTTGTTAATTTGTCCTTAAGCAGCCCCCAATTTGTCCTGAATGGGTGATCGTCTTCCGATGGAGTTTTTGGAATGCCTAAAAGTCTTCTACACTTTGGAGTGATGACACAGATGTGTTGTATCAGACCATAGACACTTGAGCAGGACCAGAAGAGACTCATGCTCTAAAATTGCATTAAACAATGTAACTCATGTGTGGCAGTGAAAATGCATTGAAATAATTTTGGAAAACAGAAAAAACCTATTATGCATGCTTATAGAGCTATATAAATTAACATTCATGGTTGCATTGTGTGGGTGTGGTACTGCCACGTCCCAGCTTATTCTCCTGCACTTGCCAGTAGTCAAGATGGGCATGAGAATTTGTCAACTCAATTATTGTGGATACTCACACTGGGACACATGGCTGACACGGGAAACATGACGACGTTGACAAGTCGCAGGAAGTTCATCACGATCTTTTGTAGTTTTTGTGGATTTTTCACTTTCAGATTGTACAACTTAAAAAAGAAAATTGAAAAAATGGATTATTAATTTGGATGAGAGGTGACAGAAAAACTAAATATTTAAATTTAAAAAAAAAAGAAAAGTGACTGCTTTGTATACAATGTGCGAACTAAAATGTTTTATGTACTATTGCAACTCACTTCCATCAGAACAAAATTAGTTGCACAGAAAATAATTGGCAGTCCAACATGATCTGGCAAAAGGAGATTTTGGAACCATAGTGTTCCTTCTGTAGCCAATGCTGGTGTTAATACTGAGATTTAATGGTAAACAAATGTTAAAACTAAATCACCGAAAATACCAAGCAATAATTTGAAAAATACCTTCTTGTGACATGCCTCTTAGGGCAAAAGACATTGATATCCAAATGGGGATTTGAAACCAAGGTAAGATAAAATTCTTTGCAGGGTGGCAGTTCTCACGAATATAAATATTCTTCATGTGTCTCCTGAACTTTTAAATAACAAGCAAATATCTATAGAAATTGTATGACAATGAATGTCTTCAATAGAGAAAGGTATTGATTACCTACATTTTTCTTGAAATTATAAGCAGCCATCTTCTCTGACCATTCGAATTGCACCTTAGCTCGGGCAACTTCCATCTTCAGATCTTTGGCCAGATCTTTCACTTCTGGAGCAAGAAGCTCTAACTTGGCATTATTCTTGGCTGTTATCACATATATCGGCAGGGTGATACAAGTTCTTAATACGAACGTCGATAAGACAATGGATGCCCACCACGGTAACCCCAAGCTATCGTGAACCGTGGTGAGAAGGTTGTAGGCGTAACTTATCGGTGGTGTCTCCAGTGATAACCAAGAGGCGTTAGATGCTTGAGTTAAATTTCTTTTGCTTTGATTAATGACATTATAAGGATTCCAATGGCTTTCGGTCGGGATACGTTGCCTTTGCAGTAATAAACACCCTGTGCCTAATTGGCAATGGTACTGTCGTGATGCAGCGGTACTCAATGTCTTGTTTGCATTAATATAGATCAGAATTCGAAGGGCCATCGTTAAACACAGTAGGTCACGTCGCTCAGTTATCGTCCATTATTTATTATAAACAATATTGTCCATAAATCATTTATCTAAAAGGGATGACTAAATTCAGCCCCTAACAGGCAAACAGAATAAACATGTACAATTCATTTATATATTACATTGGAAAGTTTATGCATTAATACAGGTTACTCAATACCGAAGAAGTTTAAAATGGTTTGTAGTAATGCAGTAGTGGTAAGAGGGTAAGCAGACCGTCAACCTTAAAAAATTAAATAATCAACTTAGTTGACTAAGAAGTATTATTAGTGTCTATACCACATCGTATCAAAATTATGCATTTTCCAACTTCCTCCGTCTTCTATTACATACAAAATTTCAATAATTTTAAAGAGATTTTAAAATGTCTTACGATTTTATAAAATATAAGTAATGCGAAATCCGAAAGTCTATCATTTTAATATATTAAGATTATATTGTGATTGGACAAGTATTGAAATTCTAATTATATAATTTATATATTAATGAATATGGCTTAATCTATTGCAATATTTTGTAATAGAAACGATTGTTACATAATTATACATAAGTATCCCGCCACTTTCGAATTTTGTTTTTTAGTTGTTTTTGTAGCTCTCGGTACTTTCGGTCTGCTTCGGACAGCATTGAGGAAGATATTTTATTGCATCAGAATTTTTAAAAATGGTGCACGAAGCTCTTGCGGGGATGTACCAAATAAGGAACACAATAGGATCAGGTAATTTGGAGTTGTAAATGTAGTAATTCTATTCCTTTGGTTTATTGTTGGCACGAACCCCATAACAACTCCCATTACATATGGGACCTTATTGGTCAAGAATTTAATTTTGTTTTCTGTATTTTATTCACAATAACATTTTCAGTCCTAGTCTAGAAAATTTGTGTTAGTTATCATATTAATTCGTAGCCTAATTAATGATTTTCTTACATTATTTCAGGTGGCTTTGCAAAAGTAAAGCTGGCTTACCATTGTACTACAGGAGATAAAGTGGCTATTAAAATAATGAATAAGTCTGCTTTGGGCAAAGATTTGCCACGAGTTAGAACCGAAATTGAAGCCATGAAAGTGCTCAACCACAACCACATTTGCAGACTGTACCAACTCTTCGAGACAGAGGAAAGCTTTTACATTATTTTAGAGGTTGGATAAAATCGTAAATTACTTTATTTGATACTGAAACTGTGCCATACAATTGAATGCTTATGTAAAATCTTTGAAATGTGGAGGTAACCAAGTTCTTTGCAATGAGAATATAAAAAAAACTCTTCTTAGATATTTTTTCATGACTATGGTGCTAACATAGCATTGTCCACAATGTGAAGAGAATAATGCATTAAGAATGATGTCACCAACAAAGTACAAGTTGAATACAAATTTCATGACTTATAATTTATCGCATGTTAAAACACCAGAAACAATGCCTTCTCAGAGTAATATATTGCTAAAACAAGATGTTAACATAGATTAATCGACAGTAATAAATTGCTAAAATAGATATTAAAGTAGGTTAATCCGAATTCTACACGATCTGAATTCTCAAATTTCCTCCGTGGTCAGCACTGTCAGGGTGGTGAACTATTTGACTACATCGTCTCCAAAGACAAACTCCCCGAGGAGGAGGCCCGGGTCGTCTTCCGACAGATCGTTTCTGCCGTCGCTTACATCCACCAGCAGGGATTTGCCCACAGGGACTTGAAACCAGTCTGTCTTGTTGTTTTGCTTTCATGTTTTTTTTTTCTTGAAAATTACGTTTGCATGTATCTTGTGATGGCACTGAGAGGCTACGAATGAACATTAGAAATCCTGTTGTTATTTAAACTGGCTGAGTTATACTGAAGCAAGAGGCTTAGGAATTGTTTAGGGTTAGGTTTAGTGTTAGAATTAGGTTTTGTGTTAGAGTTAGGTTTAGTGTTAGGGTTAGAGTTAGAGTTAGAGTTAGGTTTAGTGTTAGAGTTAGGGTTAGGGTTAGAGTTATGTTTAATGAGGGAACTTAGCCAGCTTGAATTTTAATGAATTTATAAAGTGTCATCTTTTTGGTCAATATTACAAAATGGTCTTTTGAATTCCATCATTTTTAGTAGTCTTCTCTTGGAATTAACATAAATAATAATCATAATTTAATAAATTTTGATTCTCACTGAACTTACGATATTGCCTCGTACCATCTCACATCACTAACCTCGTTGTTTGTTTTATTGTCAATTGTTTACGAGCAAACATTTTGCAGGAAAACATTTTACTTGATGAGGAAAGGAGCATAAAACTCATTGATTTTGGATTGTGTGCCAAACCAGAAGTCAGTTTATCGTGGATTCTTTTAAGAGAATTTTATATTTATTTAAAAGTGTATTTATTTATTTAAAAGTGTATTTATTAAGAGAATTAGGATATTTTGAAGGGTCTTGGGTTGATCTCTCAATAAATTGTGAATACAAATCAGTTCATAATAATAATAATTTTAATATTAATTTGTCCTTTACTGGTAAAGTTTAAAATTAAGATTGCAGTACTAAAAATAATTTTAATTCGCTGTAACGATAATAATAATATTAATGATAATGATAATGATAATAATAGTAATTGCTTTACAATACATCCCTCACAGGGAGGTATGGAAAATGCCCTGACAACATGCTGTGGCAGTCCCGCGTATGCTGCCCCGGAACTCATCCTCGGCAAGAGTTACATTGGCTCTCAGGTCTCTCCCCGACTCTGTCAATCAGATAACTAACCAATTATTTATTTAATTAATATTAATCAGTCGTTAATTAATCAACCAATTACTAGTTAACCGATTGATCATCGCAGGTGGACTTGTGGAGTTTGGGAGTTTTACTGTACACCCTGCTGTGCGGGTTTCTGCCCTTCGACGATAGCAGCCTGAACACGCTGTACAAGAAGATCCTTGTTAGTGCCACTACCATCATCATTATCACCACAACTACCATCATCATTATCATCACTATCATCATCATCATCATCATCACCATCATCTTCGTGCTACCATAATTACTGTCGTTGTTATCATCAATTTGCTGATGTGAGGTAATTTGCTGAGACTTGGGCTTACATGTTATCAGTTAATTATTTATCAAGGATTGAACATCATTTGTATTTATAAATGATAGGTACTTCTGCATGCTTCTCACATCTTCCTATGGTTTCTTTACAGCATAAAATTATTCCAAATTACGAGGCCATCTAGTGCCTTAATATGGAATGTAAATCCATAATGCATACTTTTAAAAAATTAAAAATTTAAATAAATTAAAAAAAAACCTTTTTCAATTCATAATTGTAATTCATAATTGTTATTATAATATTAATAATTCATAATTGTAATTCATAATTGTTATTATAATATTAATAATTCATAATTGTAATTCATAATTGTTATTATAATATTAATAATTCATAATTGTAATTCATAATTGTTATTATAATATTAATAATTCATAATTCGTACTATAGAGTGGCAAATACACAAACCCGAGGTGGCTGTCCAAGGAGAGTTCCGATCTGCTGAAGGGCATGTTGCAGGTCGATTCATCAAAGAGGTTCACAGTTGAAGAGGTCATGACCCACCCCTGGTTCAACAAGACCTTCAGCTACCCGGTCGACGTGGGCCCCAGTTTCAGGGTAACGACGGACAATTAAGACGATATTGTTATTTAATGAAGGAAATGATTTTTGCACATAATTATGTTAGAAATATTATAAAATGAAATCTCATTGAGATTGGCAGGTGTTAATGAGTTGTCTGTGAATTAATAAAAATTTAAACGTTTTATTAAAATTTATTTTTTAATTACTTTATTTATTAATTAATAATTAAATTTAAAAATTACATAATTCAGTTATGGAGTACTTTGCATGATGGAAGAATGTTTGGATTTATATGGATGGGTGGATGAATTGGTGAATGGATGAGAGTTACTACTACCAGTAATAATAATAATATTAATAATAATAACTAACTCACATAAAAACAATACCAATAATGTTAACAATGACGACGATTATGCTATTATAGATTGACTGTTTCTTGACCACCCAGAGAGACATCATCGATGAAGATTGCTTGACGGAGATGTCCGTCCATTATGGCATCTCGAAGCAGGATTTGAAGCTCAGAGTTTCCAAGTGGCGCTACGATTACATGACCTCGACCTACTTGCTGCTGCTCAAGAAGAAAGAACAGGGTCGACCAATCAGATTGATCAGAAACTGCGGCCTCAATTACAGCCGCCACGAGAACGAAGATTCGCAGGTGGGGGTCGGATAAATTATGTTAATCGGGGGACAAAGAATGCTATTTAGATGATTTAGAATTTTTAATTAATTTAGAAGATTAATGATTGGTTAAATAATGTTAATTAGGAAGTCGATTTTTTTTTTTTCAACAACGATATTTGTTGAGTCGTGAGTTGAGTTTGTGGCTTGTCAACGCGAACCAGAAGTACTAGAGTTCCATATTTTGACCGGCCATTTTGATAGGTGAGCACACCTGTTCGAAAGACCAGCTATCCAAAAAGCAACACTGGAAACAGAAGTGCCAGCAAGCAGCAGAAGAAGCAGAGCGACTTCGACAACGACGGATATTTGGTGCCCGGGAAGCCCCGCACTCCGGTCAGGACCAAACCGAAATGCGCCCAGCCATTGGTCTTTGACTTTGAGAAGACTTTGGCCTCTCATCAACGTTACCAGGAAGCAGTGAAAGGAAGGAAACGAGAAACGGACGTCGTTTCCGACGCAGTGGAGGAAAAGAAGGAAAACTTTCCGTTTTTACGTCCCAGGACTCCGAAAGCCAGACACAGACCGGTCACCACGTTGGGCGAATCTTCTACCAAACGAGAAACTGCTGCAGTGCCACACGTTTCAAGTCAGTAAGATATGAATGAATATGTATGAATGTAAAGTTAACATTAAACGAATATATGGAATGATGCAACATTCTACCAGCATTTTGGTTAAAGGAATTTAGTATATAACACTACATATATATATATATTTATATATATATATATATAAATAATATATATATATATAAATAATATATATATATATAAATAATATATATATATATAAATAATATATATATATATATTATTTCTGTATTTCTCATTGAAAGAAGTAATCTTTTCCTTGGACAATTTAATGTAAAAACAGTTCATAGTCCGATTTCTTGGGTCCAATGGAATGCTTCCTGTTTTTATCACTCGTTTACTTCCTCTGCAGCTCCGAGGCCCCCTAGGACCGACCAAAGGGATCGTTTCTTCCCTCCATTGAATCCACTCTCTCCCTCGAGGTCCTTCGACTCCCAGCTGCACCACATGACCCATCAGCACGGTCACACGTCTGCACAGTTAGAACCTGACGACTTTTATTTTACTTTATTCTCCTTTTTTTTGTTTTTACTTTTTAAATCTTTTAATTGCATAAGTTGGTTCGTAGTAAATGTTGTTACAAGGAATAGAGATGGAAGTTGTTGATATAAGTTAAATAATAAGGGTTAGGGTTAGGTTTTATAATTAATAAATAAATTTTTAGAAAGTAACTTTACCATTTAATTCTGATGGCTCCAAACAGAACCTGTTAGGCTTGTCAAATCTGACTAACTTACATTGATATAAGACAATAAATGACATAACAACTTGCCAATAATAATAATAATAATCTCAATTCATTCATCCTCCTACCAATCGACTTCATCCTTCGTTCAGGCCCGGCACGACCGTCGCAGACGACAATGACAGCGGAAGTTGCCTCTCGACCTGCGACGACCCTGGAACACCGTCGCGCCCCAAGTCGGGCAGCCTGGCTTCGGTCTTTGTCAGCATCGAACGAGGCATGGACAAACTGATCGGGATGCTCACGCCTAAGAAGGGCCAGACCTTCCCACGCATGGTCAAGGTAGGGGGAGGAGTTATTTGATGCTTCTTTTTTATGAATAATTTATTAATGCAGTTATTTTTTAATTTATTCGTTAATGCGGTTAGTTGCTATGTTAATGTTGTATACTATATGTTGTTGTACAAACGTGAGGAGTGTCTGTTTCATTATCATTGTTAATGTTGTTGTTGTTGCTGGTTTTGAGTTATATATACGGCAATTACATTTATCGTTCATCAATTGAACTTGAAAGCACTTTCGGGTCGTTAAGTACATCCTGTCTTAATGTTCTTAATTCTTTAACCTCTGAACTCAGTCGATGAACAACATCTCCGGCATCTGCCAAAAGACACCAGATGATCTCGTAGCAGATGTGGAGTCTGCTCTCGTGCAAATGGACGCCACCTACAAGAGAAAGGGGTGAGTCGAAATTCACTTAAATAAACCAAAAATTTAAACAAAAAATTCTGTTTATTGATTGAGTAATTCATTCAACTAATGATCATTGATAAATACATTTCCTTAAATTAACACAATTAATTATTCATGACCAACATTCGACCTTTCCCAGCTACGTCCTCAGGTGCAAGGCCTCTCGAGGAGAGGACAAGGTCAAGTTCGACATGGAGGTCGTGGCCCTCAAGTCGGGCTTCGTTGGCATCTGCAGGAAGCGAGTTAGGGGCAGCTCGTGGGTCTACAAAACTCTGTGCGAGGACCTTTTGCTCAAACTTAGACTCGTCTGATCTTTCAAAAAGTCCTCCACAGCAGTGCCAACAACCTCCTCTTTATCGCTTGCTTATATGTGCTGCAATGGAAACATTCCCAAAGAATCCATGCCCCCAAAGACTCAGCTCACCCCATTTTTTGTGCTATGATTCTTGTTTGTTTCAGTGACTTTTTTTTATAAATGCAAAACCGATATGCTGATTTTAACCTTTCGTGAAATAAAATCATATAATAATAAATAAAACATATTTAGCATGGTTGGATCCAACTTAAAATGTATAATCAGGTAATAATCTGTAAGTCTCTCATGTATTCCTTGAGAAACTTACCAGCACCAGAGCTAATTAGCAAACACAACGCTCAGAAGATTGCAATGAATTTTATTGGCAGTAAGCAACAAACACCAAACATAAACAAATAATAAAAATGAAAAAGAAAAAAAAAGAATATTACAAGCTTTCAAGAAGCATGAGACCATTACAGTGATCAGTCCTGTGATTGCCTAGAAGTGTTGATATCTTCGAAATTGTTGTAGAAAGTGTTTATCGATTGAATACAAATTGTATAAACAACGTTTAGCACTCGAAAGTCAGGCGTCACGAAATTCTTTTTCGCCAGAAAAGCAAATCCCCGGTCGTCCCAAAGTGTTTAACTCAGTCCCTCCTCATTCATTCATTCCCACATCCAATTATTTGTTTTTTGCTCCAAAAATACCTTAAAACAAACGAACGACCGGCCAAACGTACACGGCAACACAACCGATCACAATGCCAACCGAAATAACTTTTATTCTAGGACTAGCAACATGCACATCACTAATTCTCGTCCAATTCCTCGTCGTCATCTTCCTCCTCTTCCTGAATTCCAAAAAGAAAAAGAATTGTTAGTTATAAAAAAAAATGCCTACGGGCAAGAAAAATTAAAATGCCTTACGTCATCCTCGCACTCTTCGTCTTCGTACTGTAATAATAATTAAATAATAATGTAATAGAAATTAAAATAAATTGATATAGCAAGAACCCAACAACAAGAATAAAAACTGTTTGACAACAACAATAATAATAACAACATCAGCAACAACAGCAGCTGCAACTCACCTCCTCGTCGACACTCTCCCCGGTGTAGTACAAGACGGCGCGTGGGACGATGCGCTCCCTGAAGAACTGTCCGATCTCAAAGTCCGACTCCAGGATGACCTCGGTGTCTTCGTCCATCTCCTCGTCTTCTTTTACTGTGTGATGGGTTAGGGTTGATTGAGATAATAAATAATGACAATCAAATCTGGTTTCATTCTATCACATCAATGGACAGATAATAAGAGCATGGACATTGACGGGGTAATTCAAATACATTGTAACATGCATTGAAAGCACTTCAAAGCCTCTTTGCTTCACAAACAAACATAAAAAGCAAAAAACAAAACACAAAGCAAAGCAAAGGTCAAAGGGCTTACCGAGCGGTGGGTTGAAGAAGTTGAAGAACGAGTCATTGGGTACGGTCTTCGTGAGTACCCTCTTGGTACCCCTGCACTTGTGTTTTTGAACCTTCTTGACGAGACGCACGGTCACATCCTTGCCAGGCTTCCACTGAATCTGGGTGCTGAAATGGAGACGACGTGAATGCAAGCTCTGACTTAATTTACCAAATCCTGGCGTTAATCGAGATGTCTCCATCTTTACAATGCAACCACCGTTCAACAGCCAATCTTTATACACATCTTACAGCCAGTATAGTGACCACATCACGGTTTGATGGGGCATTGTGTACATCACACAGCTTGCATAATGATTGATCACAACATTCAGAGAACACCAGAGGTACCAACCCTTCACACTTGTACACTTCTGGGCCTTCGTAGAGGATGGGATTTTCATCGTCAGGCTGGATCTTCATGTAATAAGTTTTGCTGAGCACCTTGTTCGTGAAGAACTCATTGTCCTCAAAGACAAAGTCCAGTCTGAAACTCTGGAATGAAAAGTATGCAGACGTTGAATTCGACGGATCTCCAAGACATGTCGAATCTCAACAGAAATTCAAACGTGCTCACTTTGTTTTCATTGAGGAAGAGCTGGATGTCTTGGAGATGTTTGACAATTGGCCAATCGTGAGGCTGCAAAAGATTATATATTAATAATAATAATAATAAAAATAATAAAAAATGATAATTATTCTTGTTACAGTTTGTTAGATCCCAAGAGATAAAAGCCCTTTCCAGACATAGACAAGTAAACCACCAAAGTTAATATAATAACAACCACTTATTCACATCAGCATCTCTTACAAGACAGTTTGTAATTAATACACTGCCAGAGCAATGATGCAACAACAGCAACAATGGGATACAAAAGCACAAACAAACCCAAACTCCTGTCACTCACCTGGACCATGGGTCTGATGACATCTGTGTTCTTGAAGATCATCACCCAAAAGTCAGGGATGCCCTTGACTGACTCATCTGGAGGAAAGCAGGAAGGCAATAGTCAAGATGACGATTCCAACGACATCCCTCGTCGATACTCACCGAACTTGTGCGCTTCTGCGATCGTCTTCAGATGTTCCTTCTCCTCGATGCTCAATCCTTGGAACTTCTCGCTCTGCAAACAAAGGCAACGAATTAATAACAGTGTCCAGCAGGTTACTCGACATCCCAACAAATGAATTCGTGACTAACAAGAGGGTCCTCGCTATCTTCTGGCCATTCGCACTCCTCCTCTGTTGGTTCCACCTTAGCATTCACAATCTCTGACCTCTAAAAAGAAATTATCCACGACGTCAAATTCTGACATTAGGCCTCATCTCTATCGTCATTCAATGTTATTCGAGCCGTTCTCGTCCGTACCTTGTCGTAGAGAGATTGATATTTGGCTTGGTACTGGCATTCTAGTTTGTGCAACTCCTCGAAGAAAGCAGCCTCCAGATGGTTGACTTCAACCTGTAACTTCTTCAAGGCCTTGACTCTCCTTTTGATGACTTTTGGAAGGCTGGAAAGACGAGCGACGGAGATTATCGTCGTGCAATTGTCAAACGACCCGATGGAAAATTGGAAGATGTGGACTACCTGGCAACATAAAGGGTCGGCAGGCAGTGTTTATCTGCAAGCTGGGCTTGGGCAAGAGCCTCGGCATTCTTGAAAACCTCCTTGTTGATTTCTTGTTCAACATTGTCTACAATCAGACCCAAATAACCACTTGAACAAAATATCTAGCACCAAATGTATGAAATATCACTGTTAAAGAAGCACTGAAGTAACACTTGGCCATTGTAAAATAATCACAAATACGGCCAGTAGTTACCTCCTGAGATCAAATTCCCTTTGCTACCTCCTTTCATTTTGGTAGCTAAAATAATTCACAAGACAATGAGGATACTTTACATCTCATTATCATAATGCAATCCCATTAGCATATCACATGGCTCACTTTGATGGGAATGCTGAGGTGCTCACTTAAATTACCCTTCCTATGCTAAATTACTTTCTAAAATTCTGAATTATTGATTCATGTGATATGCACTATGGGAATTCAGTACTATAGTCGCATTACCTGTCGAATCTCCTTCATTATTATCACCTATGTTCAGGCAAAAATATTTATTTGTGAAAGTTATGTTTAAGCATTGCCATTCAGCAGCTATATTTTAAATAAACCAATATCCTAATTTTACCTTGGGGCAAATCTTTCCCTAATTAATTAAAATTACAAATTCTCAGTCAAATCTTGTAGGAATTGTGGCACAAACAAACGACGCAACGGAAACACGCATGACTTATCAATTACAACCAGAAATAGATAATTTTTCAGAATTCGAAACAGCAGCAAGCTACCTTTAGTTTCACCAGCCATGTTTTTTTCTGAAAAGAAATAACACCAAGCGTCAGCAAAATTTAAGACTCATATTAGACAATGGTACTTCCACTCGGGCTAACAGAAACGTGGTCATAAAAATTCACATTAGAGCTAAATATGGGCTCAGAACATTTTCATACGTAAACATGTATCTCGCTATTATCTAAACTCAATGAAATTAAAAAGTTATTAACACACCTTCGAAACGTATAACGGAAAATCGCCTTCAAATTCAAGAAATGTGTTCTTACTCTCCGGATACAATAAGTTACCAAAGATGGAGCACTCCACTAACTTAACATTTCCGAAAATTAGAATTTAACAGCAAAAAATATTTTCATTAATAATTGTATGATATATATGTTACAGTTTTATATGTAATCAATTTTTAAAAAAATGTTTTGATCCATTTTACTGTCTGTAATACAAATCATAAATTTTAATATCTAGAATAGTCACTGTAAAAGCATATTTACGTAATTGAAAAATCTAAATCTGTTGACGACACCTAACGTAATTAAAGTAGTGTTTACTGAACTTCACTCATTTAAAGAAAACTTTAATGTTTATTTACATATATTTCTTCACATCCTTAGGGATATCGCCCACCGGCTCTTTTGATGCCAAGAAAATGCTCATCACGGCCCTAATCCTTTCCAGGATCGACCACGTCAAATGGCCTAGATAGTTTCCACTCCCCTCCCGAAACAGCTGTTGCGACTCATCAATGCTTTTGCTTAGATCATACAGCATGAATTTTGACCAAATAATCCCACTTCTACACGACAACCAATGGTTTAATATCCGCCAACGACTAGAAAATCCCTACATTGGTTCTCAAATTAGTTATATGCTGTGATTGAGTATGAACCTAATACCACTCATACCCAGGGTAGAAGTATTAACTTTACAATCAGATGCTCTCGAGAAGTACCATAAATGAAAATAGTGTTTTGTTCAATAAGATTTAGTTTATTATATAAGCTTAAAGCTGCCTGCACAAAATAGTGTTTTAGAAAAAAAGAACAGTTTGCAAAAGTTATTTTCTCTTAAGATTTTTGAGCTGCTTCTGTTTCATCTTCTTCATTGCCCTTTGGTTCATCCATTGTGGATATGATCCATTTTTGTCAAGAAGTGTGCGAGAGTTATATTTCTTTTCAGTTTTATCTTGCATTTCAACATCTTCAGACATTTCAACATCTGTGAAAAATGATAAATATATAAACCTTTACAATTGAAATAAACTTTTTTAAGAGAACACAATTCAATGTAACTGCAATTAAACAAATAGAAAAACCAGTAATAATCTGGTTTAATATAGACTGACTTTTTAAATCCTGTGCTTCAGCCTGTGAAACACTGGTATCTGTCAAAGAACAAGACCATCGATTAACAGTAAGTAAAACTTAAGATCTATGGTTCTAGATCATACCTTTCATATTAGCTAATTCCTGTTCAGCCAAATTTTTTGCAATTTTTTCTAACAGTTTGACTTTCACTTTTTCGTCAACTTTAACTCTTTTCACGGCCCTCATCTTTCTCTTCCATTTGCTGCGCATACTTTTAGCCATCTTGACTGTTAGAAAATTGAGATCACCTAGTCGGATAACTGCGCCAATACTGTGCGTTGGCGATGATAAGCTAGATAAAACACGTTTGTGTTTACATGGAAAACTCAGTCAACAATAATTTAAAAAAATACTTTTAAATTAATTAGTATTATAAAAAATCACAGTATTTTAAAAATTATTGCAGTTTATACACCACCAAATGCTATTATTTTTAATATTATTTAGCGTCCCCTAACACTTCCGAAATGAAAACAAATATTTAAAGTAAACGGATTTCGTGCGTATAGAAGTTTTGAGAGGATTGCATGGCTATACTGGTTTTGTAGAAGTTTAGCCGCTCTGCAAGAGTCGTATTTTTTACTTCTAGTTCGAGTAAGTAAACAGGTGGATGTCTATTGTCTGAAAGATGGATAAAGAAGCCGTTGCACCGACATAAATAAATCTTTTGAATACTTATGGTTGCATCTGCCAAGTCAAGAGTTGTTGTTGTTTTGACTAAATGCTTTAAAAAGACTCATGTCACTTGTTGCACCACCAATGACTTCTTCCACCAGCATGGATTCGGTTCACAAAAACAGACGCGATCGACGCAGGAAAAGCAGACTCAAAAGGTGGAGCAGGCCTCCGAGAGCTCCGACTACGCAAAGGGAGTTCACCATTTTGCCAACTCGAAAAACCCTGACTTATGCAGAGGCTCAAAAGTTTGTTGATGTCCTCAGTGATGGGCAGGTGCACAGACTGAATATTTCGGATTCGATTGAAATTGAGACATCCAAGGAAGTGATTGATGATATTGAAAAAGAACAGGAAGGCTCTGAACTCACAAAAGTAAGTTTCTCTAGCATAAAACACTGACAATTGGAGTGAGTAATCACTAATTAAGTAAATATATCATGCAATATATATGTCAGATTAATCTGTAATATTCCAGTGAGCAATGTTTTGTTTTGAGGATGATCCCCCATCAAGAAGCCAAACCGATCTGGTCTGTAAAAGCATTGAATCCAAAGGATCAGATGCTAAAAAGTTTGTGTCGTTCAGACTCACCCAGGCATATCTGAGGTGTTTTGAAAAGACGTCAGAAGAATTTGACGAGGAAGTGGAATATGACGTCGATGAAGAGGTAGGAAAGCGATTGATGAATTTATGGATTCAGTTCTGACATAATATTAGATTTTCATTAAATCATATTATTGTGACAGCATAAAAAACTGACTGTCTTTTTCCTATAATTTGAAAGTGCTGGCAATTGTGACACAATTCTTTTTATCATAAATACAGTAGATATTCAATAGCTTCATGTTTATTAATGCCTCCGACATCCATGCAGGACATTGCCTGGTTGAAACTCTTGAATGAAAACAGAAAAGCGACCAAATTGCAGCCCGTGACTTTGGATGACCTGGAATTGGCACTCGACAGGCTGGAAAAAGAGTCCCACGCGCTGACAATGTCGACGTCGCTTCGCCCCGAAGACGGTCCGCCCCGGGGCTCGTCGGGGGATTCGACGGGGGAGAGGTGCTGTTGCGTGTGTCGGGAGATGTCGACCAGCGCCACGAATTCGATCCTCGTCTGCGACTCGTGCGGGATGTCGGTGCACCAGGACTGCTACGGGGTGCCCTACCGGACGGACGGTAGGATCGAATATTTGCTTCTGTCGATCGGAGTATTTCGAGCCAATTGATTTTTAACTTTTTAATTTAAAGTTTAAATGAAAAGGATTAAAAGTTCGATTTAAGTCGCATTTGATTTTCTAAAGTTTTGACATTTTTGTTGATGCCATGTTATTTATTATGTCGATGGCACTTTGGTGCATAATTAAATGGGTGTTGTTTTGCTCTCAAATCAAACAAACCATTCGTCCAAAAAAGAACTTCCTGCCATGAAACAAAAGAAATTTGAGCACCACTCCTCTTGAAAATGGAGATTTGTTTGTTTAAAATGGCTTCATTGCCAACTAGAATTCTGTTGTGTCAACACTTTCATTGAATTCACACACACCTGTTGTTGTTGTTGCTATAATGAATTTAAATGATAGGACAATCCCAATGGTGAATAGAATAGCTTGACATTTATTGTGTAATGATATCAACAACGACGATGATTATGATGGTGGTGATGACGATGATGATGGCGAAGTTGATGGTTACAACGGAGAATGTGAAAGAACATGTAATTGTACCATTGTTTCATTACACCCGATTCTGTCATGTCACATGTCGGTTCAAACTGGTTCTCTAGCCAGCATCGATCGATCGAGTGATTGATAATAAGTTAACAAATGAATTTCAAATCAAAGAAATCATTGAGGTGCTGCCATGGCCATATGCCCGTCAACGTTCTTTCTTTATTGTTTATTTTGTTTTTAAGCAATTCGTTCTTGATTAAGTTCAATATTTTTTTTGAAAATTTGAATTTAAAGAGAACTCGTGTCGTTGTGTGCGTGTGTTCAGGTCAGTGGCTGTGCAAGAAGTGCCTGAAGTCCCCGACCTCGCCTGTGAAGTGCTGCCTCTGTCCCTGTTCCTGGAAGGACAAGGAAGGTCCGGGTGCGATGAAGCAGACGAGTGACGGAAAATGGGTCCACATGGTGTGTGCACTCTTCATACCGGAGGTCTGTAAACAGATGAAAGCATTACATTGATGATGTTGATGGCAATGATGACAAATAGTCTATGAAGTATTCTATTCACTCATCTGTTTTCATTCACTACTAGTGTTTTATTATTAATTAATAATCACGTAATAACAATCATTCCTCAGGTTTCCTTTGGGAGTAACGTCTATCTGGAGCCGGTAGAAAGGGTGGACAAGGTTCCAAAGTGGAGGCACGAGATGAAGTGCCATGGCTGCAACAAGGCTGGGCGTGGTGCTTGCCTTGGATGCCAGGCTCCCTCATGCACCAGCTCTTTCCACGCCCTTTGTGCCCTCCGGAAGGGCTGCTACGTCAGACTGGTCGGGTCGTCTGCCGCTCCAGGTGAAGTCAACGGCTCCAAGACTTTCACCTCCAAAAGAACCGGCGACAGGCGGAAAAGAATCTTCTTCTGTCCTTCTCATGTCCATCTTTCCTCTCAAGCAGCAGGACCGAAGTCAAATGAGTCGACCCTTGGCACCGAAGACGTGAACCAGAGCTCCAAGGCAGAGCCAGGTGTGTCTCTCCCTGGCACAGTCGACCGAGAATTGCAGACGGAGGTCTGCAAGTCGGACAAGAAAGCCAAGGCTGCAAAGAGGCCTCGGAAAAATAGCCATCTGAATGGTTCAACCGCATTAACTTGCGATACTCTGTCTTACCTCGACACACCCATCACTATTCCAAATTTGTCTCAGGAAAGGTCAGTGCTTTTGTTAAATTGATAATAAGGGAGATGCATTCTTAATTCACATCTTGGTTATTATTATTATTATTATTATTATTATTAGTAATAGAAATGAAAATCTATTATTTATCTCAGCGATGATGAAACTCCATTTTAAAATTATTTGTTGCTCATCTTTGCCAGTCTGGTGAACCTAGCCACCCACCTGTCCGTGAGGGACAGACAGCAGGCGATGATGAGGATACACAGGTACTGGCTACTCAAGAGGCACAGCAGAAGGGGCTTCCCTCTGATCCAGAGGCTCCAGCAAGTCCTGCTCGTCCATCGCATGATAGAGGTCAGTCGAGATTGTTTACCTCCGCTTTGCACTGAGCGACTCACAACTTTTTGCTCTGGTGAATTTATTATCATGACTATTATAATTGTATGCCTAATCAGATGCAGTCCTCTTCCTTCGGTCTTCCTTCTATCGACGAGGAGAGTTTGAAGTCGTTGAAGAAGTTGAGACAGGATTACGAGAAAGTGAGACTGCTCCTGGAATTGATAAGGAAGAGGGAGAAACTCAAAGTCGAAATGGTAAGAGCTCATCGTCGCCATCTTTGCACGGCCATTTTGTTCTTGGATCTAATTTTTTACTTTTTTGGTAACGTCAACAATGAAAAAGGGCAACGACCCATCATGTTTGAAACCCCACTTGCACTCGAGGGAGTGCAGTGCGGAAACTTTGTTTTTTCTATCTATCGAATTCATACATCATTCTTTAAACAATTAGCTGAAGATGAAGGAGGCGGAGGTCGAGTTAACCCTCCAGCCATTTTGTCGTCTGCTCAGGAACACATTGGAGCAGCTGCAGTCCAAAGATGCAATTGGACTGTTTGCATATCCAGTCACGGAGGAAGAGGTTAGCTTTCCACATCACGACTGGTGGACATATTTCCATCTGTTATTTTTCATGCAGTAATGAAATTATCTACTTTTTACCATCTACTTTCATTTTGATTATTAGTCATTTGGCAGTATTTTTTATTTTAGTAAATAAATTGTTAATACCAATTGAACGATCGCAGGCTCCAGGATATTCTGACGTAATCAAGAACCCGATGGATTACTCCACCATGGCTTCGAAGATTGACGGACATGAGTACAAGTCCATGGAGGACTTCCAGGCAGACTTTGACCTCATCATTAACAACTGTTTTGAGTTCAATGGCATTGAATCTCCTCTGTACAAGATAGCTCTTAGGCATCAAAAACAGGTTTTTAGTGGAAAATATTTTTAAAATTATCCTGTCATCCAAAATTGCAAAATGGTTTTAATTTGTTTTATTTTAACTTATTTCTGTTATTATCCAATGTAGAATGGCTTTAAATGTCATTTGTTGAGCTTGAAATATGTATTTGAATTTATTTCACAGTGTTCCGTCATTCTCGAGGCTGCCAGTAGAATGTCCGACAGGGCAAACTTTTGTCCACTGACTGGCCTTCACTCGGGTCTCGTAAGGTCGTTGGTCTCCGAATCCAAAGACGTCACGAACTCCGTCGAGTGCGGGGATGGTGAACCCCAGGACTGTAGGGAAATCGACGGAAAGAACGAGAGCAATGAATTGGATGACTTGAGAGGAAAGTTGGAGGACTTGAACAAGAAGCTCGATGTACTCCACGTTGTCAGGACAAAAGGAGTTTTCCAAAGATCGAAGCAACTGAGGAAGGAAATATCACTCACGAAGAGGAGAATAACTTTCCTCCAACACCAGCAAAAACTCATCAATTGCAGCGAAACCATTCCAGTCGTGCTTCCTTCTCCCAATTCCAGCCAAAAATCCCGGCCCGAGGGAAGAAACGTTCCTCTCAAAAAATCCAGGAAGAGAAACGTCTGCAGGTCCTTAGAAGACGAATTCACGTCCGATTCTAAAGTCCTGGAGAAGTCTTCTTCCAACGACGAGGTAAACTCGACTGCAAAGCGACCTCGCTTGTCTTCAGATGCCACTGACCTCATGTCTGCCTCGTCCTTGTCCTCCGCCACCATCATCACCGACTTTGGAGGAGCTCCCCGGCCACCGATAATCTCCGAATCCCCGACGATCCCCAAATGTCGACAGGCTTCGAAGAGAAGCAGATTGACGAGCAACACCAACCTGACTCACTTGAAAGCCAAGTCGCCCGACCTGACGACTCATTCGACTCCAGAGAACGTCGGCAAAATCAAGGTCACCAACTCCTTGTTGTTGAAAACACTTTCATTCATATCTCCAGTCAAAGGAGAAGCCAAACGCCTGCTGGTTTCTGATGAGAACAAAGAACCTATTGTAGATGACAAGATGCTCAGTTCTTGCCACATGAAGTTGAGGAGCGTCGTCCATTTGGAGACCAGGTCATCTGTTGCAAAGAGATTGGTCAGAAGTAAGAGATGTAGAAAACGTTCTACTAGCAAAGGCTTTGAGGAATGCAATCGGAGGTCTGTTTCTTCTACAGAAGTGGAATCTAGGCCCGAATCCGAGCTACGGGTTTCCTCTGCCGAGTCGTCGGATGCTCCGACGAAAGTCAGAACGTCGAAAAGGATTCGGGAACGAATTAAAGTGGAATCCTCGACAAAGAACGAGCCTAAACCTCCGACGACAAAAACGACGACAAATGAGGAGTCAAACGGTTCCAGTGTTAAAAACGATTCTCCCAAAGAAGATGCCCCACAAAGGGATTCGGTCAGAAGACTTACGAGGTCTTCCTCCATGCTTTCCCAGAACCTGCCCCAACCGAGCGAAAAAGATTCCATATTGACGGAATGCTCTTCGTCGACGGACAACCACCTCATAAAGTCGAATTTCATCGAAAGGTCGAGCAATTTGTCGCCAGAAGACGAAATAATGCTCAGCACGTCTCCCATAGTGCTCGTGGAAAAGTCGTCTGCCAAGAAAGCCGGCCAGTCGACGGAGGAAATAGACTCCTCCTACGAGTCTTCTTACAGTTTCGACTCGACAGACAGCTCTTCCACGAGAAAAGAATCCTCAGGAACACAAGACTTTTCTTCTCAGAACGTTTCCAATATCTCGTCAGAAATCAGCAAAAGCATCCCTTCCTCTGATACCGAACAGAGTCTCAACCAAAGCTCCGTCGTTCTCTGCCAACCCAAGGATGGGGAGAATCAGGTTGAGAAGGCCAGTCGATCGAGTAGCAACGACCGTTCCAAGGATGCTGTCGACCTCTTGTCCGTCTTCTCGCCGGGGGACGTCGTCTGGGCGAAGACCAAGGGCTATCCTTGGTATCCTGCCGTGATAGTCACCGGGGGTTGCAAACCCGATGAGGAACCTTCCGTTTACTTTCGGAATCTCGCTCCGCCGGAGGCCGTACTGTCGTTGAGGATGAAGTTCACAACCCCCGTGCACCTCGTCAGATTCTTTGACAAGAGGCAAAACTGGCAGTGGCTCCCGAGAAGCAAGCTGGATGCGATCGGGGCCGATCAAAAATTCGACAAGGAGAGAATCGGATCCGTGAGGCAGTCGAATCTCAGGAAAGACATTAAACGAGCCTACGACTTGGCGCTCAGTCACAGGAAGACTCTTCAGAAGACCCTCGAAGACAGCAAAGGAAATGCAGAGAAAAGTCCAAACAAGAGGAAAATCAGGACTCAAAATGGACAGCCCAGAACTGCAGAGAAAGTTTCTCAGGGAACGAATGTTGTGTGCAACGGACACAACGACGCGTCAGAGTCGACGATCGATTCGCTTCTGGAGGTCCGGAGTCCTCTGCCGACTTCGGAAACGTCGTCCGTCTCCCAGCCTCGGCCCGTCATGAACTGCTCCCGACAGTTTCTGAACTTGTCCTTCCAGTCTGAGAAAATGAACGAAGAGTCGAGTCCGAATCTCCAGCAGCTCGTCATACCCCGGCAGCCCAAGATGCTTTCGTGCACGCTCTGAAATCACTCCCGAGAGCGCTTCGAGGATCGTACGGCAATCGTCAACGTCGGGGGGAGTGGCCTGGCCACAAGCCGAGGAATGGCCTGGCGTCCCCCATCTTTACTGTTTCATTCTGGTCGCTCGCTCGCTCCTGCGAGAGACAGTTTCGAACCGTTTCATCACGTAATAGGCGACTGCGTATCATCAACGAGCGTTTTACTTTTTTTTTGTATTTACGAATGTTTCTTTTTTTTTTTGTTATGAAACTTTATTTTTTGAGTTAGACGCCCTGTTTCGAGAGGGAGGCAGCCTTGATAAGTTTTGAGCTTTTATTTTGTTTTTTGTTTTTCTTCCTGTCTCTTGGCTACTCAGCTCTGTGTGGTCGTGGACTGCTTATAAATCAGCACCTGAAGAGGCTGGCATTGCTACTCAGGAGAACTCTCGAATACACAGATAATATTTACCAATTTGCTGAAAACAATCGAAAGCCAATGCTCTCAAAATTGTGCAAGTTCTATTGCTTTTGTAAATTCTATAAACTCGATCTTCAGTTGACTGCCTGGTCAAGATGGCGCTTTCTGAACAAATCCTCCCCGCTGTGATTTCTTCATAAAGCTATTTTCTGGAATCTCCCACTGATCTAACCTTTCCTTATTTTAAATCTCTCGCCGAAGATGTTTGCGAAGCCTTTGTTATTGTCTTGACTTGTGTATGAAAGATGGCAGATTACAGTGACTAGAAGAGTCTTTGATGTGCTAGCATATGTTTGTGAACCCCGTTTGGTCATCATCATCATCATTGCCGTCGATCACCCATTGTTGCATCGTATTTACACAATCCTCTTGTTCTGTAAACAGCTCCAAATTTATTTGTAGTAGTTGGAAGTACAAAAGATTTTTTTTTTAATAGCTGGATGTTCGTATTTTGGTACGTAGATTTTGGCCTAAACTTGCAACTTTAGTGGCAGTTTTGATGTCAAATAGTCATTGAACAAATTCAGTTGTTGGCATTCAATTTCAGATTCAAATTGATTACATAACCTGGTTATTACCTGAAACAGTGACTTGAAGATGGAGACGACCGGCGATATTAATCTATACTCTCGACTCGAGCGAATTCCCAGCTGTGAAGTCAGAAAATCTGTTATAATTTGTGATTTGGGGTTAGAAGCCTTTCCAGAATGCCTTTACTTGGTGCATATAATTCTGAGTACATCAGCCAATGTCTGGTGATAGTGCGATCAAGTGTCGAATTTGGACCTCACCATGGAGGAAGGAATCATAACCTGAAAGTCATTTTTTAGTTTGATATCAAACTCGAAAATGCAAAAAAAAAAGTCCGTTAAAGTTTATTTTTCAATTAGAATGTCTTCTGTGCTGCAAAGTATTACTATTAAGCCTTGAATGGGTCCAATGTTACAGCATACAATGACAGCCTCGGCGTCTTTTTAGGTAGGTTCGTGAGAACTCTAAACTCTTGAACCAAAACCGCCTCGTAACGGCTTGTTGAATGACGGAAATGAGGCTATGAAGGTGCGATTATTTCATAAACTGGAAAGCAAACAGACGTCTGGACAAAAATGATCCTTTGTTTGTGGATTTCGCTGCTTGTACTTTCAAGAATTCATTCCACCGAGGCATTGAACAATGGCGTTGGTCTGAGACCGATTCTCGGTTGGACAACAGGATCGAGATATTCGTGTCTTACTGACTGCCAGAATTATCCAGAAGACTGCATCAGGTTTTAAAGTTTTGTTTGTAAACTCATTTCAATAATATTTCGCACATAAAGCATAGATACACAATATTTATGACTTTGGGTAAAGTGCAAAACGTCGAAGAATTTAATTAAAGAATACATAAGATCAGTTTGATCGCGCAACTTTGGTTAAAGTTTAATTTAACTAAAGTGATGGTTTTTAAATTATTCAAATAATTTCAAATAAAAAATTACTTCTCAAGCGAACATCTGATTAAAGTCATGGCAGACTTTCTGACTCTTTCGAGTTTTCAAAAGGCCGGATACGAGTACATCGTCATTGGGGACTGCTGGATGGATCGTCAGAGAGATGAAAAGGGGAGACTGAGGGCAGACAGGTTGAGATTCCCCGGTGGAATGGCTGATCTCGTCTCATACGTAAGGACTTGTGAGTTATCACTTTTAGATGTGTCTTTATTAACATCGAGTCGATAAACGTTTACACAGATTCACAGGAATAAACTGAAGATTGGTCTCCAGCTGGATCTCGGTTCAACGACTTGCGGTGGCTTTCCAGGAAGCTTGAACAAGTACCAACTGGATGCACAGACCATGGCGGATTGGGAGGTGGACATGGTAACTGTCACCGGCTGCGGATTTGACCAAAATTGGTATCTTAACGATGGCTAGTGTGACATACCCATTGCGTGTTGAGGATATGTTATTTTATTTAATTCTATAGTATGTTATAATTATTTAATATTGTAATTTGTAATTGGTATCAGTGCCCAACTCATGCTTGAGTTTTTGAATTTGGAAAGCAAATGAATTTAAAATTTCAAATCTTTTTATTTTAGCCTACACCAGCTTCGGTAGAGAATTGATGACTGTCAGACGACCCACATTGTACGCCTGTGATTGGCCAGTCAGAGCCCTTACTAAGGGCGGAGGTCACGTGAGTTCGATTGAACTTTCTTTTGACCTAATGACCTGTCTGGGTCAGTGACATAATTATGTTTGAATTACATATTTACAGCAGGATTAAAATAATAAAATTTAAGGATATTTTGATCTTATTGAGAGTTTAAGTTAAGATTGAGTTTCAAATTTATAACCAACTCACTGCTTAATTTTAAAAATTTCATTACATAATTAACTTATATCATCACCAATGCATTACATGTAAAATCATTTGCAGCCCAGCTACGTCTCTGTATCCCAAGCGTGTAACACGTTTAAAATCGAAGAACCAGTCAATTCTGCCGACACGATGTTCAAAGTGCTGAACACGATCAGAGACACTTCTTATTTGTATAGAGATACACTGGGTAGTGGTACTCTACTAGATTTGGACGAGGTTATTTCATGTCTCATTTTGTGACACATTTGTGGATGTAGGTAAATAATAAATAAATAAATATATATATATATCAAATTAATCATCAGACAATATAATAAATTGAATAAAAATAAAAGATTAAAATAAAATATTTTACAAAAAAAACCCCTAACCCTAAATATGGTGATGGTGAAAAATGGTGATGGTGGAAAATGGTAAAAAAAATGGTGAAAATATGGTGATGGTGGAAAATGGTAAAAAAATGGTGAAAATATGGTGATGGTGAAAAAATGGTGATGGTGGAAATATGGTGACGGTGAAAAAATGGTGGAAATATGGTGATGGTGAAAAAATGGTGGAAAATGGTGATGGTGAAAAAATGGTGGAAATATGGTGATGGCGAAAAAATGGTGATGGTGGAAATATGGTGACGGTGAAAAAATGGTGGAAATATGGTGATGGTGAAAAAATGGTGGAAAATGGTGATGGCGAAAAAATGGTGGAAAATGGTGATGGTGAAAAAATGGTGGAAATATGGTGATGGTGGAAAATGGTGAAAATATGGGGATGATGAAAAATAACCCTAACCCTTAAAACCCCAAACCCTAATCCTAACTATAACCCTAATCCTAACCCTAACAGTAACCCTAACCCTAACACTTATCCTAACACTAAACCTAACCCTAAACCTAACCCTAACCATAAACCCTAACACTGACCTTAACGCTAACCCTAACCCTAACAGTAACCCATATTGATCGAAAATATGGTGATGGTGAAAAAATGGTGGAAAATGGTGAAAATATGGTGATAGTGGAAAATGGTGATGGTGGAAATATGGTGATGGCGAAAAATGGTGATGGTGAAAAAACCCTAAGGTTAGGGTTAGGGATAGGGTTAGGGTTAGGTTACAAACTTATCAACGTAAAGGTTTCAGTTGGAGGATACATACTCAGTGATGATCAGGAAAAGTTCCAGATGGCGTTTTGGGCGATGATGTCCTCTCCTATTCTCATCTCCAGCGACCTGACGAACATGCCCGCCAGGTCCAAACGGCTCTTGCTCAACAAGGAGGTACTTGGGATCAGCCAAGATCCCCTAGGGTCGATTGCTGCCTATAAATTATCGGTTAATAGAAGTTTTATGTTTTTAAAGTCTTTAGGATTTATTGAATGAGCATCCGTGGTCTAGCGATAGTAATTCTGTTCTCAAATATTATAAAAATTTCTTATCATTTAATCTTATTATCTTAAGTCTCTTAAGTTTTAATATTGCAATAATGTAAGTAAATATGAGTAGCAGAAACAATTTTCGTTATACAATTCCAGGACTTCTGAGCTAATTCTGAGGATGAATTCAAAATTTATGTATCATTATCATCATCATCGTCTTCGTCGTCATCATCGTCATCATCATCATCATCATCATCGATTAGAGACGATTCAATTTTCCCTCCGACAGAAAACTCCAGTCTCAATATGGACGAAACCGATCCTTCCAAGCGGAAGTTTTGCAGTAGCCTTCTTTTCCACCGGTGTAGTCGGCCTGCCGGAGCAGGTGTCCGTCCAGTTGAGCGGCATCGGTGTGACGGGGTCGGCACGGTTCAACGCCACGGAGGTCCTGACCGGCCACGACTATGGGGTGCACAAACCGTGGTACTATTTTAACTGCGAGGTGGAGCCTATGAGCGTCTTGTTGTTCAAGTTTGTGCCGATATGAGAGGAGACGACGACGACGATGATGATGATGATGATTTTTGAGATTAGATTTGTAAACGAGTCGTTTAAAAGGTCCGTTTTGATTCTGGTGAATGAAGAAGTTGTTGAAAAAGGCACAATATTAATTTTTATCGAAATATGAAATATTAGTTATTAATACTTATATTATTATTATTAGTATTAATTGTCAAAGAAACTTCTAATCGTAGGAGTTGTCAACACGGTTCAAAAACTTCGAGATTTATAAACAATGAATAGATAACAAAGAAAATTAATAATTGAAAATATGAAATTTAAAAAAAAAATGCTTTGGAAAATAGTCCTCTTTTCGATGTGAGGTGGAATTTAAAAGTAGGATTCCAGCTTTCCAACCCTCTTCACGTCGACTGTCCAGCAGTGGAAAGCTCCGCCCAGGTTGTAGGCGTCGATCATGTCTACCTGGATTGGTTTCATACCGAGAGAGGCGAGGAGTTTGATGAGGGGATATTCTCCTTTCTGTACTATCACTCTCTCCTCGTCCAAGCTGAGCAGATTCATGTGGATCCACTTGGAGAGAAACATGAGGTCTGAATAAATATATTATTAATTAATCAATAATAATAATAACCTAATATTATAATATATGACAACCATATGATTATATGATAACGATGATAGCATTGGTTTTAGTCACACAGATATTTGAATAAACACAGCATTTAAGCAAGCCCTCACGGAGGCTCCTTGGTTGGATTTGGCTGACCAGAGACCATAAAACCATAGAGGGTCTTAAGTCTTACCCTTGCATACCACGGCCTCTGGTGCGTGAACTACTTTCCAGCCCTTCCTTGTGAAGTACTCCCAGCCTTGCGATTGGTCGTTTATTTTTAGAAAGGGTCTGCTAGGATTGACCAGCAGGAGGCCCGGCTCTGGAGTGAAGAAAAGCTTATTAAAATTATATTTATTGGGAAAATAATGTTGTGGGCCATTATATTTTTTAAGATATGATAAAAATATTTATCGGCATTTAGAGATTATACGATGCCAAATAAATCGAACATAAATAAATATGAATAATATGTTCATAATGAATAATATATTAAGAACGTAGTTATTATTCAACATAAGCGCCACGTTGCTTGTGCTTACTAAGCGGTACCAGGGTGGTATCAGCGTGGGTATTGTAGATGCCCTCGTAGATGAGGGAGTGAACTCTGACCCCTTGTCTGCTCACGTGTCTTCTCAGCCATTCCACGCCACTTCTGTTCGTACTCTACGCTTCAAAATAAAAATAATTTTTAAATAAAATGAAATTCAATAATACAACTTTTTTTTTCTAAATTTCAATTTAATACTCAAAAAATGTTGTTAATTAACAGATAGTGAATATAAATACAAATAATATGTTCATTAAATAAATCATTAATAAATAATAAGCTGACTTGTGATTGGCTTATGGAGTCAATGAATTAGCATAAAATATCATAAATTATCATAAATTAGAATAATCAAGCGGTCACCTTACATTGCCAAGCGTGACGAAGATGTCGCTGCCGCATCTGACGGCATCGGCGGCATCGAAGGCTATTTCTGACTCCGTCAGAATGAATTGGCCGTCGGTGGCCATTTCTTGTCTCTTGACCTTGTCCTCGTACGGAAAGTCCTGCCCATATCATGAATAATGAATTATGATTATTATTATTATCCATCATAATATTAACAATAATGACATAATAATAATAATAATAATAATAATAATAATAATAATAATAATAATAATAATAATAATAATCCTAAATAACAACAATAACAATAAAGTTGAGTAAACAACAACAACTCTGGCGAGTAGCTCGAACTTTGATCGATGCAACAGGTACAGCAACAACACTAACAACACTTAACAACAACAACAACAACAACAACAACAAACAGCCGAATAAATCAGCAACAACAAAAAAACAATATTTTTTAAAATATTTTTTAAAAAATATTCTTTGCACCAAAGAATGAAAGATATTTTTTTCCGCCAACCTTGACAAACATCTCTTCTCTGATGGTGGGCTTTGGGGCGCAAGTCCACTTGGCCCCCTGGTGGAAATATTCGGTCAGGAGTTTCTTGTAGGCAATCAGTTCGAAATACCTGGAACGCCAGGCCATGGCCGACTCTATGAACTCATCCCCTATCACCATCAGTCCATCCCTCGGACATGTACATCTACTTCCTTGATGTTTAAGGATAAACATTTTCATTATGGTGGTAATAATATTAATATTAATAATAGTAATAATAATAATAATAATAATGTAGTTTTTAATGTTAATTAGTTTAATTAAATTAGATTATGGAATAAACTTAATTTTTAATGGTATATTGCCAAATAATACTACAAATAAGCAAGTTAAAATAAAAAATTGATTTTTTTTTTAAATCTCCTCGAAACAAAAAATCAATTCTCTCTCTTTTGAACCTCCTTCGCTGAAGAACGGAAGTTTGAAAGTGCCCAACTCGTCCCAACGGATCACTTCCGGCCTTTTTACGGTCACGCCCTCGAGCTGGAGAACCCTGCAGAACTCTTCCACCTGCCTTCCAGCTCTCTCAATTTCCTCTCCTTCTATCGATCTCCCGGCATTTGCTTCAACCCATGGCCACGCTTCTGGAACTATTTTACTCTGCAATGACGGAATTTTCCGTTTTTTAGTGGTTTCGAGTTGTTTTTAGCGTAATAATAAAGGTTATTAGTGGCTTTTTTTTGGAATGCAGCAGTAAATCATAATAAAATAACCATCTCAAGGCCCGACGAACTCTGGGTCATAAGACCAAAGCGCTTTAATATGGTGAAAGTATGAAAACAAATTAGTATATTCAAGATAGTTAATATTAATAAATAACCGATGACTATTCATGTGGTTGAAACAATTTACCGTTTGTATTAAAGTATGCCATAAATAAACATACCTTTATGCAGGGTTCTAGACTGGGTATTCTCATTCCGTCTATCCGTCCTACGATGACTTCTTCCAGATGATTCCATTCGTTCCAGGACCAGACTGGTTTTTCCTGGCCCTCATTTTCCAGGTCTTGGTTCTGCCTGGTTAGGGTGGAACAATTTCTTTTGAAAGACTTTGTCGAAAAAGCACGATACGCTCCTCGCGAACATAAAGCCGAAATGCTCCTCATGTTCGTATAAGCCGAGATTTTCAAAGTCCACGAAGTCGCTGAATAGTTTCTTTTTTTTTAATAGACTGTCCCAACTTTGAAAGAAACTTCTTGATGCTGAGTTAAGGCTATGACAATTATTTATATTTATACTGCCTGCAGGCATACAAAGGCTCGACCTTTGTGAGCTGAAGTAGACAGAATTTGGATCACTGTTATTGCGTTATTTGTTATCTTTTCTTTTTCGATTTCTCCAATATCTTCAACATTACTACCACTCGACTGACATTTTCAAGCGCATTTAACTATTCATATTTCATACATTTAAGTCAAGTGAGCGCAACTCATTTTGGATTGTAACTCTTGACAGGCTTAAATGCAGATAGGAATCTTTCTGACAACATTTTTGTAGTAAAAAAATGGCCATGAATATTTTCTTTAGAAATAGTTTTTCTTTAGAAAGAAGGTCCAAATACGAAGGATCTTCAGTTACCTTTCGTATTTCGAGTTGAACGATCCTCGATTTTTAAATTAATTGTCACCCCCGATAAAAATTTGTTTTAGATGAAACAAAATAACAGAATAAGCAGACGATATTACGGCCGTGGACAGAGTGTATTGTGAAAGACTTCTGGAGCGAGATCGGTCAAAGAAGTGGTGGAAGAGATAGTAGTAGCAGTAGAAGAATAAGACGAAGAACGGGATCTCCAATTCTAATTTTGAATGTCCAATGTCGAACTTTGACACCGCGATTTGTTCCGGCTTTTTTTGTTACACTTTTCCATGGATTCTTCAAATGTAGAGTTGTGAAGTCTTATTTTTGGGTCGGTCTGGGTCACTCGCTGCAATCAGTGAGGGAACCTAAGTTTTATGAGATCAATATGACCAATAGGAGTTATTATACTATTTAGTTTCAAATTCTGATTTTTCAATCTTATAAGAAAGATATAATGAAAGTTAAAGTTTCCAAGTTAAGGATTCCCTGAGTGTTTCTAACTTAAAAAAATGAAAGGAAATTTAGGCTTGTGCACCTAGAAGCTTTACGAGACCTCACAAAACTGGATTAAAAAAAAAAGTCTTTTAAATCGTGTGCTGCAACTACCATAAAATTAAGAATGTTAAACTTCAACAACATTCAACGCCCAAGTAGCTGCCTCACTTCCTGTGGCAGGGGATGCGAAATTTTGACAACTGGGAGAAAAATTTGGCTAGGGTCACCAATTTTCTAGAAATTACATTTCCTAAAAATGTTTCTGGTGATTTATTAAACGATAAACTTTTTAGATGGATTTATTGGATACTTTCACAAAAATGTTGTCAAATAGATTGCTGTTTAAGCATGATATCTGCAAATTGCAATACGCCTTTCAGAACCTCATTCAAACCTTCAAAGCCTCTAACTGAAGTTTAAGGGCGATTTAGCTGTGAATGTTCATTTGAGAATATTTTTTAACCATTTAAGAATTTCGAAAACACGCTCAGCCATGTTGTAAGGATAGGGCAAGAAATAGTTCCTCGACTTAGTCGTACATGCGCTGGTAGTGCAAGACGTCAAATTCGGTCTGTAAACATAACTGGTGAAGAGATTTTTAAAATGCATTTCTCACAAAATATTCGTTTGAGGTCTGAGATAACGAGACGACTAACAATAAAAATGTCCATAAAGAGCTAATTTACTGGTTAGCTGGAAGCTAGAAAGCTTTTTAACTGCCGAATCCATGTTAAAAATAAGACTCCAGCTTTCCAATTCTTTTGACGTCGACAGTCCAGCAGTGGAAAGCTCCACCGAGACCGAAAGCATCGATCATGTCCACCTCGATGGGTTTCATTCCGAGAGAAATGAGGAGCCTTTTCAGCGGCTCTTCGCCCTTTTGCAAGATGATCCTCTCGTCGTCCAGACTCAACATGTTCATGTGGATCCATTTGGAAACAAAGAGATCGTCTGGTTAAAAAAATGTTCAGGAAATTTTAGCGGCTTAAGACAAACAACATGGCAGTAAAGTATAAATGACGATTCGTTGACCAAATGACTATTATAGAATTATCACCGCATCATCAAATTATTATGTTACATACGTTAAAATATTATTATTATTATTATTATTATTATTAATTATTATTATTACCTTGACAAACGACCGGATGCGGCACAGGCACGACTTTCCATCCTCTTTTGCTGAAGAATTCCCAACCGCAAGGTTCATCGTTGACCTTTAGGAACGGTTCTTCCGGATTGACCAATACAACCCCGGGCTCTTGGAAAAAAATGTCGTACGAGAATTAAAATTTATTTATTTACTGGAAATTCTTCGTTAATTTCCTTCTATCAAAGCGCTGAACAAAGCAAAACCCTAGCCAGACAACCCTTTATGCGCCATGTTTACATTTCCCCGTCGACTCGTCTGCGTTTCGAACGAATACAAATTTACATCAGTAACATTTCCAATAATTAAAATTATTTATAATCAAATGCAAAATTTCAAAAATATAATAAATATGATAAATTTTATTTTGCCTTTTTGCGCAAAACAGAATTTCGAATAAATTCGACTTACTGAGAGGTAGGAATGTGGCGTCCGAGTGGCAATTTAAGAGTCCTTCGAAGATGACGCTGTGGACGTTTATGTCATATTGCTGGACGTGTCTTCTCAGCCATTCCACGCCACTTCTGTTCGTGTTCTGTGAAAGAGTTGGAAAATTTGGAAATTTTATGCAAATGTTTTTCTTAAAATAGTCCCAATATTAAGCTGTAGATAAATAGAACCTCTTTTATTATTAATTTACTAATTTAAAAGTATAAAAAGACAATATTATTAATATTAATCCTTTATCACAGTAATCTTTTTTCATTCGCCAGATGGCAGACAACAAATTTTAAAATGAGATTCACTGAAGAAATTTAAGTTGCAAATGTCCAGAAAAAATAATAATAATCTCGAAGAAAAAAATATATTCCTTGTGCTAACGTGACTGAGAGTAATGAAAATGTCCTTTCCAAATCTGAGGGCATCTGCTGCGTCAAAAGCGATTTCACTTTCGTTGAGAACGTATTGACCGTCAAGGGACATTTCAGTCCTTTTCTTCATATCGTCGAAAGGGAAATCCTAGGAATAATTGTTATTAATTAAATAGGAATTATTTCAAAATAGTAAAAACTGTAAAAAAAAATTAACCTATTTAATGAAATAGTCCAGAAAGACTGCCTTAAAGTGTTCAATTGATTTAATCGTAATAAAACTTATTTCTTGGCCAATTCTAGATACTTTCACTAATTTATCATTTTAGCGATTTATCAAGTCGAGACTTAAGTTGCATTTACTCGAAGTAGTGCTATATTCAAGTGCTAGAAAATAAACACTTAGAAACTTAATAGTTACATTTCGCCAACCTTAACAAACATCTCGTCTCTGATGGTGGGCTTTGGAGCGGAAGTCCACTTGGCCCCCTGGTGGAAATATTCGGTCAGGAGTTTCTTGTAGGCGAACATTTCAAAATACCTGGAACGCCAGGCCATGGCCGACTCTATGAACTCATCCCCTATCACCATCAGTCCATCTCTCGGACAAATACTTGCTTGACCTTGCAGGGGAATTAGACCAATGGCTCAATATCCTTATTATCATTTTTTTTAGATCACAGATGGTTCTATGCTTAGATTTTTCAAAAAATATTACTTAAGATTAGTTTTCAACCTCCTTCGCTGAAGAACGGAAGTTTGAAAGTGCCCAACTCGTCCCAACGGATCACTTCCGGCCTTTTTACGGTCACACCCTCGAGCTGGAGAATCCTGCAGAACTCTTCCACCTGCTGCGAAACCCTTTTTAGCTTTTCCGGGTCGTGGCTCTTGCCAGCGTTGTCTTCGATCCATCTCCATGTATCCGGAGGTGCTTTGCTCTAGAATGAAGGTTTCACATTGCAGGGCTATCTTGTCCTTTTTCGGACGTTATGCAATGGAACCGAATTCATTAAAATAGAATATGGGACTTTTTCGCCGTACAATTTCTTTGAATGAAATTATATCTTTGTTTAACTTTTGCCATCGATTTAAGTTTCGTAGTTGAGTAAATAAATTTGCGGTATTGTTAGTTAATGCGATACTAAACAGCATCAATAGTCATTAGTCGCCTTTAGTAACAACACTAAACGATAACATTGACGTTTACGAATAATGAATCCAAACCTTGATGCAAGGCTCCAGCCGAGGAACGCGTATTCCATCCACCTTTCCAAGGATGACTTCTTTCAGCGGATCCCATTCGTTCCAAGACCAGACCGGCTTCTCCAGTATTTCCAGCTTAAGGGCCTCATCAGGCCGAGTCGAGCTCAGGTTTCGAACTCCTGCCAGCTTGGCCAGAGGACGCAACCATTTCAAATTCCTCAACGCAATCATCCTTTCGCCGACCCGGCTACATCGTCGTCGGGTTACGGATAAAAGTTTATAACGTAGCGCGTTCGAATGACCCTCGATTCGATGGATCATTGAAATAAGTCAAGCTCCACTTCTCGTGCACTCGAAACTATGGCGCGACAAAGTCGTCGATAGACCATAGACGCGACTGCAAAAGTTCACAAAATCTGAACTCTGAATATCCAATATATATAATATACAGGGCCATTTCAGATAATAACGAATCCACAAATATTTTAAACATAAAAGAACTATCTGCTCGTGACTAAAATGAAATGGAATACAAGAAAACAGAGAAAATTAAGAATTATTTCAAATTAAAGTTCAAATTATTTTATTAACAACAAAAAATCGACGAATCGCAGAGGATTGGCCAATCATCTTCCTTTAGTCAAGAGCCTCTTCTTGACTGCGTTGGCTTTGATTTCGTCGATCGAGAAGTTGGAATTTTCTCTCAAACTCTTGAAACGAGATCCCGTGAGGATCTGAGAGGTCAATGTTTACGTTTTATAGTTTAATATTATATTATAATATTATATTAATTAATTAATATAGTTAGTTACATGTTTACATTTCAGTAACTAATTGGTTATCATTAATAGGTTCAGGCAATCAGTCAAACTCATTATAGTCTGGACCTCAGGAATTCAGAGATCTCAGGGTAATATTACGAGGTAATATTGCACGGCACGGCATTACTTCACGTACTCGTACTTCGTACAGTGCTTTGGATTGTACTGTGATGTTACAGTACCTTATAGTACAAAATGAATTACATATCAACACTCGAAGGCCGTTATTTCAAGGCCTTAATTGGCAAACATGGTCGAGTGCCCAATGGAGATGCACAAACCTCTTCATAGTCCTCAAGATTTACTTCTCTCTCGACTTCTTCTTTGATCATCATCTTCTTCTTCCTCTTCCCCCTCAGACCCCCGCCCGTGCCATCGTCGTCTGCTGCCGTCGACTTCTTGACAGACGTCGCGTCCATCGTCAGCAGGAGAATGTCCATCTGCGGGAGTGCAGAAAAGGGGAAAGGTTACAAATTCAAAAGATATCTTTATCTTCTTTTTGTTGTTGTTTTCATTTTTAATGGAGATTTTAAAATGTAGTTTACAATTAACAACATTGATAACTAACAACAAATGACTTGGGGATGATAATGATAATAATAATAACAAAAATAATAATAATTGGTCTCATCATACTTTTTCAGCTTCTGTCAATTTCTTTTCCTCTTCCCTTCTTGATCGATCTTTCTTGCCTTTTGATTTTCCATCTTTTTACCAAGAAGGCAATTAATTGAATGTAATAATAATAATAATAAATTAATTCAGACATTAAACGCATCTCATTCGGATGTTAAAATTACAATAAAAATGATTAAAACATTTTTGTTTAATTTCAACTGCAAAAACATCAACAACTGACCAATACGACCGTCGTCATCTGACTGTTCACTCACGGGCTTTGAAAAAGAAAATTACAAAACGTAATTACTCGATAACAAATATTTAACTAATATATAAAATAATTAAAATAACACAATTAGATAATTAAAATACTTAAGTATATAAAACATATTTAAAAATAATAATTTCCAATAATATTTGAAAAGTCACGGAACGTTTTTAAACGACACTATTTTAAGCACGACATCGTCTCTCTCTCTCTCGATGACGACGATGACGATAATGATAACATCATACCTCATCCGGACCGCTGACTGTGAACGTGAACTCTTTGTGTATTTTGTCCTCCGCGACCTCTTCCTCCTCCTCTTCATTTTCTTTCTGCAAGTTTCTCTCCATCTGCCTCTTGAAGTCTTCCAGGGCCTGCTCGGTCATCGCCGGGGACACCTTTTTCCGTCGCTTCTGCTCGTCTGGCGTTGATAATTTATCATGGAGAAAATTATGAGGTTAAATTGGTGTAATAAATAATTAATAATTTAATAATAAATAAATAAATAATAAATTATTTAATAAATAATTAGTTGCAGTCTTATTAGGTTATAATTTTAATAATTATAATTATAATAAATAATTTAATAAATAATTAGTTGCAGTCTTATTAGGTTATAATTATAATAATTATAATTAATAATAATTATTAACTGTTGTTTCTTAGTAATAACTTTGTGCAGTAGTCAGCATGGACATGGAATTATGTGCGTAGAACAAAGATATGCATCTCTTTAAATGTTTATTTATCAAATGATTTTTGTAGGTTTTTTGCTTATAGTTTTAAATCACCAATATAGTTTATTTAAGTTCATTGTAATGAATATATTATGTTAATGATGTATGAGTCACTCTGTACTGACTCACCTCTTTTTATGGCTTTTAAAGAACTAGTACTGTCAAAGGTCTTGATTATCTGAGATTCACAATTAAAAAAAAAAATCTTTGGTTTTTAAAATTTATTTTTAAAAAATGTTGAACACAAAAAATGCCTCGTTGGAGGACTTTGTCACCTGTTTAGATTCTCCTGTTGATACTTTGTCATCTTTAGATTTCAGACTGGTTTCTGAAACTTTTATGTTCAATTTTAACATTGAATTAAATCGATTTTCATTGAATAAAGAAATAAATACTCGTAAATAATCAAAAGATATGTATTTTATAAAAATCATATTCAAGCCACTTCTCTTAAACTTTGAGAGGTCCAATGTATCAATGCAGCAAATTATAATTTATTATGAGATTTTGAAATAATTGCAAAAGATATTTTTAAGAAACATAATTTTGAATTTGATTCACACAAAGTGGAAAAAATTCAAACATTTAAGAGGCAGACATTAAACATCTAAAAAATTATCTGTTTCATTTGGTGGCATTTTAAAAAATATTTAAAAACTTTTTAAAACAAATAAATAAATAAATTTATAAACCTTCGCATGTTGTTCCAATTTTTTTGGCTTCCGCTCCAACTGTTTGCAAGTCGTCTGCATCTGTTGCCATTGGTTCCCTGTTGGTTGCGTTCGTTGCGTTCACGTCCTCTGCTGTCGTCTGCTTTGCTGTTTTAGAGACAGCCACGAGAAATTGATTCAAATTCAAAATATTTAGTTTAGCATCATACACATATGTATAGTATTATGTAGTTAGATCTTTCATTAGACAGATAATGAGTCAAACATAAGATTAAAATATCAAGGTTTAATAGATTTATTGTTGATTAATGATATTTTGAGATTGTAAAATTCTATAAAAATAAACAGAAATAATATTAAAAAAACAATAATAATAATAACAACAATAATGATGATGAACAGAATTAGAAACACAACCAACCATGGATGTTGTCATTTTCTAGAACATCCTTTCTTTTTGGTTTCTTAGAATTTTTAGTCTGCTTGCTCTTCTCCACTTTTAAATCTTTACTTGACAGTCCATACTTCCTGTCATGTTAGGTTATGAAAAAGAATATTCTTTAGAATTTGTCACAGTTGAATTAAAAATCTAGCCACAAGACAAAACAGTCATATAATAATTAACTTTCTGACTCTAAGAAATAAGGTTATTTAATGTCAGATGTTATTTGTTATTTGTTAAAAGTAAATGCTTATCGGAATATTTATGGAATGGAATAACATTCAATGCTAAAATTGGGAACATGAACAATATCTGGAGAAGTTGACATTTGTGATGCATTTCACCTCTTCAAATCAACAAAACCTTTAATGTCCATCTTCCTTCCTTTTTCATCAACAAGCTTTTTTCTGTTAACATCTTTATCCTTTAAAAAGTTGAGAAATCTCTTATCGTTTTTTAAAATTTGTTGCAATTGCTTTTCTCGGTCCGTAAATTGCATTTCTCCACTTGCAAAAAGCTCTGTTTTTAAATTAGTAAACACACAAGGCGCACAAGACTGAAAATCCCCGTTTATTAAACGATATTCAAGAGTAAACATTGATATTACATTTGATAAAAATATAATATAACATTAAAAATAGTACTTTGCAAATAAAAATCAATTATTAAATTAGTCTCATTTACGTAAAACTTTACTTTTTGGGCATCCATGTATTTAGTTTAAAGTGTCTAAAGTCTTTGTTTATAAATTAGCTTTCAAAATCTAGGAATTTTCGTAGTCAAGTACAAAAATCATTGATGCCGAGGGAGAGACCTCAACCTGCGAAAGGAGGTGATATTGGAGTGAAATAAGAATTTACTATGCGAGCAACGGCTGATCACTTGAATTTCTGCACGTATCGACAAAATGGTGCTTATGTTCGTTTAAAAATATAAATAATGCTGTTTCCTATTTAAAGATTCCCTTTCAAATGGGGAGAATAGGAGTTCGTCTAATGGACCTGGTTCTGTGCCTCCAAGAAGTTCTTCTACTGGGCAGCCAAATTTCCCCCCTAGCTCCCAGCAGGTTAGACATTCAGCACAATTTTCTCATCAACTGTTAATATATCTTTGTAAAAAATTATTGTAATAACTTTACGATTTATAGTGAATGTCTGATTAAATATTTATTTATCTATAAATTAATTAATTACCCACTTAAACCAACTCCAGTCACACTCGAACGAGGCAGATCTGGTTGAACTCTTCAGCCCGGTGAGTGAGCCTTCGAACGTGGCCCCGGGGATGTTCGAGGAGCCTCACGTCCCGAGTCGGATGATGAACCAGCAGCAACCTCCGCCTCCAGACATGCCGATGTCGCCGTTTCCGATGGGAAACCCAGGTCCCATGATGATGGGGCCGAACACGCCTGGAAACAGACCTCCTCCGCAGATGCCTCCGAACAACATGTTCCCCGGGGGCAACCCCATGCCGAAGCCGATGGGTCCGGGAATGATGCACGGCATGGGCGGCCCGGGCGGAATGCCCCCTAACCTTCCACCTCATCCTAACATGATGCACCCCATGATGCCCATGGGAGGACCGCCCGGCAGGGTGTACCCGTCCAACCAGGCCATGGTCTTCAATTCGGCCAACCCGAACGCTCCGCCTATCTATCCCTGCGGTATCTGCCACAAGGAGATACACGACAATGACCAGGCCATTCTCTGCGAGAGCGGCTGCAACTTCTGGTTCCATCGGACGTGCGCCGGACTGAGCGAGCTTGCCTACATACTCCTGACGAAGGAGATTTATGCGGAGTGGGTCTGCGACAAATGCCTGTCCACTCGCAACATTCCTCTCATCAAGATGAAGTCTTGAACGTTCTGCTCTCTTTGTGCACAATAATCGATCGGTTTTCTTTTCTTATCTTTGTTTTGAATTTTGTTTATTACTTTTTTCATACTAAAATTTGGGAAACTTGTTTGTTTGGTAGTATGTGTTAGTCTTGCATTAAATGTTTGTTTCTGTCTGCTCGAATGTTTAGAAAGCTATGGAAGACCACCATTGGAATTGATTTTATATAATGTGTTGTTGAACTTTTCATATCAGTTATCGATCTCTTACTATTGTTGATCATGGATCAAACGTGCGATTCAGTTCCTTGGTCTGCTGGTATCGGAAAAATCGTACTTTGCATTTTGATGATGATGATGCATTTTGTGAACGTAGGAGCCGATTGATGCTTGCATTAGAATGTTTTTCGATTGCTTATCAGTCAACTTGCTTGAAAAGTCTTATTATTTGTTTGATGAAAAGAGGACCACTTTTAAAAAGTTATGCTTTATTTTTTATTTATATAAATTAGCAATTTATGTTATTTGTTTAATAAACATTTCTGGTAAGCATTAGTAATGAAATGCTTAAATTCGAGACTGGGTGCTGTGTTAAAACGGGTTGGTGGAGCCTGGCGGTGACAAGTGAAAGTTGTGGAAATATTTGCAATAAGTTAAGAATTCTCAAACTAAGGCTTAATAATTGTTGAACTGATTTTAGTAAATTTTTGGAGTGTCGTGCGAGAGTCTTAAACTATGTCGCATCGTCCGCAAATCTTACTGGCAACCGCTTTCAATTTAAAATATTCTATAATTTTTTAAAATAAATAAACTTATATAATTTAAACAAAAATTAATAGAAACAAAACACTCGAGGCATCTAAAGCGCTTTAAAAATCTCTCCAGCAGCCTTTAAATGTAGGTTATGTAAACCTATTTATAACAATCCACGTAAAACCGTAGGGAAAAGAGGAGGTATCCGGGAAGGTGTTTCGGTTGGCAGGCGGATCATCGACCGAGAAAAGTTAATTTAGTTTTGAACTCTTTTAACAGATTTTAACATGAAATTAATTCTAGAGTTTGTATTAATTAACTCGGTCGAGGACTGAAGCGAAACGTTGCACCTGATTTGTTTTAATCGTTTGAGCCAATGAGTACTGGAATTTGAGCTGGTCAATGGCTAATTCATACGTAACGAATGATTCTGCTAGCAACGGCTTTAGCACTCCAGATGAGAGCCAGTACAAACATCAGCAAATTGAAGGAAGTGGGAGCCTGCTTCATGCCGACGTGAAGAATTTTGTAGCAATCAGTGGCGGCCACCAAGAGCCAGACTCATTTCTTGGTGAGTACCAGGCTCCTCTGCTTTATAACGGAGGTCAGAAGTTCACTGGTCCCATAGATTTCGACTTGTCGAACGAAGACAGAAGATATTGTCTGCAAAGGGAAAGTTATGGCAACTTTGCATCTCTACAGCCGCTGCCTTCCATAGCCACGATCTCAGATTCCCACCATGGAATATTGAGTTCGCTCTCGGCAGGAGGTTTCAATCCCCAGGACCCCTCGACTCCGCCTCTGGCCAGTTATGCACCGAACTACTATGAGGAGGGTGACCAGAACTTCTACTTGATGTCCGGCAGCCTCGGAGGAAGTCTCGGAGTCAACGGCATGTTTCAGCCTCAGGCCGACCAGCACCATCATCACCCCCATCATCATCACCACCACCACCAACTGCTCCAGTCGCAGCAGGAGACCGCGGGTGGTGTCTATGCAGGCACGAACGGGGGCTACGTGCCCTCGACGAGCGGCCTTCTCCTGCCTCCGCTCGAGTACCTGTCGAAAAAGGCGGAGCCGGACTCGTTCTCTTCGATCCAGCCTTCCTTCCCCTCCGCGTACGACGGCGTCGGTGCTCACCGCGTCGTCAGGAGCCAGCTCCACGTCGTCCAGGACGGCGTCGAGAGCCGCTACGCCTCGCCCTCCTCCTCCTCCGCTCACTGCAACTCGTCTTCGAGCGACAGCGACCCGAACGACTGCGGCGAGAAGCTGAACACGAGGGAGGTCGCCCTGCAGATCGGAAGCGAGCTCAAGAGGTACAGCATCCCGCAGTCCGTCTTCGCCCAGCAGGTTCTCTGCCGGAGCCAGGGTACGCTCAGCGACCTCCTCAGGAATCCGAAGCCGTGGAGCAAGCTCAAGTCGGGCCGCGAGACGTTCCGGAGGATGTGGAAGTGGCTCCAGGAGCCGGAGTACCAGAGGCTGGCCACGCTCCGCATGATCGGAAAGATGTCGTGTGAGTTTGCGAGCGCATGATTTTTTTTTATTAAAAGATTGTCTATGGGTAGTCGAGTAGTTATGAAGAATGGGCTTAAAAGTATTGATGGAAACTTAATCTCTATTATCGTTGGGGTTTTTCTATTTAATCGGTTAATCGATTTTTAATCGTAAACTTGTACAAGTTGTCTTTGGACTGAGATGCGAGCAACACGAGAGATTTATTGGGGCAACATGCAGTGAATCTACCATTGATTTTCCCATTAACTTTTGTCCGGCATGTCAAATGACGTGAATATAAAACAAAAAATCACTAGAAAAAATATAAGATGTTTTTGAATTGAGACATTGAAGAAATTTCTTTAAGTATTAACAAGTAATTGAACAAGTAATTAATACAACGATACTATAAACTATAAGCAGGCGTGGCGCTTATTATTATTATTATTATTATTATTATTTATTAATTATTAAGTTAAGTTCATTCTGAGATTGGCTTGCCAAACAAACAACCTGTTTACAACGAATGGTAACCATGACGACGACGACGTCGTCGTCGACCGACTTGACGACGGCTGTGATCGGAAAAAAGGAAATAGTTCATGTCCCATTGTTGTTCATTGGTTTGCAACAAAACAACGCAGGAACCCTACTCGGGGGTGATTTATGGGTGACTACTCCTTACTCTCCCTCTCTCTCTTCCTCTCTCTCTTTCCTCCCATGACTACCTTATCTCCTTTTGGCTCCCAACTAGCTATTAAAAGTCATCCTCCGACACGATGTCTTTGCCTCGTCAATCTTCTCCCATCGCTGTCGTCAGGATCAGGGCGACTACCGTCGTCGCTGACGTCACTACTACCACCGCCGCCTCAGCCGCCCTTCGCTGCGACTACAGTCGCCATTGCAGTCGCCTCCTGCCAAGCCGAGGCTCCACCCTAACCCTGGCCATTCATAACGTTGACAAGCAGCGATTCAGCTCGTACGCTGGTGAATGCAAAAAAATGCCAGACACGATGATTTCACATCTGTTGTTGATGAGCATAGTCATCATCATCGTCATCATCATCGTCGTCATCGTCGTCATCATCTTCGCTACCAATCATCATCATAATCATCGTCATACTCATCGCCGTAGTTATAGTCTTCTTCACTTCCACCATCTTCGTCATCATAATCATCATCATCATCTTCGTCATCATCATCATCATCATCATCGTCATCTTCGTCATCATCGCGCGCCGTCTGAATTTCTAGAAATTCTTTTGTTGTCATTGTCCTTAAAAGCTTCATCTCCTTCCGTCGTCTGACGCCATCTGTCGTGGAAAGGTGACCGGCGGTCCAAGCCCCTGGTTCGACCTTTGGGTGGTGACAGGTGTCCCCTTCCGGTACACTGCGGTCTACCGGCGTACGCCCGGTGTACGATTGAGGCCTCTGGAGTGCACTGAGTACGAGCATTCGTGCTCATCTTGGCAATGATTTGCCAACGATTTCACTAATTTGCATTGTGTGACTTTAAGGCGAGATAATTAGACCCGGCGTGAGATGGCGCGATTCTTGGTACTGTTTTGTGATGATTTCGTGGTCTTTTTTCTGTTTAACGCCTTTATTCTTCGATTTCCTTCAGAGTTTTTTTTGTATTTTAAATTGTTTTTTGTGCTTTTTTTTCTGTAATTAAATTTAAATTAACTATTTATCAAATTAAAATTTGATATTATATTACTGGACTTATACTCTAAACCTTATTCTACTTTAATGTCAATATTACCGGCAAATTCATCCCAGATTGTTTGTGTCATTAATATGTTTACGTAATTGTTTATGTCCCTATAAGTTAAACCTCGCACAAATAACTATAGGAGCGAAATTCCAATAGGAGGAGTTGATTAACGTTCGAATTTCGCGAGGTGGCATGACAGGCACCCCCTGTTAAGACCCTACGGGTGCCAAAGGATAGTGTTTATTGCCAGCCGGCATAGGAGTAGGGATGTACCTTAAAAAATAATTTCGTTTTTGACGACGATTGCATCGTACTCTGTAAAAATTTTAGAAACCCACCGGGGATCATTGTTATCATTAGGACGGTATTGTTATGGCCGATTTTAATTTATAATAACATTAATTATGGTATTTCATAATAACATAATAATAATTTTAAAATATCATTTCATAATACCGATAATAACCACGGTGATTATTAGTTTCATTTGGTTTCTCTTAGTCATCATCGTCGTCACCATCATCATCGTCATCGTCGTCATCATCATCATCATCATCATCGTCGTCGTCGTCATCATCATCATCATCATAACCGTATGGAAAGGAAATGGACACGTAAAGGTGAAGGACAATGGAGATTAAGTCCTTCTGTCGGTTTGTTTGAAAAGCTAGAAGCCAATTGTTGACGCCATTGTCGCTTGTCTCTCGGGTTCCTGATGGAGAGAATGAGAAATGGAGGAAAAGAAGAACAAAAAAAAGAAAGAAGAAAGGAAGGAAGACAGACCATTGTTCTGTCGGTCCATAATGAACTTGCCAATGGACCTAGTGGATATTAGCGTTATCAATTTTCAATTGACGACGCCCATTATTGTTATTATGATAATAATAATAACAATTATTAATAACAATTAATAATAACATTATTGTTATTATGATAATAATAATAACAATAGTAATAATAATAATAATAATAATAATAATGATAATAATAATAATAATGCAATGATGTTGTTATCGTTATGACTGTTACTGTTATTGTTATTATTTGCTTTAAGAATATGCAGTTTGATGTTTGCACGGAGTGTGGGCACGCTTGGGTTTTGCTCCGTGCGTGTTTCTACGAACAAGTTGTTGTTGCTGTTATTGTTGTTGTTGTTGTTGATGTTGTTGTTGTTGTTGTTGTTGTTGTTGTTGTTGACAAATCGTCATTCCATCTGAGAAGACATTTTCCTCGACTCCAGGTCTAATGAAACAAACTCCATCTTTGAAAGCCATCTTTTATGGTCCTTTTATAATTGCTAACAAAGGATTCCTATTTAAACGAATGACCAATCGTAAATTACAAACTCAAGCACTTTATTACTGTCGCACACATACACACACAAGCACACAAACAAACAAACAAACACACATGCGAGCACACAAACTGTTTGTACTGTTTGTTCTCACACGCACGCACGGACCCACGGATACAGTATTATTTCTTGTTACCTAAACTATTGATTACCTGATAAGCTGTTCGATCAGATTTGGTCAGATTTCTTAGTTTATAAACTTTGGCGGGCATTTTTTTCTACCTGGCCAGAAACTGAAAAAGAATTTTTTTTTGGTTTTAAAACATGTTTTTAATTCAGATTTAAAAAAAAAAAACTAATTTAAAGAGGATTTAAAATCTTTAGTTTTTAAGAATTTAATCTCCTAAGGGAACTAATAAAGATAACCTATTAGAGATACTCAGCCAAACGAACAGGACAGCTATGCAAGCAGTTTTCTGTCCTAGAAGTTGCTAACCCTAACCCTAACCTTAACCTTAATCTTAACCCTAAGGTCATAGGGTCTCCCATTGGTTCTGCTCTGAGCAGGGAAGAAGGGAAGACAAGAATGCAGAAGGTGGGTCACACCCACATGTAAAAAAAATGATGAAATGGATTTCAGGTAGGGTTAGGGATGAATGAATATCTTTGTCTTGACAGTGATGTTTTATAGACAGGTATTTATTGAGTTGTTAATACCATCTCGTCACTATCATCATTACTTTCCTTCTGCCGGCCGTCAGTGTAATGAATTTGTTTTTATAAAGAATAAAAAAAAGATTTATTCAAATATTTATTTTCACTAGATAAACAAATGTATCGAGCGGATAAATAAATAAAACAAACACGCAAATATTTTGGCTCCATAATAGTGCCCCAGCGGCCCTTCGTTTACTTTACTTGGGTTTCGGAGAGCATCTTCTGGAGTTGGAAAATATTTCCAGCTTAGGAGGACATTAGAAGATCATAGAAATCAACAATGATAAAATAGAATTTGACTTTTCTAATCCCTCCATCTTTCATTGCAGGCTTAGAAGCCACGTCATGACATGACTAGAATTCCTTTTTTTTTTCCTATCCCTTAATCATCATCATCGTCGTCAGCGTCATCTTCATCATGACTTAATCTTTTCTTAACAATTTTTTTTGTTTCTTACAAGAATTTTATAATCTCATTTGCATACAAAGTAGTGGCCAAGCTCTGTGTGTACATCTGTAAGTACGTTCTTTTGATGTTTATGTTTATGTATATTTTGGGGTTTCCCCATATTCGTTTAAGCGATAGGTCAAAGGTTATTGAAAGTTGATTAATATACTCTTTGATAATGACAAATGGCCCCAACTAACAAATGAATGAATGGACGTAAACTTAATGAATAATTAATGACTGCGCTAACAAATTAGCTGACGAATTAATATTTAAATTAGTACCAATGGGCTTATAATTGGTCGGCCAGTTCGTGGATATTAATTATTCATGGATTCACGGAACATTAATTATTCATAGAATATTTTTAGTACAGCGAACATTCGAATCGATTGTATTTATGTTTTTTTTCTTTTGTAATCCATTTTTTTTTAAAAGCGAACTCCAACAAATAAATTAAAAAGTCCAAAAATAAAAACTGAATCAAGACCACTTCATCAGCGTATGGAGTTTATTGATCCGAGTAACTCCTACGGTCGCTGGGGGCAACGTCCTAATTAATAGAATTCCCCTCCCCTATAATCGTACGGGTCAAAGGCCAAGGGTCGCTCTTCTGAGGTGATACGGGGGTAAGCCTGCCTTCCTTCCTTCACCCTGCCTCGGCCAATGATCTCTCGAGCCCTATGTGACTTTCCAGCCAGTCCGACCAGGGGAAAGCAATTAATAAAAACACGTGGCCGTGCGGATATAATTGAGGATATCACCACCCGTCGTGTGCCTAAGCAGATCCCGTGGAGTTCGCGGCCAAGAAGCCAGTCTCATATCCCCCCTGTCGTACCCCCCTGTGGCGCGATGGGGCTTTCTCCGCGGGAGCCTTGCCTCCTCTCGATCTGGTCGGTCGGTCGGTCGGACGAATTAGAAACATTCTCGCGCAGCTTACTTCTTGCAGCTGCTGCAACACAACAAAAGGTTATGTTATGTCGTGATGTTCTTTGTGTGTGTGTGTGTGTGTGTGTTTGTGTGTCGTTCCTCGTCAGTGAGCTTGGATGCTTTGTGGTCCTTCCTTCTCTTCTTCTGTATGCTTCTCAGGCTGTCCTCAACTTCCTCCTCGTCGTAATCGTCATTGTCGTCGTCGTCGAGTCCGACGTCATTCAGGTATGTTCCACCTTTACAGCCGAAGGGGCGTCCATTAAATGTCACCGGCACAAAAAGTGCACTCCGGTTTGGGCCTTTTGTGCGCCTCCGTGTGTGTTGCGCTTTGTTTGCCTGTGTGCGTGCGTGCGTGCGCGTGTCTGTGTGTGTGTGTGTCTGTGTGTTTGTGCCTTTCCATATCACGTTATGCCTCTCCACTTGTGTGTCTGTCTGTCCACTTGTGTGTCTCTCCCTGACTCTATGGGTGCTATCCGATGTAGGCTGTCGTAGGCGACCTCCGATGATTTACCATTTTCTATTTTTCACTCCTTCAGTGGTTGTTCACCTGTGCGTTTTCTTACCTATTCTTACCTGTAATTCCGAAGGCACGTGCTCCTAGAATCTCTCTCGCTCGCGCGCGCTCGAGCTTGTGCGTGTGTGCGTTTAGTCTCCCGCACGGTTCGGCCGCTATAAGGCTTATTATAAGGTGGAGCTTTGGATTTCTCCATTGTTTCCTTCTCCTTCTTTGCCAACGTCTTTACCGGTCTGTCTGTCTGTCTGTCTGTCTGTCTGTCTGTCTGTCTGTCTGTCTGTTATTTTCACGACGGTTGCCTCATGACGTAGAGTTGATAGTAGTCATTGCTCAATGACTCTTGGGTCTGCTAGTTGTGGTTAACGGCGAAGTAGACGAATTGGAAACAGTTGCTCAGCAACTCGGAGAATCATTCATGCATTTTGAATGCTTTGAAGAAAAAGGAAGGGGGAAGGGACTAGGGATTGCGTGTTCTCAAATGTCTATTTTATGGTCGTCCCACCTACCGCTTACCTGTCTGTCTTTCTACCTGTCCGTCTCTCTAGCCGTCTACCTTTCTACCTGTTCGTCTGCCTACCTGTCTGTCTACCTGTCTTTTTGTTTGCGTGCTCTTGCAGTTTGTTTATCTGCTGTTTCGCCGGCCTTTTTCGTAGAAGTGTTTGCTGGGACGAGCGCTCGCCTGTCGTGTTTGCTCGGCTATAGTTCGTTTCTGGTTCTAAGCGACCACTTATAATATCATCATTACCAGCATCGGCGTCATCAGCGTCGTCGCCGTTGCGGCAGCGTTGTCGTTGTTGTTGTTTCTGTTTTTATTGGCATCGTTCTTTGCCAGACGTTGGAGATTTAACTAAGCAGTTCGATGACGTCGATTTGGAGTTGAATTTTGCTGGGATTTAGAAAAAAAGCTGTAAAAAAAATGTAATAATTACACAGTTTCACCTGAGTGCGCCTCGTAAACCTACTCTGGAATGAGTCCGTCTCGATCTGGAGACTGGAAATCGCAGGAAAGCGTCTGTCTGTTTCGACCTACTACTCTGTACTACTACGTACTACTCTGTACTACTCACTGTCTTAGTCACCAGAGCGAGTTTGGACCAACAGTAATTTCCTCTCCTTTTCCAATATTTTGCTCCTATCCTCTCATCTACATCTCTCACTCACTGGCTCACTCACTCGCTCGCTCGCTCACTTAACTCTCCTATAACGCTGCTCACTATCTCCAGCCGGCGAGTTCACCTGTGATGTTTTTCCAGATTTTTTTATTCGTTTTATCCTTGTCCCCTTTGCGTAAAAACTCAAAGTTTCCAGGAAGCTTTTGCAGGCGATTTCCGGTGATGGTGCTGAGGGTGAGGTGGTCGGAATACAAGGGGGGTGTGGTGCAAAATGAGTTGTAGTCCCCAACTGGATTTCCCCAGTTCATCACCTCGTTTCGTCTCAGCCCAGCGTTCGATTCAATTCGGAATTGTTTGACTTTTTTTTTTCTTAAATACTTTTTATTCTATCTATGCCTCTCTTTCCATCCCTCTCTCTCTCTCTCTGGCTTAAAAAAGAAACGATTTGATGGGGTTTAAAAAATAAAAATTAAAAAAAAAAACAAATTAAAAATAATTGGAACATGAGTGGCCGATGACGAAGACGACGACGACGATGTGAATCATGCTCAGGTAGTGAGCTCCAAGTGAGCGTCAATTAGAAGCCACTTAAAACTTCAACTTCGCCTCACCGCTACAAGTGCTGCAGTCGCCGTTGTAGCTGCTGAAGTCGGAAGATAAAAATACATTCGTGGAAAAGTACAATTTGGTCGCACTTAACTCGACTCGGTTTCACCAGAAATCAATTAATCATTAGAAATAACTTTGGTCTACGATTCTATTACAATCTAAGTTTGAACGACGACAGCTGGCACTTTGACTCGGCGCTAGGGAATACTTTTACTAATTGTTTACTAAATATTTAAAGCGCAATGTTTTCATTCGATAAAAAAAAAAGCCTCTAGCAAGAGGAAAGACTACGGCATGCCCGGAGTGCAGAAGGAGAACCCGCACTGCAGTCGCATGAACATCCCTGGTCATCAGACGTCGGTCCCGACGCCGACGACGACGACGGGGAAGAAGCCACGTCTGGTCTTCACGGACGTCCAGAGGCGGACGCTGATGGCCATTTTCCAGACCACGAGACGGCCGAGCAAGGAGATCCAGACGGCCATCGCAGAACAGCTCGGCCTCAAGATCTCCACGGTGGCGAACTTCTTCATGAACGCCAGGAGACGGTCGTTCGAAAAGTACGTCGAAGACGAACATTCCGAGGGCTCGTCGGCCTTGCCCACCACCACGACGGACGAGGGCGACCATTACTCCGACAGGGCGCCCGCTTCGGCCATGGCCCGCGTTTAAACGCGTGTCGTCTCGACCGCTGCTACGACTGTCGTTTACGATTTCTGACTGTTCGCATCCTAAGTCGTCGTCGTTTTTTCCCGAACGACTGGAAATCTGCTTCTCACCCATCGAGGATGGGCAATCGACGGATCTCGACCGGCAGGCCGGGGTTCGATCGAACCCTGGTCCCGTCGGTTAAAAGTCCCGAAGGAACCTGGTGACTCTTTGTCTGTCGTGACGGTAAACTAGTCTCTGAATTCATATATTTTTGGGGAGATTGTTGCTTTTTTTTTCTTGTGGGGAAGAGTTGTTGTAGCCACCACCATCGTCGTCGTCGTCGTCGTTGTTGATATTCGTAGAGAATTCCTCACATTTGAATTTTTGTTTTCCTAATGTGATTCCGATAACTTAAGCGGCCATATTCGGCATCGTTGCCGGAACGTTGTTGTTACTCGCACACGATACTCAATGTTTTGTTTTTTTTTTTGCTTTGTTTGAAGTTTGTTCCACGTGCAATATACAACATTCCTTTTGTGGTTTTTTTGTTGTTGTTTCGTTTGTTTCTTCAATCATGACGGCAGACGATCTGACATTCCACTCTGACATTTTACCGGACGATTTTTTTACGTATTTAACTTTAATTTATTGAATTCTTTCTGGTCAAGAACCCATTTTTCCCCTCGCTAGTCCTCGCTTGTTCCGAATCACGTTTTGACAACTAGTCTGAAATTTGAGTTTTGTTATCAATTGTTCTTGTCATTGTCGTCGTCTTAATTGCCACCACCATCGTCGTCGTCGTCATCATAACTGTCAGTTTACCAATCGTCTTGCTGGCGATCTCTAGCCGAACGCTCCACTTGTTTTGTTTCTTTTTTTGAGATGCCCTTCGTCTTGGAGGGAGAGCGATGAGTTTGAGATTCACTGCATCAGGGACGACCCCCCTCTCCTTCCCTTCCCTTCCTGACCGATGACATTCCAAGCTGCTGGCAGGTTTCTGCAAAACGAGACGACGATCGATTTTACAGAATTTCTGAGTTTCCGTGGTTCGAAGAGCAGAGATCTGATGACGTTTTTTTGTTTCGTTTTTAAACGTAGTTTTAGCCGAGCATACTTTTAGCATCCTCTTAGATTTACGCCGGTGGCTTCCCCCACGAGTTTCGGGTTCGACCGCCCCCCGAGGGCGGAGGATTTGCTTCTCGGAGTTCGGTCAATTTCTAGTCACGAAATTTCATCTCTCGTCGGAGGACTGCGTACCTTCGAAGCAATCTGCGACCCAGCCTTTCAGCTTTTCATGAAGTTTTTCATGTTGTCGTGACATTGTTTTTTTTTTCTCAAGATTCATGAAATTTTTTGGTCTCTTTAATTGAAACACACAATGCCTTGCACTCTTTAGCAATATTTGTAAATACAACAGAGTCGTTAAGCATTCATATTTTATCCTCGTGGCGGGACGAATGGTCGTGTCTTTTGGCTGCCTGAATGATGATGATAATGATGATGATGGTGGCAAAGATTGCTATGGAGAAGCATGAATGCATCAACTTAGTGGCTTCAACTGATTCGATGCAAAATTTTACGTACGTTTTCTTTTTCTGTCTTCGTTCGTTACCAACCCCTAGTCATTTTACTGGCAGTCTCCAACCTTCTCTTGCTTTCGTTCTTATCGAGGTCTAAAGTTGGGTTTACATTTGTAGGTTGTGTTAGGCCCCTCGGAGTTATGGATCGTAATTCGTTTTCTTGTTATCTGCAATCAAGAACTTGAGTCAATACATATGATTGTGGTGTGGGTTATTCTTGTGCCTTTGGCAAGTTTTTACAGTTTTTTTTTTAAACTTCAGGTCACATTGTGGAGAGAAGACATTCCTAGATGCGCATGACGTGGTTTTATTATGCTATAATGCTCTTCGTCTTTTGGTAATTATATTTGCATATATGCAATACATGTCTTTTCGTGTTATTCGCGCAATAAATACAGACGTTGAACGGAGATTTCTTTTGTTCATCGATTTTTCATTCTAACTTAACTTGAGTTGTGTGGCTTCGACCGCTTGCAATAAATCTCCTTTGCCCGGCGAGCCACCACCGCCTCGGAGGTATTAGCGAGGGTACTTTGGACGACGACAGAATTTTGAGTTACGAGCCTCGTTCTGATCTCAGCTTTACGATCCTTCCGACATGGATTCCAGGGCTAAATGCCGGGTATTTTGTCTATGATTCCGGATGTGTCCTCCCTAGCAGACGATTTAATGCCCTAATTATGATTTATTGACATGTAATCGTAAGCCACGCTAGACGGTAGATCTAATAGACGATCGGGCGAAGATTAACTCCGTGCCGAACACCGGAACCGCCATTCGTCAGAGCGGCTTTAATGGCGGATGGACAAGAAATAAACAACGATGCCTTGGCAACGGACAGAAAGTAAATTTGCTTCTTCCTCCGTGGGGTGTTATTAAACTTCTTTTGTGTTTTTATTATCATACTTATTTTGGCCTCTGATTTATGACGACGACAGCGACAGAGGTAATGATCATTTCACGGATTCATCGAAAAATAAATTTCTTACATAACCTACTGCAAATACTTCTCATTATGAATTTTCTGGATGTCTTTATACAGATAATTTAATGTTCAGAAAGCCTTAGAAACTATTAAGCCTAGGTTAATCCCGGGTCAACGGTCAGAGGCCAACGGGATGCTCGTAACATGTATTCAAAAGACATCGTCTGTAACGCAACAACTAAGAGGTCAACAAATTTACTCAACAGAACACAAGAATTCAATCATACAGAATCAGCAGTGTAGTTTCTTGAGCAAAATGGCACGCTATAAATGAACATTATCTGGTAATGCTTGGCACGGACATTCAATACAAAAAAAAGAAGAAAATCTCACGCCCCCAAAAACAAAAGATCTTGAATTCTTCAAAAATATAAATGGTAGACTTGACATAGAAATATTACTGGTTGTTGGTGAATAATTGTCAAAGGACCACCACTTTGTTATGACATCACGACATGTACTATTTAAATACTATACACTGTATATAAGCTATAAAATGTAGGCCAGCATATTGCATAAGGTTAAAGTATGTAACTACTATGTTACTATGTAACCCATACGGAAGCTGCCTGAGATCAGACTGATTGCTGACTTTGTTCTGCATCTTGCTCTGAATCCAAAATGGTTGTCACATGATCAAGCAGAAATATTATCAGAAATGCTGAACTGTTGAAATTATTATGGATTGGATTGGACAAAACATAATAGCGAATAGTGGTGATGGTGATGATGATGATGACGACGATGACATCTACTTATTTACGTTCAGATCTTTCCAGGAGGACTCGATCAAAGCACTCCAGCAGGTATTGACTCTGGTTGGATGGAATATTTATGCAAATTAAGAAAAATCATTATTAATACCATTATTATTATTATTATTATTTTATTATTATTTATTAATTCATACTTAACATAAAGATGGCATTCAGGAACTCACATATTTTGTATAAATGCTGACAGTTCTGGGTCCCCTCTCCTCTCTCGAGAATGTGAAGGTGAAGGCCTCCGACTGAACTTCATAGTTCAGGACTCTGCTCCAATCGAATTCAAGGACGTTGTCCTGCAAAGAAGGTCGTCACATCACCCGAGGTAATTCTTATTTAATTTTTTTAATCAATAAATTAATTAATTAATCAATCTCTATGAAACATTCGAGCGAGTACTCCAAAGAAATAAAAATCAAAAACAGTAAAAAAAAAAGATAATTATTGAAATGGTTGAAATGATAATAATGATGACGACGACGACGATGATGAAAAGGTTAATAATTAACCTCCGGGAGACCGATGGTGGAACAGGCAGCCAATCGGAAGACGTCGTAAGAGACGGAGCAGACGACGTGGCCGTTCTTCCTCGAGTCGCTGGGACAGTGCGGGAAGAAAACGCTGCCGTAAAATTCGAGACTTCTGACGACCTCCATGGCCTGATTAATATTAATGAACAGCTATTTAGTTGAGAGTTGATTGATTAATTAATTAATTGCGATTAATCGAAAATGTACAAGAAAATAAATTCCTTTGAAACGTTTGAAAATGGTTGCAAATGATTGAAATTATTGAAACAATTGACTATTGGCCACCTCTGCTCTTCTGCCAGACAGATTGAGATTCTCGATCTCAGCTTCTCTGTCTCCTGCCAGGAATTCTCTCCTCCTGATGCTCTCCATGGCCTGCAATCAAATTTGATTGACAACCTCAATCAATTGACCTACTTAAACTCACTCAAACTCACTCGAGAGCACTCAAAACCTGAACAAGGCAGATCAACAACAAACAATCTCAAATTCTAAACAAACGATGACAATATAATGAATGTACAAATGATGCATTGTCTGCATTGACAACAGATCATTAAAACATTACACATGATGTTGAGGCTAAAAAGGAAAAGTAAATATGCCGGCTTTCGTATCCAAACGTCCAAAGAGGCACGAGATCCGCACGAACGAAAGAAGAGAAAAGAAGACCGGAGAACGAGGGACGACCCACCTGGGAATGAATCAGACTGAGCGCCAGAGGGTCTCTGCAGACGGAAGCCTCTTTGGTCGGCGAGAAGATCCACTTCTTGAACGAAACTCCTGAGGAGAGATTCGTCAGTCGATGTTGGACGTAGATTTTGTACGGACACTCGTCTGCCGTCAGCTTTCTTTCTGCAGACGTTGATGATAGGTTGATGGTAATTAATTGTTCTTTGTTTTGTGATGGTAATTAATTGTTCTTTGTTTTTTTTTTTAAATATTGTCGTCAATCCTATGATTAATCAATGAAACATTGCACAAAGCAATGTGAATCAACAAAACACCTCTTAAGGACAGAACGATCATAAATTATGATAATTACTCCTATTTCATGATTGCAATTTGTTGTAAAATATCAAAATTTCAACGATGACAAGTGCCTTCTTGAAATATTCATCGACTTCCACTTAAAACGTCAAGAGTTTGACGATGATTTTTGAGATTTAATATAAAAAAAAAACCCACAAAAAGACACTAACCAAAATTTTCCTGAGTCACTTCGAAGAGCGCAAAACAAGGCAGCACGTCCGTCCTCAGGCCCAAGTGGTTCACGATCCTCTTGAATAAATCGAATGCATTATCATAAATTAGCACTTCATTAATATTAATCGGTTACATTATGACGAAACCTCTCAGGAAGCAAGTGATTCGTTATGGAGAAAGTCTAATAATAATGATAATAATAATAATAATAATAATAATAATAATAATAATAATAATAATAATAATAATTACAATAACAACAACAACAATAATAATAATAATAATAAGACTAAGAAATGTCTTTCTTGTCAATAAATTCCATATTCAGCTTCAAATTATTTTTGGCCAATGGCTTCTGTTAATCATTCATAAATTATTAATTAATTCTAATATTAATTATTATTATTATTATTACCAATATTATTAATAAATTATGAATTAATTGGAAAGCTGAAGTCTGAAACTAACAGAGTAGACCTCCTCCGTCGACTCCTCAGGGGAGACCCCGACCTCCATCAGTGATTTGTCGGGCATCAGGATCTTCATGGGGACCAGCAGAGGCCATGTTTCGTTCTGGGAGTTGATCGGTGTCTATGATGATGATGATGATGATGATGATGATGATGAAGATGATGATGAATATGATGATGATGATGGTGATGACGATGGAAAATTAAAACTGAACGGTAAATATTTAAAATTATGATAATAGTAATAAAAACTGTTATTACTGTTATTAATTAATATATTTGTTATGTTAATAGTCGGTAAATAATTGACTTTTTGATGATGATGATGATAATAATAACAATAATAACAATGATAATAATAACAATAATAATAATAACAATGATAATAATAACAATAATAATAATAATAATAACAATAATGATAATGATGATAATATAACTGGAAAAGGCAATGTATTAGGATCTCACCAGAACGAGAAATTGTCGGATGATGTTGGATTCAAACACTTCAGGAAATGAACAGGCTGAGGATATAACAACAACTGATATTAACATAAATTATAATAACAAAAATATTACTATTAATTAGTACTGTCACACTATAATAATAATAATAATAATAATTCATTTTAGGAAATAATAATAATAATAATATTATAACTCAGCACAACTGAGTTCTAATAAACCACAAGGAAGCCAACATCCAACTCTCTAAGAAAATGGCTGACATAAAAATGGCCGACCGACCGGAGACGAGGAACCTTTCCAGGCCATGCCTCCTCTCCGCCATCTGCTGGTCGTTGAGTGCAAAGATCTTCTTTCCGGGAAGCGGTTGGAAGCGGTGCTCGGGAAATCGGGACTTGAGGAGGCGGAGGAGTCTCTCGAAGTGGCTGTAGCGTCTGCAGCAGGTCTGCCTGCCGTTCAGGTACACGTTGAACACCTGGGTGATGATGATGATAATGATGTTGGTGGTGGTGATGATGATGATGTCACGACAGTGTCACATCATCGATGGTTATGTTGTTCAAATGAAATCGTTATGGTAATAATTAATATTAATATTATATTAATTAATAATAATTAATTAATATTATATTAATTAATAATAATTAATTAATATTATATTAATTAATAATAATTAATTAATATTATATTAATAATAATTAATTAATATTATATTAATAATAATTAATTAATATTATATTAATAATAATTAATTAATATTAATTACACGTTGAACACCTGGGTGATGATGATGATAATGATGTTGGTGGTGGTGATGATGATGATGTCACGACAGTGTCACATCATCGATGGTTATGTTGTTCAAATGAAATCGTTATGGTAATAATTAATTAATATTATATTAATTAATAATAATTAATTAATATTATATTAATTAATAATAATTAATTAATATTATATTAATTAATAATAATTAATTAATATTATATTAATAATAATTAATTAATATTATATTAATAATAATTAATTAATATTATATTAATAATAATTAATTAATATTATATTAATAATAATTAATTAATATTATATTAAAAATAATTAATTAATATTATATTAATAATAATTAATTAATATTATATTAATAATAATTAATTAATATTATATTAATAATAATTAATTAATATTATATTAATAATAATTAATTAATATTATATTAATAATAATTAATTAATATTATATTAATAATAATTAATTAATATTATATTAATAATAATTAATTAATATTATATTAATAATAATTAATTAGTATTATATTAATAATAATTAATTAATATTATATTAATAATAATTAATTAATATTATATTAATAATAATTAATTAATATTATATTAATAATAATTAATTAATATTATATTAATAATAATTAATTAATATTATATTAATAATAATTAATTAATATTAATGATAATTAATTAATATTAATTACACGTTGAACACCTGGGTGATGATGATGATAATGATGTTGGTGGTGGTGATGATGATGATGTCACGACAGTGTCACATCATCGATGGTTATGTTGTTCAAATGAAATCGTTATGGTAATAATTAATTAATATTATATTAATTAATAATAATTAATTAATATTATATTAATAATAATTAATTAATATTATATTAATACTAATTATATATATTAATGATAATTAATTAATATTATATTAATAATAATTGTTGATTAATCGAGTGACTCTTTAATTAAAGGCAATTTTCTGAGCAAAGTAACTCGTTGCAAAACCTACGACGTGCGAGCTTCCACTCTCCCCAACGAGTTGGTGGTCGGGAATCGTGATCCTCGGGATTTCCGAGGTCATGTCGTTTTCTTCACTCGTTCCGTTTTGTCGTCTGCTGTTGTTGTTGCTGTTGTACAGAGGTCTTATCACTGTTTATGGCAGAAACAGGGGTTGTTAGGATCAACTGATCAACAGTGTTGTTGTTGTTGTTGTTGTTTATATTTTGAGAAGCATGTTGGCATGCAGGGGTACAATGGTGAATTCCTGCATGCACAATATTGCAATCACTGATGCATTGATAACTACAATCACTGAGGTGATGATATCACAACAGGGCTCTTTCATGGTTGATTAATTCCGTTGCTCTGTCGAAATCATGCTTTACAAGTTCTTAGGAACGTGTAAACGAGTCAAAGCATCTTTTGAAATTGGTTCGGAACAGGATTCACAACTTCTCAGGCGACACTCACGTTCGAGTAACGCATTGTGTTCTTAACTTGCTGGTTTCATTCATTCATTCGCTTGTTCGTTCATTCATTCGTTCGTTCGTTCAGGCATTCTAACAGGTTTCAGTACTTAGTACCCAAATAACTAGGTTTATACGCCGGTCTTTAACAATGTTCATAGATCAGCCGATATTGTGACATGCCAATGTTTTTATCAATTATTTTGATAAATAATTGAGATTAATAACACTCTGAAGCATTTAAAAGACTCGTTTTATAACTTTATTAATACTTATAATAATTATTTAATCTTTTATTATTTAACCTTTATTTGGATTTTTATGCCTATTCAGAATTTGAGATCTATTGACATGCTGTGGCAATTGGAGCCAACAGTTTTGTTCGATGAATTATGGATTCAATGAAAAATGTAACTAGTATTAAATGTAATAAATTATGCAAATCAGTTGTTTTATTTATTTTTAGCTCGTCGATTAATCATGCTCAATGCAAATATTGTCACAGTGAACCATTTCAGTAACCACTGCATATTCATAACTAACCAGTCAAAACCAGGAGATTTCCAGAAGTTCTTAGCATCTCAATCACAGTCTTGTGTTTGTATCCCTCCACAACAATGCCATTTCTGGAATTTAAAAAAATGCATACAAGGTGCATACAAACTGCCTAATACAAAACAAAACAAAACAAAACAAAACTTCACACTGATCAATCAACCACAAAAACCACAGAAAAAGTTTGCGATGATTGAATGAAGCATAATTTAAGAGCTTAATCTCAACCCAAACATCAAGCTAGCTCACTTAAACAGGCAACAATTGAAAGACTAACATTTCTAGGATCCTATCGTCGGTTTTCAGTCCTGCTTTCTCGGCATTTCCACCGGGCAAAAGTGCCGTGACCTGGTGCAGGGGAGCGTACAACTCCCCATTGATGGCCTTCATGGGTCCACCCTCCTCAAAAGGGCCCCTGACGTTGAATCCGAAGCCGATATCGCTTCTCGGGATCGTCAAAACACGAATACCCCGGTCATCTTGAGAACAACATTCATCTCCACTTTCGTCGCTTTCTCCGGTATGTAATTGTTCGCTTTTATAGGACATAACTTTTAGATGCAAATTAATTAATTTATTTTTTCAAATATTTGTCCAGCAGACAAATTTTACGGAGAAAACGTGTCCGGAGAAGCAAACATAAACTCCTACGTTAACGGCGTGCCTCCTATAAACTCGATTCGTGTACGAGCTACTTTCTTGTACACACGACAGGTAAACATTGAAACCAGGTAATCATGTGACTTGTTTATCCATACTTTGTCTGCAACTTTCAAGTTCATTTCAGAAAAAAAATGTCCCACTCCGTATTTCTTGAAGTATGTTTTGCTGTAATTTACAGCTTCGAAACACTATAAACGTACTCTTGGGAGAGATCTGTTGCCAATTCCCGACATCGACGGACTCTGTCGCTCGACAAAAGTGCCAACTCCACTTTAGTTAAAACTAAGCGGACGTATTAGCAATTATTTAGTAATTTATTATTTAACGAACAGGTCTCACCTCCACTCCTCCTCCCCAGACTATGAAACGATCAGCAACTCGTAACTTAAGTTTTAATTTTCTGGCTGATAAATAATATTAAAATCGATCCAAAAAAAAAAGTACAAAAACTACTTCACTCCGAAGGAAAAATTGAACAAAAACATATTTTGGGAACCTGAAAGTCCCCATCGAACCGCCGACCAAGGTCAGGGGGGTTGGGCGGCGCCAGAATCAAAGCGTCTAAAAAAATCATTTGCGCTCGATTATCGGAACCATCGGGTCTGGAATTTGATATCGCGAGCATCGACTTTGCAAACTGCTAATCATTTAATCGTTACGTTTATATTCATGCGTTTCGCATTTTCTTAGGAAAAGTAAAACCAAGTCTCAACCAGGGAATGAATTGACTGAAGTAAGGAGGAGAGAAAACAAAACAAAAATATAAAAAAAAACTGGAAGTACAGGATGAGGAGGAGAAAAATTGATAACAAAACTTTATCAGCACCTTAATGAGGATCTATTAATACTGCTCCTCGAGCCAATTCCCGTGCGATCGTCTTCGCGAGCCGACGCGGAGTCCAGAAAACAATTCTCTCTTTAAATATAAATGCATAAAAACCCGAATCGATAAATAAATACCTTTTGGAAATGACGGGAAAAGGGAGAATAAAAATATTAAAAAATAAATAAAAATAAATTGTTCTTTAAAATAACAGAAAAGTTAGAAGAAGGGAATCAATAGCAGTGTAGATGTCCTCAAAAGATGATGCAGGCAGTTCTCGCAAGCAAGCCTAATAACAAACTCCGGGCAACACGCCTCGCACACTCGCTCGCACACAGACAAAAAAGAAAAAAAAATTGGAACAAAAATAACAATAAAAATTCAGCTTCGTGGAATTCCCATTTTACAGAAAACGAATCTTCCAAAACAAGAAATTAATAAATAAATATAATTTTAAAAATAATAATAATAATAATAATAATTAAAAAAAGGAAAAAAAAACGTTCAAAGCGAGAAGCGTCCGGAAACGACTCCGGCATTCGCTCTGCTCTCCGTCGTCCACACCAGGAGGGGGGTATGGCCAAGGCCAAGGTCAGGGTCGGGGCTAAAGGACCTCGGTGGACGTGAGATAAGGCGAGCAGGTTTCGATGCGGTACCAGTATACGGCGCTGTGCCTGTTGGTGGCATTGGAGACCATCCTGGAGCTGTAGCGAGTCTCGTAAATGGCCAGCGTCAGTCCGAACGACTCCAGGAATTCCATGTCGACGAGGTGCGGTGGGCACTTATAGAAGACCCCGATGCCGCCCCTGATCTCGCGGTAGCATCCGACTTTGCCCTCCCGCGTCGAGTTCAGGAATTCCATCGTGGACCGGATCTCCTGACTGGTCATGCTGCTCAGCCGCAGTCGCTGGATGTCCCTGACGGGGACGTACCGACCCTCGTACAGCAGTATGGCCTGGACGCACTCCCCTATCCTCTTGTGGCTCGTCGTGTCCCCGAGGTTCGTCCACTGGTCGGTGAAAAGGAGGTTAACGAATTTTAACGAATAATGTTTTGGTATTAGATAACATGGAGATAATAATAATACTACTAATAATAATAACACTAATATAACAGTAGTTTATAAGTTTATAGTATATAATAATAATAATAATAGTATTATTACTATCATTTAAATGTTAATTAACAATAATACCATTATTATTATTATTATTATCGTCATCATTGTTATTATTATTATTATTGTTGTTGTTACAATCATTTCTCTAAGTGACACGTTTGGACAATTACAACGGGAACAATTATGCAATTAGGACCCATCGTGACGATTGCTCGGCAATTATTTCCAAGCAAACAGACAGACAAACAAACAGATAAACGATTAATTAACTAATTAATCGATCAATTAACCGATTAATCTAACAATTAACTAATTAATTAATCCAAATCCACTGACACTCTCGATGAGGGCATGGGCGAGAGGCTTCAAGAGCATCTCCTCGTGATGGTTCCTCCGCCAGCTCTTGATGAGCATGTTCTGGAAGTCTGCCCACTGGAGCTGGCCCGAGCCAAGCCACCTGGAAAAGATATATATATATATATACATATGTATGTATATATAGATGATTATATATGACCATATATATGTGATATGATTAATGTGAAGGCTAGGGTTGGGATTGGGTAGCATTATTTTGTTAATGTCCTTTTGCATAGCTAGATGCGAGGAGGCAGGGGCTAGGATTGGGGGCTTTTTTCAATATTTATAAATATTTATAATTATAATTAATATTTATAATTAATATTAATTATAATTAATATTTATAATTATAAAGTCCTCCTCTAAAGGTTGGGTCTTCAAACACATGACGACCATTGTCCTCAGTGTGGACTCCTCACTGTCGACGCAAGAACCAAACGTCTGCACGTCACAAATCGGCTCACGACAAATGCACCAACAGATACGACAGTCAGAACAACCGCCACCCATTGTCAACTCATTATGAAATTTCAAGGCACTCTATAAATTCAGTCATCACTATCATCATCATCATCATCATTGTGACATGAAAATGAGAGGCAGGTTTGGATGTACTATCATTTTTGATATCACGTCGAAAGATATCGCCTCCGTTGCGAGCAGCAAAAGATCACCCTCGAAGTCAACATTTTCGACGCAGATGCGCATCGTCACGTCGCAGGTGTCATCAAAGGTGAATGACCCTCAAGAAGGGAAACATTAAGAAGAAGAAGAAAAAAACCAGAGAAATTTTGTTACTGCAAAGACAAAATAAAAAGAAAATAATTAAAAAATAATTAATTCATAAATTAAAAATAAATAATGCAAATTGAATTTAAAAGGTGGATATTATTTTTAGCAGAGAAAGGGGATCACACGCGAGCCGTCTGCCACCCGAGATGAGACATCGCACAGAACACCTGCTCCTCGACTCTCGCCTATCGACGACGGCAGGGTGTCCTGACAGTCTGTTTCGAAACTGCCCGTTAATAAATAACGATTAATAAAAACAATAATAATAATAATGATGATGATAATAACGATGATAACAATAACGGCCATAAATTTCTGGACTTTCGAAACGAAGTCGACACGACATGACGCATTGAAACCGATCGTGATAACGATGACGTAGAAAGTCAGCCAATTGGTGTCATCATCACCATCATCATCATCATCATCACCACCGTCGACGCAATCATTATCAGTGCAATCACCATCTTCATCAGGATGTGTACAAACAATTATTGACTTGGGAGGAGTCGCCCTCTGTATTCCTAGCGACCTGTTTTCAGCGACTGACATAAAGAATGAAGTCACCCTTGCTGTCTGTTGGACACTGTCACATGACTTTGGCTAGGATCATCATAGTCGTCATCGGGCACGCATGCACGCACGCACGACTACATTGTTCTCGCATCAAAGTAGCAGTAATGATGATGATGATGACGACAATGATGATGATGATGCAGGGGTTTGTTGGTGGCTGTAAACTCTTTTGAAAGTAAACGATTGCAGGCAGAAAGCATCATCATCATCATCATCATCATTTGTCGTTTCATTTTAGAGTCATTCAGTCAGATAGTTATCTATCCTATCTTTCTTAAACATTTATTCCAGACTTTTGTAAAATTTCTTATTAATTGGATTAAATTTTAAATGCAATAATTCAGATATTAACCACGAGGAAATTCACGTTCTGGACTTTCAAAGCTCCCTCAACGGTTTGCAACTTTAAAATCCCATTTCATCCATTCATTCTTACATTCAGTCAATCCATAACATTAAGTGTCCTTTTTAAAAGTGCATTAACTTCAAAAAGATTTCAAATTAAAACAACTTCTAGAAAGAGGCAGAGGTCGTCAGGTGCCAGAAGCGTCTGTTCGAAACCAGACAAAAAAAGAAAAGTAACAACAAGACACAAGACAGTCGATAGAACTTGGAACATCTTAAAGGTCAAGGTCGTGCAACTAATTGTCATCTCAACGTTTGAGAGACGAAGGCAGTTGCATTGAAAGCATAGTCATACAATAGTTCGTCCGTCCGACTGAAACCAGAATCTAAATCTTGGGAAAAACCCGAATCTAGAACGGAAGCAAAATAATAACGACGACCTGTTTGCCGGCAGGGACAGCGAGGAAGCCTGTCGAGCACCTTCGAGGATGCCCTTGCAAGCGGACGACAGACTGCACCCGACCCCTTCCTTCCCCTCTCGGTCGTCTCCCGTCTCCGATCCTTCGACGGTCGGACCCGCGGCCTCGTCGTCTGGGGAGACGCGCTCCGTCTTGACCCTGACCTCTCGGTCGCCGTGACCTCCCGACAAGGCACTCTGCTCGAAGCGCTCCCCGGAGAGGAGTTGAATTTTTCTCTTCTTCAGGTTTGTTCGATGGTGGGCGACGAAGAGAGGAAAGACGAGATGCTGCTTCGGGGCCGCCTCGTCCTCAGGAGAGAGTCGGAACCCGGAACTTTCGATCGAGGCCCGTCGAGGGCGGAAGCCGGAAACGAAGGGACCGTCTGCCGGCTCGTGACGAGGGACGCGATTGCCGTCCGTCGCGCACTCTTCTGCCTCCTCCTTGGAGTCGTCTGGCTCGATGACGGTGATGGGGTTCCTGGCGTGGATGGAAAGATCTAGGCCATAATCTGGCTGACCCTGCAGCGTTTCCACGTCCCGGACCTCTTTGCTTCTCTCGTCGAAGTGAACGGAGTCTTCCATTTTCATGGGAACGGGTTCTGGACGCCGGTAGGGAACAGCGTACTTCTGGTCGACCTTTTCGCAGGAAACTTGCCGGCTCCGATCTGACTCGTCGACGCGGTCGTTGGCAGAAAACTGGAACGAAGAGTCGGACGCCTCTGCCGAGAGACTTTCGACGTTCGTGCCGTCGACGTAAACGTCGCTCGCCTTCTCGTTCGGCTCTATGGATTCCTTGATGGTGATGAGAATGACATTGTCCCGATCGATGGTGACTCCGACCAAGCCGTCGATGGTTATCTGCGAGCTGTAGGCGAGGTGACTCTTGCAAAACGCTCCCAGAGTTTCTGTGATGAAAAGTTTAATGATATCACGCTCTCTCTCCAGCACCATGGCGGAATTTTTAGGGAAGGAGTTCAGCAACGGAGTTCGGTATTCATCTCTTCACGACTTTATAACAGGCTAAATAAACATTTAATAACAGATATAAACATTCGAGCGTATATTAAGAGAAAGTAATGACAAAAAAATAACAACGTCTCGTCTTAAAGTTACCCAGTTAGGACCATTAGAAGCAATTAATTTAGCCTGATGGATAAATTAACTTATTGCGAAAATGTCCAACATGAGCCGAGCAAGCTAAAGTTTCCGAGAAGTTCAAGATGACAACCTGTATGTCGCAAGCCAATAATGCAGCTGTTCACTGTAGGAGTGTACGATAGCACGGCGACGACAATAACAACGACAAAAAAGAAACAAGATGCTGTCATCCGGCGTATTTTATAACCGATACTACTACGTATCAAACGTCTATCAGATGAAACAGGTAAGTAGTCGTCATCTTAAAAACTGCATCCAAAAACGTGTCGGGTTCAGAAACAGTAAAACTACGAGGCTTACGAAACAAAAGCACAGCATAGTCATTACAGCCCCTTGAATCTTGGCAGATCTGGGAAATTACGCTGTATTTTTTTTTAATGACTAATTTGTCAGATTTTACGCCATTAATTTAGATCAGCAAAAGTTGTAATTAATTTAAGTGTTATTAAGTGGGCCAGTTAAAAATAGTTAAGAGTCGAAGGAACATGATGCGATATTTCATTTTCAACTTAAGCTTGGCTCATTAACCTGACATTTATTTATAGCGACAGTTTACGACAGACGAAGAAGCTATAAAAATTATTTCACTCAAAAGTACTAACAGGCTATTGCGCTCAAAGGTGATACGAGCAAAATATCGGACGTATTTTACCAGTTAAGGTTCTAAATATCACATCACAGTGCTTCGCAAAGAGGCCATCTTAAGATCACTCAAAATCATGTGCTTTCGTAATCTATAACCTCATCCTATCAATTAACCTATTTGCCCTGGTCCTACTATGATCTTAACGATACGACAGTATTGAATGCTGCGGCAATTGAATTCGCAAAACAATCCGAACCACTGACTTCGAAGATGACGACGATGATGATAATGATGACAGTAAGAACAGTTCGAATAGAAATCGATCAACTGTTTAGCCAATGCACTGTTTAGCCGTGTCGAGGACGTCTGAAGAATTGATAGCAATTGACGATAAATGCTTCAAAACATGTATTTTGAAAGGACAGCCGTTGGAAAGCGAAAACGTCACCGGCTTTGTCACAAAATCATGTTTTGTTCATTGCTTCGTCTTCGCTAAGAAAAAAACTAACAGACTTTCCGCACAAGAGACTACTTTACTTACTCTCTCGTCTGATCAGAGATCTGACACAGGGTCATCGTCACCGACTGAGTACTGTGAGCAAAGTGCCATAGTAAAAGGACATAATTCCGAACAGGAACTCTGGACAAACATGCACAAACTAGGCCTGGACGTGAAAATATCCGACAGAGCCAGGCAAATGCTCTCGCTATTCTTTACTTTCGTCAACGTCATGGCCGTATTCGAGGCCAAGATGGTGGTCATTTGGGGAAGCCAGCTGCAGATGAAGCACTCGGAACTGGCCGAGGTCATCAGAGACGGCTTCTCGTTCAGGGCCACACCTATCATCGTGATCGTCATGGGCCTAATCAGCGGTTCGGTCAATTCGTTTTGCGCTTACGTGTTCTACAGATGTCGCCTGGAATCTTACAGATCCAGAAAGTCCATCGTACCTACCGTGGCCAATACCTCGTTAGACTGGATGAGTCTTATTGACCGATTAATCTAAATTAATTATTTAATTAAAGTGATTAATTGGAAATGAATAAATAATAAGTCACTAATTGCCGGGATTTAAATGTCCTGCCATTGTGAATGAATTTTTGACGCTTAGTCAGCGCAATTTCAGAGCACTCCTATGTATTCTCTTCTTCTTTTTTCTCTAATGTCTTAAACTGCGATGATTAAATAGGATTTGAGAACAATTTGGAGACGAAATATGTTTTTAAAAAATGCATTTCAATGCGTAATGCAATTCGTCAACTGATTGTTTCAGATTTTTAAGGATTCATCGGGTCCCGATGTTTCAACCAAACCAACTTTTTGGGGAGAATTTAACGTTTAAGAGAAGAGGGGATTTTAACATCTTATAATAAATTATATTTAAAACCTGTAACAAATTATACATATATTTAGAATGCATGCTTATTATTGCTATTACACATACTTACTTAGTGTAACATGTACCTTCTGACCCGGGGTTTGGGGAAGAGTGGTGGCTTGTTAGTTTGGGTGGGGCGAACCCTATTCCAACCCTCCCGAGATACCCGAATGAAGCACTGGGTGAACCATGGTGGCACATTTTTTTTTTTCAATTTAGAATTATTTTCTATTTTCAACCCACCGCCATTTTTAATCTGAAAACAAATCTTACGTCTCGAGTTACTGTTAATGTTATGAATCGTAAATCGGGAATAACAAGACATAATAACATCTTTTAGGCTATTCTTCCTCGGGTTCGCTTGGCTGGCATCGCTCGTTCTGACTATGAACGTGTTTTCCTACGAGGATAACAAGCAGAACGACATATTCGGCCTTCGCCTGGATTACATCCAAGAGGTGATGTTTATTCAGATATTATTTAGATTCCAGATCCCGTGCGTTAATGGATCGTTGTATTTAGCTATGGCTGTTGTTGTTGCTGTTGTTGTTTATGCCTGCCACCGTAGTGAGGCAGGGAGTTCGTAATTAGCATAATTTATCAGTCTAATTAATAACCAGCAGGTTAGAATGTCATATCTGCAACCAATCGCTTCCCAGATAATCGGAAGACATTCTCTTAAACGTATTTACCTCACTTTACTGACCTGCATTGACAATCTAATATGATTACATAATAAATGAGCGAGGCAATTAACATAATTAATTCTAGAGTCATTAATAATTCATGCAGGGCACGATCAGGGAGGCAATGAGGTCCTATAGGCGCAACTTGAACGTAAAGTCTGCAACTGACAGGATGCAAATGAATCTGGAATGTTGCGGAGAGACATCATACATGGAATGGTTCCATGTTAATAATTCATTACCTACTTAATATGCATATATAATTATTATAATAATAATATTTAGAATAATTTATCAATCTAATTGGAATATGATAATTAATTCATTCATTGTAATAATTAAACATATTATAATAATAATAATAATTGATTAATAATTGAGCATATAATCATCGTCATCACCAATCATCATCACCATTATCGTCATCATCACCATCACCATCATCATCCATCATCACCACAACCACCACCACCATAATCATCAGCATCATCACAATCATCATACAAATGTTCTCCCTCTTTCCAGATTCCTTGGACGGACGAAAAGTACTTGAGCCCGGAAATATCCTCGGGCAACGGCTGGAAAGGGTCGCCTCTGATCCGTGGCGGATACGACATCCAGGGGGTGCCGTTCAGCTGTTGCAACGCTTCCGTGGGCAGGCCCTGCCACT
>CM067534.1:8475000-8497500 GCA_034509925.1 Hirudinaria manillensis
TCTCTTGCTCTCTCTCCACTGGGACTTCACTATCTCACTTTCGTGTCGTCGTCGTTGTTGTTGTTGTTGTGGTGGTGGTGGTTGTTGTCGTCGTCGTTTGTGTTGCTAGTCGTTGCATAGACTTGATACAATTAATAGTGTCGCATTCATCAACATCGTCGTCGTCATCTTCGTCGTCGTCATCGTCTCCATCATGATCACCTGTACTACAATTACAGGTTGAGATCGTCCAACTGACACGAAGGATTAACGGCCTCCTGTCATCGGATATATTTATATCAACAACAGCCACAATAATAATAATAATTATTAATAATAATAATAATAATTATAATATTTATTATTATTGATAATATTTATAATAAAGATAGGGGTCTAAAACATATCTATAGTTTTTAATCCGAATATTTTCCATATTTATGGCGTTTAAAAATTAAAAGAATTTAAAAAAAAAAACATTTTTTAACTTTAAGATGAAATAGCATCAGTAATAAGTAATAATTTATTCACTGATCTGTTTGCGAAACAATAAATAAATAAATAACGGAATAAATAAATAAATAAAAGAATAAACAAATAAATAAAACAAAATAAAACCAATAAATAAAAGAATAAGGAATTGAATAAACCGTGAATATTGCTAATTAATTTTTTAAAGCTTAAAAATACGAAAAAAAGGACATAGAAAAACAACGAAATGACTTGAAATCCCGCCCCATTAAATTTTCCTCGTCTTCATCCGAGCAGGAAATTGCAAAGCTCTCACTCCCTTTAATTCCAATCTCTACGTCACGACTGCACTAGCTACAACCACAAGGACCACAACGGCCGCAAGTACCACAACAGCCGCGAGTACTATGACTACAGTCTCAAGTAGCCACAACAGTTACAAGTACTACACCTACCACTAGAACTGCAAGTACCATAACGAGTACTACAGCTGCATCGACCACCAGGGCTACAAACGCCAACTATGGCGACCACAACGACCGCTGTCGTCACGGACGCCGCTACCGCTGCTTCATCTGCACCGAAAGTTGAGCTTTTGTTATTTTCGTCACGCTTCAATTCCTGGGCCGGCATAAAATTAGCATAAATTAAAGCCATATTTTGAACCTTAGGGACCGGTGCAATTTGTCTCCTCAAGATGTTCCCGGGGAGCACTTGTTTATCTTTAAGATGGAGTTGGGGGCAATTTGGTTTCTAATTAAGAAAAATATATTTTTTATTTAAATCGGACTTTTTTTTAATTATTCTTTTTCTTTTTAAAAATTAGTATAAAATAAATTTTACGTAGACATAATTAATCGTAAATATGCACAGATTTATAAAAACACTTAGAAAGTTGGTTTAGCATCTTGAGTTGTGATTCTAACAATTAAATGCCAAATTAAAACAATTTTTGGTACTTAAATTAAATAAATTACTGAAATAAATCCACAAATGACAAGTGCGCCTTACAAAAAAAAAATGGGGTAAAAAAATGGCAGAAACAACTCAAGCGGAACGAGCACCGGTACGAGTTGAGGTCCAGAAGCGTGCAGCCAATCAGCCGTGAAATAGCATCACAAAATCTTCCCCCGAAAATGTTTTTGTTGAAAACGGAATGATTTAAGGAGCACCAATATTATTACATCTTTAAAAACATATATTATATTATTATACTTCAATAATTTAGTAACGTTTAGTCGTAATTAAATCGGAATTTAATCAAAAGAAATCAAAACTTTAAAAATAAAAATTACCATAAGAAATATTCCCTGGTTACCCCCAAAGGGGATCAAACACCTATCTCAAGAGTCGAAAACTAGAAACCACTCCATTTATTAGCCAAAATCCAAAGTTCAGACCCTCTGAGATCGGATACACCGTGAGGTCACGGAGTGTGACCACCCTAGGGCGTCGTACAACAGGGGCCACGGTCTGACGGCCGCGTGGCCTAATGTCGTGCCTCAGGATAGGATCAACCGAAGGTAATGGCCAGGAATTGAACCCAGCCAAAGGAGACTAGATGCTTGATAATTTTTTAAAGTATAAAAAAAATAGTTTATCAGCTCACTAACTATGGGCATTAACCACATCGGCCAGCTAGAATAAAGCTCATTATAATATTATAATTACGCCAATGCGAAACAATACTACATCCGTAAGCTATAATTTAGAATTGATTAATATTTAAACACCCGCCTGTACTCATTATAATAATAAATGCAATTATTAAAATTTCCAAACAACAACAAAACTTGGACTGCAAAATACTTGACCTCAAGTTGTTTATGTCCATCCCCTTGGAAATGCGTTGCCATGGCGAGGAGTGATTACATCTCTCTCGGCCAATCAAAGGTTGCAAAGGACTGAAGTTCCATTTGTCCTGCAGGTCACGACCCCAGTCCAATAGGTCAAAGTTCGCAAACTTTATGTGTTTCTTCACGGCAAGTTGAACCTTGTCAAAACCAAACGGATTGAAACTCGAATGGGCGAAAGACACGTGCCTCGACCCCATTGGCTCTCGCACTATACTCATGAATAAGCTAATTAGATATAGAATGAGTTGATTGGCTGCTCATAATTTCATCTGGACGTCATGAATATGCAAAAGAGAATTCGATGCAGAATGTAATTACGAAGATGATGTGTTACCATGGCGACCACGAAGGCGGTCGTGATAATGATCCGATGATAATGATGATGCTGTCAATTATATATTATTTATGATAAAATTAATAAATAAACAATGCCATAAAAATGTCTCTAAAGAATAAAAAAAAATGAACAGAAAACACCGCTAGAATTAAAAACGCAGACGAACAGTGATAGAGCGATAATGGGAAGCATCATTCGCAATAATATAGAATATTTGAATTTCCCTCTAAATTATGGTTATTATTACTATTTAATATAGCTATTGTGAATTAATAACATGTTATTATTATTATTATTATTATTATTATTATTATTATTATTATTATTATTATTTGTTTATTCACAATCACGGCCTCCGCCGGAAAACAGTGACCCCAGATCCCAACAAGGGATCACAGGCAGTCACAACACATCAAGCACAAATAAAATAAAAACAGAAAAACAGTCATGAACAAACAGAAACAACAAGCAAAAGTCCAAAACTTAAACCAAGTAATTCAATTATACACGCAGCAAAAGTCCAAAACCCAAACAAAGTAATTCAATTATACACGCAGCTATATACAGTTATATACAAAATCCAAATCATTGTCAGTTCAATATTCTTCTTAATATATGTGCTGTCCCACACAAAGCGATTTTCTGCGCCTCAAGAGGAGATGGATTTCCAGGGATGAGATCCAGGTAATCTTTAAATTTCTTTGATGTCATTCCTAATGCACCAACAACCACTGGTATTACCTGAGATCTCACACCCCACATTCTTTGGATTTCAATCTGTAGGTCTTTATACTTTGTTAATTTTTCCATCTCCTTCCGAGGCACATTCACATCATCCGGGACAGCAATATCAATTATTAGACAGTTTCTTCTCTTCTTATCATGGTAAATCAGATCCGGTCTGTTGGCAGGGACTGTTCTATCAGTTATTATTGGGTAATCCCACATCAACACTCCATGGTCGAACTTTGTAATTCCATTCGGTGTATGTTCGTACCATTTAGTGGTCAGTGGGATCCCGCATTCCCTGCCGATTCTCCAATGGACGTACCTGGCAATTCTGTTATGCCTCTCTAAATATTCCGTTGCCGCCAGCATGCTACATCCTGATATTAAGTGGCTAATGCTTTCAATATGCCGATGGCACATTCTACATAAGCCATCAGCATTCTGATGCAAAACCATCTTTTTAAAATACTTTGTCTGTAGGGCCTGGTCTTGAGCTGCAATTATTAGACTTTCTGTTTCAGCCTTCAGGTCACTCTTTCTGAGCCATTGAGTACTTGATTCGTTATCTATGCTTGCATTGTGAAGATTTTTGATGTATTGCCCGTGCAGCGGTTTCCCTGTAATTCTTTTTAGCTTTTCTATTTCCAGGGCATTTTTGAGTTCTTTTCCCAGATGTTCTTTTGTAACATTCAATTTATATTTCAATTTAATTTTATTTGTTTCTGTCTGCAGGGAAAATTTTTTCCTAGATTCATCCCATTTTCTTACCAATTGAATCAATCTTCCATCTGTTGCTGCAATATATTCTCCCAGGTTGAGGATGCTTTGTTGATATGCCGATAACAGTTCAATTATGCCTCTACCCCCATTATTCCTTTTCACATACAGTCTGTCAATATCTGCTCCTGGGTGGTGCATTCCATTCATAGTTAGTATTTTTCTGGTTTTTCTATCACACTTTTCTATTTCTGATTTTACCCAGGGAATTATTCCAAATCCATATGCAAAAACTGGTACTGCAAAACTATTAATTGCTGTTGTCTTATTTTTGGCACTAAGCTGAGTTTTAAGGATTTTTCTTAATCGACTGTAATATTCCCTTTTTACCTTTTCTTTCATCAATTTATTATTTAATCCATCCCGTTCCTCCATTCCAAGGTATTTATACATCTCCTGTGTCTCGAGAGATTTAATTTCTTCTTTTCCATCATCCATGAGTTCAATGCCTTTTGTTACAACAGGTTGTCCATGTTTTATTTCAATTGTTGCACATTTTTCAATTCCAAATTCCATACATATGTCTTTGCTAAATATTTCTACAACTCTTATAACTTTTTGCATATCCTCATGTTCAGTTATTATTATTATTATTATCATTATCATTATTATTTCGACGTGGTCCACATACAACGAAACAATAGCTGATCACGTTCGCAAAACCATTTGTCCAAGCTTATAATAAGTCGTCTGCACTTTACGGCGGGAGCAGAAAAAGCTTTCCCGACTCGTGATTGGTCGGACTGGCACGTGGTAAGCAGGTGCCCGACTGGGACTACAATTGTTTTTGTTCAGTACCTAGAGTTGAGAGTGGCGGGCAAAAGCCATCTTGAGGGGCAATTTTTTATCAGTCGATCTCAGTTTTCAGGAGTTAGGAGGTCGGGGTAAGGTCAAGTTAGGGTCAGGGTGGATTAAGATAGAGTCATGGTAAGGTCAGGACAGTTAATTATATATTATATATAATTGTGAGAAAAATGGAAGATAATGTTTGAGAAATCAAAACGAAAAATCTTTCAGAAAGATTGGAAAAATGGCTAAAGAGACGTATATATATATATACATTGAAATAATTAAAATATTGATAAAAGCAGATAACAACTACAATTACAAACAATTTAAAATAATAATTATTAATATAATAATAATAATTATAAATTATTAAAAACACATCTTAAAATATTGTCCGTGAAAGTATTGTCCATAACGGTAAGAGTGTAAGGCGCCCACCCACGCGCACAGCATACACGAAAAGAGCCAACGACGTGGGTGGTCCGATGTACTCTGTGAGGTAGTTCTGAGACCACCCATGACGGTACGTTCAAACCGGTTTTGGTCCTTCTAACCTCCCCCCAAACACTTTTAGAGACGAATTGTTTTTATAATAAAATAAAATATAATAATAACTTGTAATTAATTAATTAATTTGATTTTTAATATTTTAATATAATAAAATGTAAAATAAAAAAAGGTTTTTAAAATCGACTCCAAATAAGAAGAACGTTTTCCAAACGCGTCAAAGGTGAGAGAGTTCTACATTCGCCGGCCAATTAATATTCATGATAACATTAATATTCATGATCTCATTAATATTCATAATCGCGTTAATATTCATGAGTATAATGACATCAATTATCATAATAATGTCAATTTATTCGAATATATTAAAATCGTTTATTAAAATCCGTCGACAAAAATCTATTCAAATTTGTTGACAAAAAAAACTATTTATGCATATTTTCCATGAATTTTTACACATTTTAAAATGAATATTAGGTTTTAATTTTGATAAATCGATTTAAACTTTTTTGCGTTTAAACTTTTTAAACAATTCGTTCCTCAAATATGAAAACTTCCAGGTGATAACTTGAAACCATTGCAGGTGTTGATGACGACGACGATGGAGGTCATGATGATGATGACGATGATGGTTGTGGTGCTAGTAATGATTATGATGACGATGACGACGATGATGATGACGGTGATGATTATGATAGTACAAGCAGTCTGCTTATTTACATACATCTAGATTCAGCGGTATGACGGAGATACAAATCGAAGATAGATCGATGGAGGAGGGATTGGAGGTCATTCGGTACATTCGATTAAGTACAAATTAAATTATCCAGTACACCACGCAGTTTGTGTACTAGATGTCGCTGCTACCTCTGGTCTTGTTTTGTCACGTGACTTCCAACAAATGATGAACCAGGTATTTTTATTATTAGTATCACCATTATTATTATTATTATTATCTATCATATTGTTATCATTCTATTATTTATCACAAATTTATAGTTAATATGATTATTATATCACTATCATCATTTAATATAATTTATTATCTTTAACACCCCCATTATCGTCATCATCATCATTGACGTCGCCCGATTGTTATGAGGTCGTAAAGAACTCTCCATATTCGTTGGAGTCGGACGGAGAGTCGTGTATGATTTCCATTGGAATGAACTGACGACGACAGGAAACTATACGAGCAATAAAAATCCCAATTGATTCCAGGTTGAAAGAACGTTCCATGAACTATTACCGGCCGGACGGACGGACGTAAGGACGGATGAATAGACAGACAAATAGGTAGGCGGATGTCCGAACAGATAAATAGACGGGCCGATAGACAAACAGACAAGAGGAGAGACAGACAGATAGATGGATGGATGGGTGGACAGATCAATGGGTGATTAGATAGATACAGGGAGCAGTAGATGGATCACCTGATGAATGGATGGTGAGCTTAACGAATGGACGGACAGAGGAAGGAATGGCCGACGGACAGATGAATGGAAGGACGGAGGTAGATAAATGAAAGAAGGTACGTGATCGATGAGCGATGTAGAATAAAGATTAATTGAACGGAATAAAACGTAAGAGAGAAAATAAAAACCTAGGAAATAAATAATTTCAAAAATCATTGCGTCGATCGGAGAAAATATTGGAATAAAATTTTAAATAAAAATCTTTAATTCTCCAAGAAACTAATCTTCGATTTAACAATTTAATATAATAAAATCAAGTTATTCATCTAAAATATATAATAAATAAACTACTTTTTACGGATAATTACCTTAAAAATCATCTGTAAATCCGTTGTAAAATTCATTCGTGACCCACGTTCTAGGTCACGCCAATGATATCCAAAGGTAAACTGTACGCTTAACGGTCGTCATAGTGACGCACGTGGCGGTCTCCATGGTTACGACGCTTGGAGACCATCTCCAATGTCGCATGCAATCGAGTTAGCGGACCTATACCAGAGATAATGAAGATGATCGTCGTCCATGATGATGATGATGACGATGACGACGATAATAATGATGGAGGCATTATCATCGATAATAGTTAATTGGATGATCATGCTTCCAAATCGTCTGCTTCGAATGGACATTTTCCCGCCCAAAACTCGCCTCCGCAGAACGATTAAATATTTCATAAACTTTTTTTTTTCTTTCAATTTCATTTTTAAAAAGGTCAAAATCCTTGATTTCCAACGAGCTAATGCAATTTCATTTTTAAAAGCAATTTTCCCAATCAACTGATGGAGTTTCGGTTTCCAAGATTGGGAATTCCATCGCCGATTTGAAATTTCAAATAGATTGATGACGTCATCAGCGTCAACGTAGCCGGAGAGAAGCATTGCATTCTTTTTAAGGAGCTAGCTTCATGATTGTATTCAATCACGAATCGAAGCTTTCAATCAAGATTAACCAATCACATCTTAACAACAAGTCAACCAAAGAACCTTATTGAACAATAGAACGATATTATCCTCCCACTAAACTCAACATCTCACATCACACGTTACGACTCATTTCCTGATTGACCAAACGATTCCATGCCATTGGTTGACAGGAATACTTCGAGATGTTTCGTGGAACCACCTCGTTGCAACCATTCATTCATTCATTTGAGTGGCTCCATACAACAGTGCAATTTCCTGCCTCCCTTTCTCCATCCGTCACTCCACCTCGTGCATAAATTATGACGTCATTTGTTAATAATTAATTACCACGCCCTCCTCGTCAGCGCAACGGATCGGATCCTTCCGTCAGAGTCAGAAGTGACCTGGAATGATTAAACATCACATTTCCACATTCATGCACACGCACATGCGCACAGACACTCGAACACTCCAAGATATGCGCGCAAACTAATTTATTTGTTTATTTACTAACACAAAAATTACGAAACAATCTCCACCTGGAGCTAATTACTCGCCCTTTGTAAAACAAAATCTCTCTCCAAGAAGACTTAAGAAGAACCTATGTCAACATTGTCCGGAACATGTGTTACCCATACAGGTACCAATTATCGCCCATCCTTTCCACTAGGGATAGGGCGAGGAAAGGGGTTGGTGGTTCAAAACCAACAGCGGCAGCCACTCGACAAACTCGACGAGTTTAATCTCCATCGAGCTATCGAGCGAATTAAAAGCTACAACAGAAAGAGCTGGAACGAACGAGCCGGCGATAAAGGAGGTCATGGAAAGATGAAACGAACGCTTTGGAAATGCTCTCTTCCGGATAGACTACTATTTCTCCAGTTGCTAGGGAGGCATTAAACACTCTTCATCTACTCTAATGTGTCCAGGGACACGGAAAAGCATCCAGAGATCCAAGGACACGGACATAGGAGAGAACGGAGGTACATGGATGCGCAGACATACAAGGACAAGCAACGATAAGCTGAAGAGATTGACCGGGAGATCGGGAAGAGACAAGAAAGAAGCCAGTACGAGCTTCCTTCAAGGTTGTTTGTCCACTCACCTTTTTTTTTCGTTTTTCGTCGCCTTTTTCCAACCGAAAACAAAGGATTTTCTGTCAGTTATCCTCGCGGAGAACAGAGAAAGCCCTTTTTAATCCGCAACTTTAAGAGGCGTTTCGTTAAACTTTTAGCGAATTCGACGGAGTGGAAAGGAACATTCTCCGGATAGCGAATCTCAATGGAAACGATGGGAAGAGGTTGCTCATCTTTCCAGCTGGCAATGCGCCCGAGGCGGGAACACTCGACCGATCCAGATAAGATCGGGACAGACGAGTGTTATCAATAATATTTTAAACAAGAAATATTCGTTTACGCGAATAGCATTATTAAATTTATTTTGTTTATGTATGACATGGTTAAAATTCAGCTGGAAAGACGTATCAATTGGTATCATTTTGATTCATTTCGGTCTGCCTAATTGTATAACCTCCAATGCGTTCACTTTTACACGGTTGCAATTTAAGACATAAAATTCAAATTTTTGAATTTAACAAAATAAAAATCCACAGAACAAAAGAAATTTAAATTTAACGAGAATAAATTTTCGAGAGACTTTTTGGCGGCACTCGGCCACAAATTGGATTTATGGCAAGTCTTGACGTCGAAGGGCCTCGAAATGACAAGGAATGACATGCAGAGGGCAGAACAATGATCAAGTCATCAGGGCTGATGGATGGTCGGAATTAAAGCGGTTAATTGCACCGTACTAGTTGGAAGAGCCCGGATTAGAGGCGGGGTTCGGCTCATAGGCAGATGGCTCCAAATTCTGGAGGCTTAAAATTTATGAATACGTGGAAAACGATGTTACTTCAAAGTCGTATCAAGTTTTATAGTTTAGAGCTGGCATTCATTCCCGGGTGTAAATTTTTATAAAAGTCCTTAAATTTTGATGTCGTTTTTATTTTTAAAGACATTAAAAGGCTTCTGAATGGCGCTTCCGTTTTTCGTTAGCCAACTTGTGGGGACTGAACAGAGGCACTTTTGCTGCTAAATTCAGCTTTTAAGCAATAAAATGTGTTACTGAAATGACTTAACGTGACGATTTTAGTGCTTGATGTACTCGATGGCCCGAGTTTGAAATAGACCACCGGAACCAGCGAAAGTGTCTCGAGACACTGACTAGCGAGCGTCTTAATTCTTACGTAATTCATATTTATAATGCCTCATATTATGTCATAATTTTCTCATTAAGCGAATTTATGTCGTCACGAGCTTATCTCTCTACGTTGCTTCACTTCCGCTCCGTTGCAATGACGTCACTCGATATCTGGATATTAATTCGTCGCCAGCAATAAATCTTGTCGCAAAGATGGCGCTCGACCTGAGAAGAGACAATTAATCGATTATAACATGCCATATTATGTCCATTGTCCCATTAATAATTTTTTTTATTTTTAATCTCTTTTTAATTTATTTATGGTATTTGATTAAAAATTTATTTCCAAGAAATTTCGATTTTAACAAAGATTCATTAGCCGTTAATTAATATTATCTAATTTAAGCAATAAAATTTTAATATTCTTACGCTATATTCGGAATCTTTCGCTACGCTTGTCGAGACGGGCCAATCGGGTCAAGAAAACTTCGTTTCTTAAGAAAAAAGTCTAATTCGACTCAAATATAAAAAAAAATAATTGCACAATCGGATCCAGAAATCCAACAACAACAACAACAATGGAAAACGAAGAGTACATTGAGAAGGATTTCAGCGAAGTACTCATCACCAGCACGGACGTAATCCTGCCGGAAGCGACAATTGCGTCCACCCCCAGCATGGAAAAGGGTCTGACTCTCGAGGAGGAACGGTGTCTACGCGTTCACTGGACCCAGCGCATCCACTCTGCCGGAACGCTACTCAAGCTCGGCATGACCAACGTGGCCACCGCTCAGGTCATATTCCACAGATTCTTCTACAGGAGATCCTTCGTAGAATACGAAGGCGAGCAAGTTGCAATGGCGGCCCTGTTCGTATCGTCAAAGATGGAGAGCAGAGACGAGAAAAGCAGGAAATTGAGAGACGTTATGAATGTTTTTCGTCACATAGACCAAGTGTTGAACGGAAAGATCATTAGGCCGATGAGAATCGATATCAACTATGCCAATCTAAAGAGGCATATCTCTAAGATTGAGCTCTTGATACTCAAGGACATAGGGTACTGTATCAGCGTCAATAACCCCCATAGGTTAATTCCCGTCATTTGTCAGATTCTAGGCTTGGAGAAGAAAGAGTTCATGGTTCAGGGGGCTTTCAGCTATCTCAACGATAGCTATCACACCGATGTTTGTGTGAGGTACTCCAGCGAGGTCGTGGCATGTGCTTGCATCCACTTGACATCTCTGACGCTTAATTATCCTCTACCAAATAATCCCGGTTGGTGGCTGCTTTTCAGCGTCAATAAGTCCGACATGGAGCACATCTCGAGAGCTATCTTATCCCTCTATGAAGGACCGAAAAGAGACTTGCAGGAGATCTTATCCAAAATAAAATTGATAAAATCTGCTAATGCTCCACAGGTAACTCTAGAAAGCCCTCTATCCAAGCAAGACACTCCGAGCGGTCAGAACAACAAGGAAGCATCCTTGGAAGATTCAGGTAATAAAGCAGAACTACTGGAAAACAAGACGAACGATGAGAACTCGAGAGAGAAAGCGTCCGACGAGAAGAAGGACACCCCAGTATCCGACGAAAAAGTCGAGAAGAAACGAAAGAGGTCCCTCTCTCGGAAAAGTAAGCCTGACAAGAGATCAAGATCACGATCTCCTGACCGTCAAAGGAATGCCTCTGGCGAGAGAAAGAGGTCACATCGCAATGACGACGAAGACAAAACTCTTGACAAAGAAAAGAACAAGCGGCATGGTAGAGATGGTCACAGCCGTGATAGAGGTGGCTACAGCCGTGATAGAGATGACTACAGCCGTGATAGAGGTGGCTACGGCCGCGATAGAGATGACTACAGCCGCGATAGAGATGACTATAGCCGCGATAGAGGTGGCTACGGCCGCGATAGAGATGACTACAGCCGCGATAGAGATGACTATAATCGCGATAGAGGTGGCTACGGCCGCGATAGAGATGACTATAATCGTGATAGAGGTGGCTATAGCCGTGATAGAAATGACTATAATCGTGATAGAGGTGGCTATAGCCGTGATAGAAATGACTATAATCGTGATAGAGGTGGCTATAGTCGTGATAAAGATGCCTACACCCGTGACAGGGACGACTACAGTCGTGGCAGAGATGGCTACAAGCGCGACAAAGATGACTACAGTCGCTACAGAGACTACGACAGTCGCTCAAAAGACGACAACCACGACTCACGTCAGAGGGACTCAAAGTATTACAAGGAGCGAAGTGACGATCGCCACATGGAAAAAGATAACCAGAAAAAGCATCGTGGGCCAATATCACCAATAAGATATCCTTAAGATCCTAGAGGGTTTGACAAGAAATGGCTGCATCAGATGATTTATTTGTACTCACAGAATTGAGGTTCAAAATCGTTTTTATTTAATTTGTTTTATTGCAAAACAATTTTTAACAATAAAAGTTCATAGGAAATAAATAATTTGTGTGAAATTTAGCAAAATCCCTTAGAAAGTATTAGTTCGGACGTCGGGCAATCATTATGAATTTATCTTATTTTGCCAATTACTACATTCACACGATTTAATTAAGAAATTACTTTAAGAAATGCTTTATAATTATCAACCATTTTGAATTTAACACTTTCTTTAATGCCAACACAAAACAATTTGCAACTCACCTGAAGCATAAACACTTAAAGCTATTAATAGCTTGACACCATCTATCCCATAAATATTTTTAGATTCCATCTTACCTCCGATCTACGATCAGTCTATCATTTGGACGTCTAGAGTTTCTTTTAAATATCCTGAAATGATAAACAAAAATGATGATGAAATGATTAAGCTTGATTTGAACCAATATAGGAATTCATTTAAGGAATGAAAAGCCAGAAGCTTTGGTTTGCACCTAATCTTGATTTTCTATTGGGAATTCTCCCATGTAGAAAGATACAAGCACCTAAAACAAACTTTTGATTTTCAAGAAGCCTCCAGGGAGTTTATCTGATAATGTCAAATCTTTTTTGAATGGCAAACGTTTGTAGAAATAAAGATAGACTCAGATAGCAGATCAGTTAGCAGATCATCAGACATCCTTTCTCCTGTTTAGACCTCCAAATCAACAATTGAAAAATGTGAAAATTAGAAGCTGTTGACACTTTTTTAATCCCAACCTAAATCTGATCAAAATAAATTTTGAAAACATTAAGAAATAGTAAAAACTATTAGAAATGGATGGTTATTTAATGTAATGATAATGCAGATAATGTTGATGAATATCTTTGGAGAAAGTGCAAGATGGTAATCTCATGGCATAATCAGAAAATAATCACAGACGAACGATGACGGACTCGGCCTAAACGACGTGGCGTCCGCGACGTTCAATCACTCGTCACGTTAAAATAATTACCTTATAATTATAATCTCTAGTGACATAATTTAGCTGGAATTATTTTGAAATTAGAAAAAAAAACCAAAATTATGCACTCTAAGGTGCATAAGGAGCATGTGTGCTGCAGATTCCTAAACGGACAGAAGGACATTTTGTCAACATATGTTCATTATCTTGGCAAAGTTGTTTCTATAGAATCACTACTGCCCAACGCAATTCAACAAATTCACAAAATCATTTTCAAGCAGGCATTTCTCACCTACACGTTTGGCATCCCATGCTGTAAGTCTGATATCAACATTGCTACTTAAGAAGCAGCTCTAGAAGATGCACTGAATATCAAGTTTCAGAGAAAGGTGAAAATGTTTTAACTTCAATATCTCTTATCAAGATGAAAGTCAGCTGTGTGAAATAGAATTCAATTCCATTACCAACAATGGCATCAAATTACTTTTATAAATATCAAACAAAATTATCTAAACTGCTAAACATGATTTATATGGTGAAAAAAGATAAAACAATTTTTAAAAAAGTTATACTAAAAGTGGGGAGTGTTACCTGAAAAGCTGTCCAAAGTGACTAATGGACATGTTAAACTTCAGCCAATCTTGGGCAATCACTTACAGCAACATATCCCAGCACGTGATGGAAAGCAAGAGATGGTCCACTTTTAAAAGTAATGGAATATCACTACAGGGAGGTACCATCTTCGTGGAGAGGAAAGTTCGTAAAATTTTTTGTTCAAAACACCCGCTGAGGCAGTTTTTTTTGCCAACAGCTGTTTGCCTAATGTTTTCAATGTCGAGAAATTCTTCATTTATGATCTCTGCGGGAGACCCTACATGTTATAGTTTCCATCAAACGATAGTAAACGGATATTCATGCTCTTTATACGAGCCCTGATAAATGACTTCCAGTACCAGCATATCTCTTGGTACGCGATAGAAAAACTTCTTAAAGCTGCAAAAAAAAAATTAATAAAGTTGATGCGAAAAGCTCGGATAAACAAAGGTCGACTAAAATATGACTAGCCGAGGCTAAGTTAATATAAACAACATTGCGATAGCCCGACCGGCAATTCGAATCTCCACGGCCGCCCGCACAAATTTGTCATTTCGATTCACAGATTCTATGCAATTTTCCCCAAATTTGAATTATTAACTTTTTTTTAAAGATAATTATCTATTCAATTTTATGGACTCTAAATTCACACAGGACTTATAAGGACACTTGCGACGAAATTTTTAACCCAAAAGATAAACCTCCCTGGATTTAATATAAACAATGTTTTTATTGAAATTTTCTCGAAACTTTATCATGTCAAATATCATGGCATTTAATTTTTTGTCAGATGCTCAAAAAAAAATTGATCGGACCCTAAGTACGATGTTGGAAATAAACACATTCCTTATACCTAAAGCACTTATCAAAGTTCGATCTGACAGATTTGACAGAATGGATCCAAACATTGGAGAGTTTTATGCATCCTTTGATTTATTTGATGGAATCTACATTGACAACTTTAAGAAATTATATTTTGAAAGGAATATTTTAATTTCTATGCGAATAATTATTAGTAATAGTGCTCTAATCTAAAAGAAAAAGTTTTGCAACATAGAATTTTTTTTACTTTTAATTCATGGCTTATTTGTGGCTTGATATATGTCTTCAGAATCATTGCAAATTGCATTTTTTTTCTTTGGATCGATATTTTATTTCAAAAAAGAACCTTATGGTGCTTGAAAAATTTCCCCCTCCTGCAAAAAATGCGACTGTTTTTCTAGCTTTCATTAACTTTTAAAATCGGGGAAAATATTTTCAGTGCAGCCATCCCACATTTCCGAGCCAATAAATCATGGTTTTTATGAGGACTCTTCGTCGCTTTTGAATCCGTTGAAGGTTTTAGAGATAAAGAATGGATGGAAGGAAGGAGAGAGAGAGAAAGAAAGAGAAAGATACGATCTGGAGATGATTGATCAGAGAATGTAGCGCTAACTTTGTAACGCCATCTTTAATGACCGTCGGATGCGTCTGATGAGAAGCAAGCCTAATGACTTGAAAAATATCTTAAGGCCCTAAATTGGCCAGGCGTTAACGCAGCACCCTCTGCACAGAGATTATTCAAATCCCAGGCGCCATTGCAACCACCCGTCCATCCAGTTTCCCTTTCGGGTGGCTTAAAGGACTCCATTCTTATCGTCACCTCTTCCACCATCCGTCATCATTTCCAAGATCCAAAGGTGTATGCGTGTGTGTGTGTATGTGTGTATGTATGTGAGTGTTTGTTTGTTTGTTTCACAGGAACAGGTGTGTTTACTGTTTATGTTTACTGTTTATGTTGACGATTAAAGGTTTAAATTCGTTCCAATTAATAAATGATATCATTTTATGACCACTGATAGCCGACAATTATTTTTAGGATTTCTGTAAATTCCCCGGTCGATGTTGTTGTTGTTGTTGCCTTTGTTGTTGTTGTTGTTGCTGCTGTTGTTGTCGTTGTTGCTGCTATTAAGTGGCAAGGATCACGTGAAGAGGAAAAGTTTATCTGAGCTCTGGCAAGCCGTGATGTTTATCGCCGTTTCGTAATTGCCGTGGAGCACACAGTCCCCCGGTTACACCTGGTACCGATTGAGTGGACTGTAGTCCGTATTTTGAGTTGGATGGCCGGGGGATTGGCTGTCCGAGAACCTCCGAAATCCGAATTAATTCTTTCCTGGTTAGAGTTAAGTATTACTAGTTACTAGTTTAGTATTGCTTGGAACTAGTTAAGCATCACTAGTTATTAGCTAAATTTGTTTTGTTTATTTTTTAAGGCTGACCTAATTCTTAAATGTTCTTAATTCAATGCTCGAAATCAACCCAACCCGTACGCAATACAGGATGAGGATTGTATCCCAGAAAAACGGAAATACCCACTTCAGTTTCGTTTTCGCTTTGGTGATATCAGTCGCTGAACTATCTGTTTAACGTATCGTAACCGTTATTGGCTGGTATCTTTGGTCGCTGGGCACCAGGCAAATGGCAATCAGTCTCTCTGAGGAAATAATTGCATAATTAATTAATAGTTACGATAATAATAATAATAATAGTAATAATAATAATAATAATAATAATAATAGCCTTAGTCATCATAATTTATGGTGCTCAATATTTGCATAATTAATTAGCTGGAGTCCCCAGCGCGATTTGTAACTCAAACCTCTGAGGAATTCTTGGCACTTAATTTCATAAACAAGACAGAAATAGGCTGGCCTGGAAGAATCATGTGGACCGTGGTGCTTCGGGATCAGTACTGCGTACGTGTACGTATGCCTGTGTGTGTGTGTGTGTCTGCGTCAGTTAGTCTGTCTATGTGTCTGTACGTGTGCTTGTGAGTGTCTATGTTTCGGTTTATCTGTCTGTCTATATGTGTGTTTGTGTTCGTGTGCGCCTCTCGCCCTTCGTATGCCCTTCCAAGCCCCACACCCCAACCCTTCCGGTGTCTACGCCGAGCGAACGTAAAGACAAGTTGAACAACACCGTAAACATTCGTTTTGTTTCTCTTGAAAGGGACATCTCCAGATATATTTCTTTATTTCTTTATTTTTTTTATTTCTTTTTATTCTGTATTTATTTATTTATTTAATTTTTTAAGAATTGTAAGAATAATTATTTCTCGGAAATGTTACTGGATGTCTTGTCTTTTTAATCTTAAAGAAAACGTTTTGCAAAGGAAAATAATTGCTTCAAAAAAAAAAATCTTAAAGTTTCGTTTGTTAAAGTTATTGTAATAATCTTTAAAAAGTATTTAAAAAGTGAGAACGTCTTTGTATTTGTATCATCATCATCACCACCACCACCATCATCGTCGTCGTCGTCATCATCATCATCACCATCATCATACTCATCATTTGCGATTGCAGATCGTGCTTTTTTTTTGCTTTGACGTCAACGATGACGACAATTGAGGCATGGGGAGGTGTCACGATCAGTATCATCATCGTCGTCGTCATCATCATCATCATCGTCATCATCATCACCGTCGTCATCATCATCATCGTCGTCATCATCATCATCATCACCAGCTATGATCCTGATCCTGATCCGGATCATAATCCTAATCATAATCCTAATCACAATCATAATCATAATTACGATTACATGGCACGTTGTCACGCGAGTTGTTATTGCATTAAAATAAAAAAATAAAAACCGTTTTTTGCGATTTAATCTCTTTAAGTTCTACGGAGTTTCATCGGAAAAATTTTACGAAAACGTGGATATTTCCGGCAACAATAACAACAATAACAACAACAACAACAACAACACAAATGACTGAGACGATGACGATGACGACGACGACGATGACGATGACGACGATGACGATGACGATAGGAATTGTAATTATAATAACGAATTGACGCAATAATAGCTCTGATAAGGTCATCATTATAATAATAATCATCATCATCATCGCTATCATCAATCACAGATCAATCATCGTGAATTTCGTGATATTATTAACAATAATTTTTAATTTGCACAAATGACTTGGTAAAACTTAGTAAATAACGTTAAAATAACGACTCTTTGTCTTTTTTCGTTAAAAACTTAAAAAAAAAACAATTATAATATTTAAAATTCACCGAAATGATTGGCAATTCACAATTCACACAGACGAGTCATGTGCAATTCACGTTCATTCATAGAACTCACGGACACACAATGCACACAAGCACGCGCATGCACGCAATTCACATTCACACAATGCACACAATGCACACGTACAGATGCACATGCACATGCACAATGCACACACACACACACACACATAATGCACACGCGCACACAATGTACGCGCATACACACAGGCCTCATATACAGTTATAAGTTCACAGAGGACCAAGCTATACGGGAGATACTCCTGACTTGTTACGTTTCCTGTTTTTCCAGATTTTTGGTCGATTAAAAGTTAAATTAGAAATTAAAACATAAATTTAAACATAAACTTTAATTTAATTTAAATATATTTTGCTTTTTTTTTTAAAATATTATTTCAAACAAATCGTTGAAAAGAATCTTCTGTTAGTACTGTAAAGATTTTCGTACTATAAAGATGTGGTCTTTAATCTGCGATTACATTTCTGAATTAATTCGTTAATTGATAATAATTGACTTTATATAATAAATAAATAAGTTATTAAATAATAAATATTATTATAATTATTTATTATTTAATAATTTAATAATAATAATAATAATATTGTCGTGTGAAAGAAAAGGAGTTTTCAAACAGAAAAGGTGAGACGATTATTTTTAAATTATTATTTTGGATTTTCTTAAATTTTAATTTAAATTTTTTATTTTTTCGAAGAATTTCGTAAAGAAAAGTTGAAATTCGGTTTTCATTTTTCGAATTTAATTGGAATTAATTCGAATAAAAAAAGATTTTTTCTCTTAAATCGTTCAAAATTAACTTCACAAGGTTGCAAAGCATTTGTCGGGATACAAAACAATTGTTTGTATGGGATATTCATATACATATACAAATACACATATGTTGTGAGTGAGTGAGTGAGTGAGTGAGTGAGTGAGTGAGTGAGTGAGTGAGTGAGTGAGTGAGTGAGTGAGTGAGTGAGTGAGTGAGTGAGTGAGTGAGTGAGTGAGTGAGTGAGTGAGTGAGTGAGTGAGTGAGTGAGTGAGTGAGTGAGTGAGTGAGTGAGTGAGTGAGTGAGTGAGTGAGTGAGTGAGTGAGTGAGTGAGTGAGTGAGTGAGTGAGTGAGTGAGTGAGTGAGTGAGTGAGTGAGGGAGTGGGTGAGTGAGGAGTGAGTGAGTGAGTGAGTGAGTGAGTGAGTGAGTGAGTGAGTGAGTGAGTGAGTGAGTGAGTGAGTGAGTGAGTGAGTGAGTGAGTGAGTGAGTGAGTGAGTGAGTGAGTGAGTGAGTGAGTGAGTGAGTGAGTGAGTGAGTGAGTGAGTGAGTGAGTGAATTAGTTATCGAATGAATATGATGAGTTGATGATGGTGATGATCAAACTAGACGTTACAAACAAGAACGTTTCCTTTCATCTTAATTTCATCAATTATTAATTAATCTTTTCATATGCCATGATTAAATTATTCACACTTTTTGTGGTTATTATTAATATCAATAATAATAATATTATTATTATTATTCAGATCATTATTATTATTGTTTTTGTTATTATTATTATTATTGTTGTTATTATTATTATTATTATTATTATTACCATTGAGATTATTATTATTATCACTATAATTACCATTTAAGCTTTATTCATCTGATTGATATTCTCAAATGAAATGAATTTCTTTCTTTAAAAAAAAATATATTTAAAAAAAAGATGTTTAATGTCCATTTCATACCTGGAGTCAATTCAATGGAATAGTTCACCTGTTGGAAAAACCCGCGTCTGCGGTCGGATTGGGAGAAACTTTGAACTGATGAATGGAGGGAACTGAAAACGACTGATTGGATTGGACTTGATGGATGGAAAGATGGGTGGATGGATGGATGGATGGAAAGATGGGTGGATGGAAGGATGGATGGATGGATGGGCGGACATTATTATTATTATTACTGTTGTTGTTCTTCTTCTTATTATTATTATCATCGTTATCGTTATCATTATTATTATTATTATTTATTATTATTATTGTTATTATTATTATTATTATTATTATTATTATTATTGTTATTATTATTGTAGTTGTTGTTATAATTCGAAGAATCCCGCTGTTCGTATTGCAATCCTTGAGTCACTTTGTTTATAAATTCCATTAAACAACTTTGGTCTTCTTGAAACCGCTTTGAGTTCGTATATAATAAATTGTTTTGTAATTGTTTGAAAAATAAACGAAAATTATATTTTAATCACAATAAATTATTTAATAATAATAATAATAATAATAATAATAATAATAATAATGATAATTGCGAAGCAATCATGTTTTTATGTGTTAAACAGACGGATATATGGTGAAGCTCCTGAATGATGAATATTTTGTCAATTTAAAAGATTAAAATATAATAATAATAATAATGAAAATAATTATAATAATAATGATGATGATAACAATAATAATAATAATTATTATTATAATAATAATAATTATTATTATTATAATAATAATAATTATTATTATTATAATATTGATAATAATAATAATTTATTATTGTTTAATCTAATATAATTACAATTTATTATAATGTCATTTATTTTAGTTATTATAACATTATTATTATTATTATTATTATTATTATTATTATTATTATTATTATTATTATTATTATTATTATTATTATTATTATTATTATTATTATTATTATTATTATTATTATTATTATTATTATTATTATTATTATTATCATCACCGCAGTAACTGTATTTATCGGATTTAAATAAACAAATAAATAAAATGATTTATCGAGTTGATTGGACGTGTGGTCGGATTGATTGGTCGGTTGAACAAATAAAGTATCAACCAAGGAAGTCGTCAATCGATTGACAGACGTGGACCTGTTGAACAAAACCGCCAACAAAAGCAGACGAACAAAGTCCTTGTTGAATGTTGAATGCTTTCTGACGTGAGCATTAATATTAAGACGTCAACGAGACAACAACAACAACATCGTCAACAACACATATAGACAGACAGACGGAGGGACGACGACAACAACAACAACTATAGCAACAATGTCCACAACAATAACAACAAATTGCAACAAAATACAAACGACAATAGCAACGAATCGAGCAAATAAAAACAATGCCGTTAGAGACACGTTGAATGCAAAATAGAGAATCGAATGACGGACTTTGAAGACCTCACGAGCAGATGTTGGCGAAAACAAAATGGCTTCCAAAATGGCGTCTAGAGACAGTGGCAGTTCCGTCGGCATTGTTGAGAGTTTTTTTTTTCTATCTTTTTTGCAGGATTTTAAATTTTTAAATAGATAAATAAGTCCCTAATAATCCATTCTTTTGTACGACGATAATAAAACCATACTCTGCCCACGCAAGGATTTCCGAGAATTTTTTAAGATTTTTAAGAAAATCACAAAAAAAAATGGGGAAAAACATGGAAAAAAATCGGAGACGATTCAATGCGGACGTATTTAAGACCTCCGTAAGACTTGGAGATCTGTTGTCAGTGTTCCATCATTCCTTCTCCATCTGTCTGTCTGCAAAGCCTGTCCGCCTGTCAGTCTGTCCGTCTCGATCTGGATTGGATTCTTAGGACGCCATCTGTTGCCAACCCGCACTGCCAAATGAACGGACGAAATGGAATTTCTCCAGATCCAATAACGTCCAAACGTCCAATCACGACGAGCCACGTGATACCTGTACGATGGCGCTGATTGGTCGACCTGGAAAAAGAGAAGCGGATGGGGCTGGTTACACGGAGTAATTTGGAATTTACGAATCTTAGTTTCGGTTTCTGGACGTACGTCTTGAGGTCATCTGTTGCCCTGGACAGGCAAAAGACAACTCACATGTACCCTAACCATATCCAAACCTTATCCTAACCATACCCTAACTTTACCTCACATTCTGATCCTGAAAATCCATGGCGGACGTATAGCCTGCGTCTGTAAGTTTTCTTTTGCCTGTCACTTGTCCGGGGTCCCTCATCATGATCTTGTTGCTAGACTCTGACTTTCCAGCTTTTCCATGGTTATGGATCGTTGGATCCTGCTTGGAGTTTCAATGGAGTTTTGGAGGCATCCACTTTACTTTTAACGGCCACCTTCTCCACACTTATTGCTGTTTAGAGCCGGTTGGCGTTGCTCGGCTTTGTTTTGGCGTTGTTTGGCTTTGATCGGCTTTGTTTGGCTTTGTTTGGCTTTGTTTGACAGCAGCAGCAACAACAACAACGACGATAACAACAATAGCAACAACAGTAAAGATGACGATGACGCCGATTGTTACTAATTATGCGATTAAAAAATTATAAAAGTTTGTTTAGCATAATAATTATTATTAACTTTAATAATAATTTAATAATAAATTAATAATTAATTTTAATTTGATTAATTATCATTATTTGATAATTATAAAATAATTTTATTATTTAATTCTTTATAATAATAATAAT
>CM067534.1:8502500-8507500 GCA_034509925.1 Hirudinaria manillensis
TAAATCGATTATTTACGTGAAAGTCCTCCAGATTTGTTGCCGACGTAGCAGCAGGTGTTCAATAACATTCTTTTTCGTCGATTTATTGGAATAAAATGGAAATTTAAAAAGAAAATATTTTAAAATATTTTAAAATAGATTTTATTAAAAATAATTTCAAAACATTGTAAATGTTTAAATGTTCGACATCTCATAATCTTCTTGCTTATTACTATTAGTACCGTAATTACACATAATATATAATAATAATAATACTAATAATAATAATAATAATAATAATAATAATAATAATAATAATAATAATAATAATAATAATAATAATAATAATAATAATAATAATAACAATAATAATATCGCAACTTGCAACATAAACGTTTATTTGTATGTTTGTATTGTGTACAAACATAAATTATAGATTATTTGGTGATATATTTATTGAGATATAGATAGATTTATAGGTCCCGTGCATGTGTGAATGTGATCTAAGAACGTGATGGATGTGAGAACAGCCATTCAGGGCAATTCAGACTGAATTGTTCGAATTTTTATTGAAATCCCAAAAGATATCCAAAGGTTTCGTGTTCGAATCCCACCTCTTCTCGTCTTCAAATCGATGATTGTAGATTGCAAGCCACCCTCATGACGTAGCGATGGTCCGTGCCGGGGCGACCAATAATAATAATAACAATAATAATAATAATAATACTAATAATAATAATAACAATAATAATAATAATAATAATAATATATTACATAACATCACTCACAACGTAACAAAACGTGGGTGGTTCATCACACGGAAGGAACGATTAGCAAAACAAAAAAAAATATAATTTTTCTCATAATTACGATGTCGATGACCTCATAATTTGATGATAATTTTGTCGATAATTTTTCTAAAAATAAGCTTAAAATTAAGGACTTTAATGACCAACACACGTCGTAGCGTTTAACTTATTCTCACATTTGATAATTATATTATTATTATTATTATTATTATTATTATATTGGTAAAATTAAAAGGAATTGATTATTAAAAATCATTTTGTTTTTATATTTAAATGATAAATCGTATTTAATTAATTCCGTCACGCTTCAGTGGTTTCGCTGCGGACAACTGGAATTATGGACAATAACAACCTAATAATAATGATAATAATAAAAGTAATAGTATTAATTATAATAGTAATAATAACAATAATAATAATAATAATAATAATAGTAATAATAATAATAATAATAATAATAATAATAATAATAATAATAATAATAATAGAAGACCACTTTAGGAATAATTCTCTCTTGACAAGGGAACCACTGGAAAATGCAAAAAAAATTTATAAAAAAAAAATTATTTTTTAATAAAAAAAATAAAATTTAAAATTCAAAACTTTTTTTCATTCCACTTCCATTTTCGGTCCTCGGGGAGTTACGTCCAGAAATATCTGCTAATTGATCACTTTAGTTGGAAGATGAGGAAGATAATTATTTTCTCATATAATTATATTATTAATGATGATGATGATGATGATCCACCCCTCCGTGCGTCCGTGCGTCCGTCCGTCCGTCCATCCATCCATCCCACCATTCGTGCATCCGTCCGTCCGACCGCCCGTCCGTCCGTCCATCCATCCATCGATCTGTCCATCCATCCGTCCGTCCATCCATCCATCCATCCATCCGTCCGTCCGTCAATCCATCGATCCGTCCATCCATCCTCCTTTCCTCATTTCTTATTCATTCCTTCCATCTGCTCTTGACTCCGTCCGCCTCAAGACGTCGATAATTGGATTTTTGAAGATTATTTTTTTCAGGTGATCAAAAAACATTGCAGAAGTTAAAATATTTAAAAATAATAAACATCCATAAATGTATATTATTATATGAGCAATATGGTATAATATAATATAATATAATATAATATAATATAATATCAAAATACCAGCATTTCCAGATTTAGCATTAAAATAATTAAATTAGATTTTTAAGTATTTATTTCTGAAATTAACGATAAATGACATTTCGTCTGATGTTAAATTATGTCCACTGTGAGACATCTGGCGGAGAGTTCTGTCGAAACGAGCTGTCATCCTCTGCCATTCCCTCACCATCTCTCCATCAATATTTATTATTATTATTATTATTATTATTATTATTATTATTATTTTTATTATGTATTAGCTACCTGGTGTTGCCATGTCATCGTCGCTGTCGTAATTGACATCATCATCTTTTTCTTCTTCTTCAATACCATCATATACAACAATAATAATAACAATAATAATAATAATAATAATAATAATAATAATAATAATAATAATAATAATAATAATAATAATAATAATAATAATAATAATAATAATAATAATAATAATAATAATAAAATTCAATTAGACACGGAGTCATTCATTGAATGAATGGACGTTCAAGTTTTGCAAACAATTTTCTTGAAAAGAAATAAATATAATTTAAATTTAATTTAAAATATTTAATAATAAAATATTAAATAATATTTATTAATAAAATATATAATAATCATTTTAATTTGAAAAGTCCTCGTTAAGTTTGAAATCTTGAAAAGACATTTTAGTTCCGTCCCAGCGACCAAAGAATGGCGAAGGATGCTTTTAAATTCTAATTTTAACGATTTATTTTTATTTATTTTTAAATTAATTTTATAATTTAATTCAATAAGTTAATATATAATAAATAAATAAATTAATTAATTAATTAAATTACAACATTTTATTTATTACGCTGATATTAAATATAATATAATTTTATTATATTTATATTAATTTAATATTTATAATTGACTAATTGTCTTTACAATGTAAAAACAGCAATTCGTAGAAAAGTTATAATTAGCCTGGCATTTAAAAAGATATCGTTTCTAATAAGTATAAATTAATTTAATGTTATTTACTATTATTTTATAAGAATACTATTTAATTAATTTAATATTATGTTAAATCTTTATTATTATTACTGCATTTTTTTCCATTTTTCAAATTTTATCTGAATATTGTGCAATAAAATATCTTCGTAGACGTTTGAATAATCGATGAGAGTCCACTTTTACACGTTTTCCTTTTGAATTTTTCAGTTTAAAATTTTTTGTAATTTAAAATTTTTTTAAATTTATTATCTTTTTTTAAAATTTATTTTTTTTTTAAATTACAATTCAAATAACTCAAGGAAAATGTTGTCGTCTGTAGGAGAATGGATGGATGGATGGATGGACGGACGGATGGATGGATGGACGGACGGACGGATGGATAGACGGAAGGGAATTTAATGAGTACAATGCTTAATGCCCACATTACAGAAAAGAGTTCCTTTGATTTGTTTGACTTTATTTTTGGTTTTAAAAAAAATACCAGAATTGATGTTGGAATAAAAACAAACTTGTTACATGTCTGTCCCTGTTCGTTAAAAATATGGACATTCTTGATGACGACGACGACGATGATAAGATGATGATGATGATGATGATGATGATGATGATGACTATGACGATGACTGTGATTTCGACTGTGATGATGATGATGATGATGATGATCTCGACTGTGATGATGATGATGATGATGATGATGATGATGATGATGATGATGATGATGATGATGATGATGATGATGATGATGATGATGATGATGATGATGATGATGATGATGATGATCTCGACTGTGATGATGATGATGATGATGATGATGATGATGATGATGATGATGATGATGATGATGATGATGATGATGATGATGATGATGATGATCTCTCAATACTTTAAAGATATATTGGGAACAGTTTAGAAGAATTATGATGCATGTTTTACATTTTATGACTTCAATATTTTTAATCATGTTAAATTATTATTATTATTATTATTATTATTATTATTATTATTATTATTATTATTATTATTATTATTATTATTATTATTATTATTATTATTATTATCATCATCGTCATCATCATCATCCGAGCCAATATCATCACCAGCTTCTAATTCTTTGAAACAATTTGCTTGTCAGCTTTCCCTATTGAAGAAACTAGACGACCCATAACTACAGAACAACAACAACATCGTCGTCGTCTTCATCGCCATCATCGTCAACGTCGTCGTCGTCATCATCATCATCATCATCATCGGCACTTTCACATCGATCAAGGGATTCCAGCGTCAGAAGGAACAAAGTTGTCCGACACCTGGACTGATTGTGACGCACCTGTATAGGTTGAAGTGACGAACAATCTATTCATTCAACCAACCAACCATCCATCCAACCATCCATCCATCCATCTCTCTTTTTGACTCTTGTGTGACTTTGAAAACGTGACCAACGACGACAACAACAACAACAACGACATCAATAGCATCAAGTTAACGAGGTAAATTCTTTCGACGAATTTCTTTCAATATCGTCGTCGTCATCATCATCATCATCGTCGTCGTCGTCGTCGTCATCATCATCATTATCATCATCACAGCACATCACAGACACAATAGCGTTCCAGCAGCTGTGGACTTTAAACTCTGCAGCAGTATCAGCAATAACAATAACAACAACAACAACAACAATCTCAACAACTGCAACAACAGTTACTCCAGCGACATGGGCGATCAGAGCACGGCCCAGCTACTGACCAGCACGGCAGTCAGCCTGCTCGTCTCCAACGTGACCGGCAGCGGCCCGGGCCTGGTCGGCCGGCAGAAGACCAGCATCGAGCGGACGGTCATGTACATACCCCCGGTCTGGTGGATCATCGGCATACCGGGGAACATATTGGCTGGAATCGTTTGGATTCAGAGGCAGATGAGACCCTCATCGGGCATCTTTTTGGCCGTACTGGCTTTGGACGAGTTCATGTTTCTCGTTTTACAGGTAGGTTGTTGGTTGCGGTCGTTGGGGACGAATGATTGGGTGGGTGGATGGGCGGGTGGATGGATGGATGGATGGACAGATGGATGACTGAAGAACGGCCACGTGACACGCCTCGTA